>JBBPCY010000013.1:12811314-12847335 GCA_037974405.1 Brachyalestes nurse
AGCAACATGCCCCTCTCCCCCACCCCCTCTCTCTCTTTCTCTTTCTCTCTCTCTCTCTCTCTCTCTCTCTCTCTCTCATACACACACACACACACACACACATAAAGTGTCATCACTAAATAAATCTCTTTATTGCTGTCAATAAACAGTCAGACGCACTCTGAACAAAACCCTTTCCCAGTTTTACAACACAGACAAAAAGAGGATAGAAACACTGTTTCCAAAAGCCTTGTAGACACCTGCTTATCAAACATTTGGGCTGAAATTACTGTTTTGGTAATACTGCAGCAACAGCCACTTCTCTTGAGAAGCGTTGGCATTAGATGAACATTTCTGTGAGGATTTGACTGCATTCAGCCACAAGTGCATTAGTAAGGTCAGATACTGATATTGGATGATTAGTGGATTAGTAGATCACAAACACCAGTCCAGCTCATCTGTGTTCTCTGGAGTGATGGAGTTTAATCCAATACCTCTCTCTCTCTCTCTCTCTCTCTCTCTCTCTCTCTCTCTCTGTGTCTCTCTCTCTCACACACACACACACACAAACACACACACACTTCCAACAATACAGATCCAATGTTCTACAGCTCTCTACCCCTGCAGATGCTTGGTGTTGGGCATGTAATCGTAGGTTATCCAGAGTGCCCCAGTTTACTGTCAGCAGTGGGTGCAGCGTATAGTAGCTGAAGTCATTAATTAAAGTTAATTAAACTACTAAATGTGCCCTAGTGTGTATACACACTGCATTGCCTTCTGCTTGTCTCACTGGTTTGTGTCCAGAAAATGTGAGAAAACCAATACACACACGTTTTCTTAAGCGACAGTAATAGTCAGTGGTGTGTCTGTGTTGCTGGTCATCATTTCAGACTCTCGTCCAGCCATCTCTCCATTAAACTTGGTTACTGTGGAGATAAAAGCTGTTCGCCATGGCGATCAGAGTGCTTAGTGCCTGTGCTTTGACAGTTGGATCCACGCCAGCTCTACACACACTCTCTCTTTCTCACACACACACACATACACACACACACACACGGTGCAGTTCACTATAGTACTCTGTCCCACTTTCTCCCCATCTCTCTCTCTCTCTCTCACACACTCACACACACACACACACACACACACACACAGACCATTTCTAGACTCTCTGCCTCTCCTTTCCCGTTTCTCATATTCTCTCTCTTCCACTCTTTCGTCACCCCTTTTCATTTTCCACTGGTTTTTCCTAATTCTTTCTCACTCTTTCAGACAGTAGATTTCTTTGTCTCTCTTTGTCCTTCTCTCCCTCTCTCTTTCTCTTTCTCTCTCTCTCTTTTTCACTTTCTCTCTTTTTCACTTTCTCTCTTTTTCTCTCCCTCTCTCTTACTCTCTTTTTCTATCCCTCTCTCTCTCGCTCTTCTCTTGTGTCTCGCCTCCATCACTGTCTGTTTGGTAGACGCCAGTGACAGGTAAACCTTAGCTTGGCGTATGTTTGGAAATGCTAGGTGCTCTGTGTGTGTCGAGGGCAGTACGAACAAATGTGACAGACATGTATATCATTTCTGTCATAACACAACCTTGAGATTTCTGAAATGGTAATATTACAGGAGAATGAAAAAAAACGTATTAACTCACGACAGATACATCACACACATACACTAGACACGTTGTGGTTTTGTATTTTCTTAAATGTTAAGATCCTCAGTGAGATCCAAGTTAATGTTGATTACCAGCACAAAGGCTCGGCCCTCGCAGCAGTCTGTGAGTATGAAAAAAAAAGAGCTCTTCTCAGAAAGAGAAATTTGTCAGGCTTGAATGGACATCTCAATGGGTCCATTAAGCCTTTTCACTCAATCAGCTGCATATGTTGGCTGTAATTACGGTCCGTCCTCGGCCTTCTCCCGGTGTTGATGACGTGAGGAGAGGTGCATCTGCACATTACTGACCGCCAGCAGCAAGGTCACTCTCTCGAGGTCGAGGTTACGTGACATCAAAATGCCGTCAGCCGCCAAATGGCATACAAATGTGGAAGTGCTGCTTTCTGTAACAGCAATTTGACCAAATGGAATAGTTCTGTTTACTTAACCCCCCCAACCCCCCATTTAACCCCAAATATTCCACTCTTTCATTCCTCACTCTCTCTTCCATAGTTGTTTCATGGCAATTACTGAAGAATTGACAGGGGTTGCTGAATTCTTTTCAGATATATTATAGTAACTTTAGTCTTAAAATCAATGACATAAAGTGACTTACGAGAAATGAATGAACATGGATATTTCTTTCTTCACACTATTCGTTTGACAGTTCATCAAATTATAATCAGAATAAAGTGATGTCCTTTGCTACACTCTAAATAGAAGAGGGTTCTCAAGGGTGCTTTGGTAACCCGTGAGAATGGAAAGAACCATTTGAATGCTTAAATGGTTCGTTTGCCCTTCTCTGTTCAATGGATGGCTCTTCAAAGAACAGTTTGTTTGTAAATGAGATGTGAGTGTAAAGAGTCTTTTTCATACTTAAAGAACCTCCACATAATGTGGATTTTCGAAGGACTCTGAGGAATATTTACATCAAATGCTATTGAGAAATACTTCATATAAACTTTCTTTTATTTTTCGAATGAATGTAATTTACTGAGGTTAAATAGATTGAGGAACATGTTCACCTTTAGAGAACGTATCTATAAAATGTCCAGTTTATTCAGACACCTTTTCTAATTAGTATTTGCAGCAGTGTAAAGGTGCACCCAATGCTGATATAGGCGTCTGCACAGCTTGTGATTAATACACCCTTGATTTCAGAAAACTGTTGAATGAGCAGGTGTGTGTATAGACGTTTGCACATAGTGCTTGTATTCATCTGTGTTTTGACTAATTACTATGATTTACCGAAATGCATTACAGTAAGTTAAAGCAGACAAAGCTGCTAAATGCAATCACATTCCACACTGCGACGTTTCATTTGACTTAATATGCTTGCCGTTGTCCTCTTTCATGCACACTCCTCTATGGTTGTTTTGTGTTTGCCAGAGAAGGGAGCAGATTGCTTTGATAACCTCAGCCGTGATATCTGACCTATTAAATGCACCCTGAATGCGAGCTGGATGAAAAACCCCACTGCTATGCATAAAACTGAAAGAGGAGGGGGGTTAGACTGCAAGTATTTTTGAACACAAGCTCCCTCCCAGCCTCTGTGTGTGTGTGTGTGTGTGTTTGTGTGTGTGTGTTACTTGAGGCAGGAGCTATCCAAGGTTGCCAGTGTCATGAGAAAGAGAAGGGGTGGGAAGGGAGGGATTTTTTGCTCCAGTGCTGGCGCAACATAAGTCATCTTAGTGTAAAACATCAAGGCTTCCTTCTATCCATTTAGCATTCATTTTTTAACAGCTAAGAATAACCAGCTAAACATTATTTCACTTTAACACTGTCACAGAATGTGCATGTCATCCCATTCCGTCTACTGATCACAGCATGGCCAGTGAACCAAAGCCTCCTCTGCTATCAGGAACATTCAAATCGTATTCGCTTACAGTCATTACTGTGCAACAGTTATTTGCACTCTGTACCGATCAGCCATATCATTAAAACGACCTGCCTGTTATTGTGTAGTTCCCATTTGTGCTTGACGTTTCAAGGCATGGTCTCCACAAGAACTCTGAAGGTGTGCTTTGGAGTCTGGCAGCAACATACTCACAGCAGATCCATTAAAAGTACTGTAAGTTGAGATGGGTTGGATTAGTTCCAGCACATCCCACAGACTGAGATCAAACTGAGATCTGAATAATTTGGAGGCCAAATTAACCTCTTTTGTAATGTTCTTTAAATCATTTGCAGGGTGACAGGGTACATTGTCCTGATGAAAGAGGACAATGTACTGCCATCAGGGAATATTGTTGTCATTTAGCAGTGTACACGGTCTGCAATAATGTTTAGGGAGGTGATAGGTGTCAATACCATGAATACCAGGACCCAAAGTTTCCCAGCAGAACATTGCCCAAAGCATCACCCTGCCTCTGTCAGCTTCCCTCCCCTCCTTAGTGCATCCTGGTGTCATTTCTTATTTAAGAGTGCCTTTACTGTTAAGAGTGTAATGCAACCCGATGCCTTGAGTTGCGTCTATTGCCCTGTCTCACACTTCGTTGGCCGTATTACCATCTGTGTATTGCACATTCTGTGGTTTTGCTTGTATATATACAGAGCTGTACCTAATCTGAATACCACGAAACTTTCTTATAAAGTTTTTTATATCGTATCTTTAGAAACAGGCTCTGACCACACCTGTGATGATCTTACATCATTAAATAATCATTCTGCCGTGGTATAACTTCTAACTGTAAAATCTAACTGTAATAATATTCACGCCTTAGGCATGACAACACTTCCAAAAAATGAAACACACGTAGCTCCCAAAAAACAACTTGAGTAGGAGTAAAAATGAGGAGTGAGGTCAGCTCCTTCAGCTCTGAGCTCCATGAGTAAACTGCAGTGGAACTTCTCAGTCCATCCAGCGTCTACCAGCCTGGGAGCTAAAGTCCTGTAGGCACTATCCTTCTCATTTTTGATTCTTTCTGTACAAATTCTAAAGCTTAAAAGTGAGAAGTGTGAGCACAGAAAAGTACTCCAGGAGCCGAACCAACAGAATCAAATTAAAAACAATAATAATTGTTTTTAATTTGACAGTAATTTAGTAACCCTCTGCTTAGCGCTAAAGTTGACCTCAGTTTAATGTAGAGCACTTACCACACATATGTACTCAACATCAAATGAAAGAACAAACACTGTGCCTCAGTACATTACATTGAGTAACTAGTTAATGCCTACATTTGGAGTGATAATGTGTCACATGGACAAAGCGAAGGCCAAGTCTGGCAGAGCTGGTGGTTGTTTGGTTTGGACCACCCTGTGGAATGAGGTGCGGTGGGTGTTCAGAAGTCATAAAGATGGAGGCGTGAAGGACGAGAACACCTCAGATAACACACAGTTTGCCCCACACGCCTTTGGAAAATGCCACACACTCTTGGGCGACACCACGCAGTACTAACTCTTGAGCCATACCCAACTTTATCTACCACATGGTTTCCAAGATATGCACTTGCTCTCGTGATAACCAAAGGAGGGCCATAGTTTTTAATTGCAGTGCAGTGAATTGAGAGCAAATTCAATTATATTCATTTATTTTTACGGCATTTAGCAGACGCTTTTATCCAAAGCCACTTCCATTCTCCCATTCTCTAACTACAGGGGGCAGTCTCCCTGGAGCAACTTGGGGTTAAGGGTCTTGCTCAGGAACCCAGTGGTGGTGTGCTGAAGGTAGGATTCAAACCCATGATCTCTTGGTCCAGAGGCATGTATCCTACCCTCTATGCCACCACCACCACAGATTCAGATTCAGTTCGTTTTAGGCTTATTTCATTTCTTTTTGTTGTCACTACCTACCTAGCTGGACAGCTAATAATGATTAGACCAATTCCAAGTCAGTACCCAGTAAACGTGCTGATTTCTTTGACCACCCACCTGACCTTGTCCCAAACAACTTGGTGCTCCCTGACAGTATGGTCAGTTGAAACCCCATGAAATTGGCTTTGTCCTTAGATTTTAATATTAAACACTGTTATTGTTTGGTCATTTATTTGTGTGTCGGAAATGTTACAAAGTCAGCAGAATGCAGGACTCAAAGTCTTTGAATCTCAGATGTTTCTAGAGGAGACCACCTGCTTGGGTTTTGGAAAATCGCCCTGATTTTGAGCTCTTGAGGAGACAAGTAGGCCGAGGTGTGCTCTGGGTTTGTGAGCGAGGGTGCATGTGCCATCTAGTGTCAGTGGAGGGTAAAGTCACATCACAGACCTCTCCACACCACCATATCAATGCACCTTTCCCTTTTGTGTTGCCTTCCTGTCATTATGTGGCAGAACATATTTCTTTGTTTTGTAATTTACTCAAACAAAAATTGTCATCAAAATTGCTCTTTTTATATATTTGAAATGGTAGAATAAGGTTGGTCATACTAATAACAGCATTATTTATCAGCTCTTTGCTCCAGCTGCATATGACCAGGAGTCAGGCGGGGGATCAATACCCATTACCAACAGTGGAGCCGCAGACAAGCCATTAATTTCCACAGCAAAGCAGCAATACAACCACTCCCCTTCAAACACGCACACACACACACACACACACACACACACACACACACACCTCCCTAAGGAGAACCATTTCAGCACACTGCATACCAGGCACACAACTACTGCTGCTGCTAACTCCTCTCATGTGTGTTATTAGTATGTGAGGTGTGGTATTTGGGTATATGTGCTTTCGTTGTTAGAAATGGCACATAGATCCACTTCCAGCATTTTCTGCACTCTGATGAACTGACAAAGCAGACAGTTGAATCAGTTTTTGCCTTTCTTCAGTCTGTTTGATGCTCAAGCCCATTTTCTTTACTCTGCATCAGGATTCCCTGACAGAAATGTGACATCTTTTTCACATTCAAAACGGGCTATGCTCGCCTCAGTTATAACATGAAAGTGCGAATTGATCTATCCATGCTCCACCCACAAGTGTCATCATTCTGAGCAGTTATTATGAGATTAGACGGTTTTTACAGACCAAAAATCCAGTTCAGTCATAGCATGAAGTACAGCTTCTGTCAAAACTTTGTAAAATATTCATTGGGCTAAAAAAATAAATAGATAAAAAGGAAAATATTCACTGGAATAATACAATTTACATGGGACTAGTCTACAGAGTTGTGACCTATCCCAACTAAAATCCCATCAAAATGTGGGACCGTGTTTTTGCAACTCTTCAAAGTTACATGAAATTTGCGGTCATTAGCCCGAGTACGCAACAAAGCCAGGTCAGTTACTCCTAAGATCCGCTTTACTTTGTTCTTTAATTGTTCGTGGTTGTGAGTATGGCGAGGTGACCACAGATTGAGTGTATCTGCAGAGGTGTATAGAGAGAAGGAGGGCAACATTCCCATTGTGGGAATCAGAATATGGGAATGCTTGGTTAGACTGGGAGATAGGAGGGGCGAATTCAAGCAGAGCCAACACAAACAACTGTCCACTGCTCTGAGAAACAAGGGTCTGCTTCGAATCTTCTTTGGTTATTTACAGATATTTATGACCCTAGCAGCTGGGGAAGGAGGCTACGCTTCGTCTCACAGGCACGTCTAAGGTGTTGTGTAAGGACAAGAACAGGGCCTTGTCTTGGTCATAAGCGAGTTGTAATTGAAGCTACTGTCTTAGATTTCACTTGATGTGAACTCTAATGGACGCTGCACTGGAATTCTGCCATTTGAGCAGACATATTTTAGCCTTTATCAGATGGTCAGATGGTTTCCTGTTGGATTAATAATAACCAAGTTTGGAAATGGAATGTGTCTTAAATGTCTCTCTCTCTCTCTCTCTCTCTCAGGACCAGAGTGTAGGAATGGTGCCACATCTTCAGGACCCCTCCGCAGGGCCTCGTCCAGGACAGGCCAGCAACTACACCATGCTGCTGGGAAACATGGGGAAACAGCTCCAGCAACAGGTCAGGATGAAAGGGCTGAAATGGTTATTGCATTTTTGTAACCACAGAATATATTGTTTTACTTCAAGCAGTGTTTGATAAATTATGTCCACCTGTTTTGGGGTGTGTTTGAGGATTACATCACCTTGGAATTGGATTCATCCATAAATAAATATTCTGAAACCAGTTCTCTTCACTTGCAAATCTTGTGGTGGTGATAATAATACGTCTTAAAGTGCTCTACTGCAAGGAAAACATACATTCTGAAGAGTATAGAAGTAATATGGTACTATTTTTGATGTGTTTGATGTATTTGGGCTATATTGGTAATATACTGTACTTTTTCTGTGCAGGAAAAGCAAAGGCAGATGGAGCAAATGAATGGTGGACAGATGCCAGATTGCCAGCAGGTGGCGCCATTTCAAGGTAGTTATACATCATGCTTGGAAGTATATCAACAAATCTGCCATCTTTTTAAATTTTTTAATATTAAATGAGAAAATTCCAACAGTCAACTTCAAGCATTTCTTTAAGGTCAAAATTAAGGTCACTTGCTTAAGCCAAGAAAGTAAAGAAGTCTCAATCGTGAAAATATGTTTTGAAATTAAAATGATCATAACAAATTGATTTTTTCGTTTCACCTTCTAGGTGCAGGTCGAACAATACCTGCCGAGTGTAGCGGTTACCCTATGGGCACCCCCCAGCAGCCCAACCCTTCCATGGTGTCTCACAGTGGCTCTTTACCATCCAACTGCATGGGTCTTCCTCCTGGACCCCTCAACCAGGTGGGCCAACCTGGACCCTACATGGGTGGCTCTGGCTCCAAGCAAGCATTCTACCATCCTTCACAAGACTTGGGGATGCCCATGCGTCCAAGCCAGAGCATGATGGGAGTAGGTGGTCCGGCAAGGCAACCTACTCACCCAGGACATGTGGTATCACGGCCAGTGATGGCTGGACCAAACTTGGCTGGGGGTCCAGTGCCAACCAATCACCTTCGGCAGGCACTGCATCAGAGTAGTGCTTTACCTCCACGTATGATGTTCACCTCTCAACAACAGCAGCAGTCGCAGCCTTCAATGTGGCAGAACCAACAGGCAACCCTCACACACATGGAACCTATGAACCACCAGCACTCATTCCCCAGTGGGGCAGCTCCTCCAGGGTTGGGGTCACCTCAGTTCCCTCAGCGTCCGGGCATGACAGGGATTTCGGCCAATTTTCCTGGTTCTCGGCCACCTCCAAACCAGATGCCCCCAGGGTTGGTGGCCAGACAGATCCAGAAGTTACCCTCTGGGCAACCTCTATCCTCCATGGCCCAACAGAACCTTAGAATTCGTGCCATGTCCACCATGGGGGTCATGAAGGGTCCTGGCGCTCCAGCTATGATGCACCCATCTCTTGGCATGGCACCACCAAGCTACCCAGTTGCCTCAGTGAACAAGCATACCCCAGCCCAGGGCTACAACCCTGGACACAATCCAGGACATAAACCACCCTCCTATGACTTTCCTCCCCAGCACCAGAGCAATGGAGCTATGCTTGTAGGACCTCAAGGACCTGTTGGAGGAGGAGGAAGAGGCGATGTAGACTTCATAGAGACTTTAGTGGGGGGTTCCAACGATGACTGGCTCAACAATCTGAACATGATTGATGAATACCTTGAACAGAACTCATGGGGAAGTTCAGGAAATAACCATGTGACAGCTCGGAACCCATGAGTTCAGAAGGTTCCATGTCCAGCCAGGGTGGGTTTGAATCTTACACTGCCATGTGGCCTCTTAAGGTCCCTCAGATCTGTGCTGGCCCTTTAAGATCTTGCAGAAGTGTGTAGGATCACCAAACAGCGCTCGCTACCAAAATGCACTCAAATAAATGTCAACACCTAGTAAGCTGTCTGAGACGTCCTTAAATGTTCTTTTGTCAAAGATTGTTCAATGGTTCCTCTCCAAATGTGCTGTTTTCGAGGACAGTCTTAATAATGTGGCGCCGCCAAGCTTGAACACTGTGTAATGAGCTGAGTTCAGTGTTTTCACAGCAAAACAAATGGGGGCATTCATTCATGAAATGTAATAACCTGATGCATTTCACTCGATAGCACCACATCAAAAACAGCAAAGAAATGGTGGCCTGGTGGTCTGATTGTCACTGTGGAAATACACACGATGTAGTAATTTCGCTCATGAGCTGTTTGATGGTATTTCAAAAGGGGCTTATTAATGTACATGGTAAACTATTTTGTAAAATATGTTTTCATAAACTGTACCATATATAAAAGAGAAGTACTCATATTTATACTTCTTTTGTGCAAATACATTCTTTAGAATTCCTTTGTAAATAATTATCAAAATGACTAGTATATCAAACAAGAAAAAAGCAAGGCTGTAAAAATAAGCAAAATTCAATTGGAAACTCTATTGTAATTTGTAATATGCAAAACAGTATGGTTAGTCTTTTGCAGTAATACTATGTATTACAGTGTTTAAATATTTGTTATGGTTTTGACATAACTGGACTCCTGGTACTCCAATCTGGCCTTTTCTTTCTTTCTTTTTTTTTGTGGTGGTCACTTTCTGACCCAACTTGCACTACAAAAGTCCATTGGTCCCCTATTTGGTTTTATTTTTTGTACTTTTTTCATATTTCCAATGCATTTTGCACTAGACACTATCTGTTCTATGTGGGAACAGTTGCATGGGAAAGGGGTCACATGTGGATTTAATATCTTTAGAAGCAAGTACCTACACATCACCCATTTCTACATCTATTTCTATGTTCATGTACAAAATTTACGCTGAATCTATAAAATCAGTTTGGCAGTTTGAAAAAAAAAAATGTAATGCCATCCATTGTGTAATATGGAGTCACAATCACCTCTTTAACTGCATATAGTACCTCCTAGTCTTTTGTGCCAGAGTCCTTTGTTCATGATCTCTTAGCTAAGGGCATGAAATTTAAGCCATTCTAATTTGTGCTTTCTCTGTGATTATTCTATTTTGTCTCGTTATTTTTTAGATTGGACAATAAACTGCATAAATGCAAAACATGGTGTTTGTGAATGATTGGACTCAATACCCTCTGTGTATTATTTAATTATGTGTTTTAAATATATATGAGAGAGCGAGAGAGAGAAGGAGATACACTCCTAATCAAAAGTTTCTGTGCACCACGAGATTTTCTACATTTGCAGGCTATTGACTTTATATTTTCTAAAACTGTGTTCAGTCTTTGCTAATACAAATTTAAAGTTAAAAGACAGTGTAAAATCTGCATTTCCACACAACCAGTTGTCAGACATGCACTGTTATATTCATTTCATATTATAAAGGAAACTTGCTTTATTTGACATATTTTCATTTAAACTTAAAAAGAAATCTTTGGATTCCATAGATTTTTGTTTTCTGCACAGACGACCAAAATCCAGGATGATCCAGGGAAATCCTGGATGGGTGGCTTCTCCTTTTTCATACATCCTGCTTTTATCGCAGAGCTGTTGTTTACCATTTAGCTTGCTAGCCACCACACCAGGATTATGCTGTGAAATTCACATAAGTACATTTCCCGAACTATAGTCTGTCCAACCTTTAGCCTTATCCTCAGGAGAGTGTGAGTTTAACCTTTGGAGATTCCCCAGGTTTCCATGACCAGAAGTTCAACAGAGCAGAACTGGCCTCGCCCTCCCTGGTTGTACAGGTGCATCATTATCTGTGTTTGTTCAACCTGCAAAATTATCTGTCTCTGTACGCTGATAAATAAACCACTGGGTCTGATTTATACCACAAAATCAAGCAACTTATTATTCATTGGCAATGCAAATTTTGTGCCCTCAAAACATCAAATTGGTTTAATATTGGTGTATAACTACTTTTTTGTTTATAACTAAACACAGTTTTATGGACTGTCTGGACCCCACCATCACCACTCTCTTTAGCTGAGGGAGTTTAAACAATCAGAAACTGAAAAAAGGAGTCCGTTTCACATTTAAAATAGAAACTATTCACATTCAGAAACATTCACATTCAGTTTTCTAATGAAATGAGAATTACTACTTTACAACAGCAACGCAGTGGAGACGACTACAGAATATAGCTAACATCTTTCAATAATGTGTAGCAAATGACATGAATAGTTAGTGAATCCAGAGTCCAAAGCTACAAACAAAATAGGATTTTTTTATCGTCCACAATGAATTTATTTGAAGAAACATAATGGCTTGTGATGTTTTTTTTGGGGTTTTTTTTCAAAGTAGAAGAAATGTCTGTTTCTATCACATTATTTGTACTGTCGTGAAAACAGTATTGGCATATGGAATCTGGTAGATCCCTAGTGGGGTGAATGAATCTCTTCTTATGTGCAGGTAAGTGGTAACAGAAGTGGCACTTAAGTGTTCTCCACCAATCGTGTTAATTCATCCAGTGATGCTGCGTTAGCAGCGGATAAAAAAAAGGCCACATGCTCCCAGTGTGTATAAGGGGAAGTCATAGTCAGCAAGTGAATCTGAACATGACTAAACTGAGAAGAAAATGAGGTGCATTTCACAAAGAAATAATCAAGCATGATGTAGCTTAGCTGTTAGCGGATTCATTAGAGGTTGTTTTGTCGCACAGAACATGAAGAAAAAGCAAAATAATGTTGTCTGAGAAACCTGAAATCTGTGACCTAGTATAGTGGACCCTAACCCTGATCCTTGTGTGTTGCTGGTAGACATCTCAAGAGAGTAGATCTTCAGAACCAGGGATAGTGTCCACTATACTAGAGGTTATTGTCTTTCACAGAACATGAAGAAAAGACTAAATAATGTCTGAGAAGCCTGAAGCCTATGACCTCTAGTATAGTGGACACCAAACCTGGTCCTGGAGATCTACCCTCCTGAGTCTAGTTCCAACAACACACCTACTCTGGTTATGAACTTCTTCAGACGTCCCTGATTGCCTGGAGCGTTAAGTAAAGTGGGGGGGGGGCTCATTTCTGAACAGTGTTTTCAATTAAACTCCATTTTCATATTCATGGACAATTCTTTTCCACTGAAGACAACGGAGATTCTGGCGATTCTCCATTTGACACTACTTTTCTAATCCTTAAAATAATATGATGACCCTGCATCATTATGAGTTCCTCTGAAGTCTTTGCTGAGATTCAGCATTAAAATAAAATCACCACTTTGTTCTGTGGTTTACAGTGAGCCTCCAGGGTGCTTGCAGAAAGCAGAAGCAGCCTAACAGCTGGAAGATGCTTCTCTAATAACATGTGCCTCATTTTCATTTTGGTCACATACTGTTAGATCCCTATTCACTAAGCTGGTGCTCCATTTATTACCATTTAAGGGAAAGTGGCACACAGTTTGGAAGGTACAGCACTGCAGATGTGAAGAACAGGTACTAAATCTTTCAAAAACATATTAAAGCTCCTATTAAAAGGAGGGTCAAGTGAGATTTCAGCCAAATACACACGGTACTCAGTGAAACGAAACAATGTTCCTCCAGGACCATGGAGCAACACAGGAACAAAAACAGAACACCACAACAGGACAGGAATACACACAGTGCAAAAAGAGCAAGAGAAAGAGAGAGAGAGAAACAAATACAACAGGACAGGAATACACACAGTGCAACTGACAAAAGCAGCTACACTTCTAGTGTGAATTAATACAATATGATGACAAACACTGTATTCTAGCAGCAGAGCTGTGCAAAAACTGCTAATATTGTGTCAGACAGTAAGAAATAAATGACTGTACAAACAGTAACTGCAGCAGGAGAGAGACAAGAGGGGTATTTCCAGTGGCAGTTGGGGTTATTGGTTAAAAACTGGAGGAGGATAAAGTTTAGTTAATAATTTAATAGCTTTATCATTTATTATATTATACATTCACTAGGTTATATTACATATCACAAAACATGGTATGTCCATTTTTGTCATTGTTTGGCATCATTCAGTAATACTTGTTGAAGGTCACACCATCTTTTAGACCAAATTTAAACTCACTTAGAAAGAAGTAATACATTTTCATCTCCAACTCGTTATTCTCCTTATTTATCCATTCTGAATCAATATTCCATTTTCTATTCAGAAAATAACACAGAGCTGAATACTCCTTCTTCCACTGAGCCCCATTGACTTGGTTACTTGAACTCTGCCTTAACTGGTCTCGTGTACATAAAAAAAAAGTGTTTTATAGAACACATAGGAAGTGCACAGCAACGGATGAGAGTTAATGAGAGCTTCTCTTTCAGCAGCGATATTTCGACTGCTCTCGTTCATCTCTGTTCTGTGTTTGAGGGTTTTGCCTGTTTTGTTTTGAGGTCGAAATTGTGGTTTTGCTTCCACCTTGCCTGCCACCAAACTGCTGCACCTGATTTCCTTCCGATTGCAGAGAACTGAATGTATGCGAATGTTACGAAGACAAAAAATTAAATTATTGTGCAAGCCGAAAAGTACCGTAATTTACACCCATGCATGAACTTAACTATAAGGTTCAAAGCAAGTCATTTGTAAAGGAGCCGTTGGCAATGAGGTAGTATCTTTGCCCTCTTCTAGTTAAGAGAGGAAGTCAGTAGAGATGATGACCCAGCCCAGTAACACCATCCAAAAATATCATATGACTTCTGTGGGTTAGCTTTTTGCAGATGAGATTACAATGAGCTGAACTGTCCTTTGGTAAGTACCAGCGAATGCAGCAGCCTAAGGGTGTTGTCCAGGACTCGTGTTTGTCAGAAAATATCAAATGCTCTGCCCACGTTTATATGTACGTTATACTTTTGTACATTTATTTGTACATTAGATCAGACTGTCTGACTGACCATGTATCATACTGACCTCTCCCTCTCAATCTCTCTCTCTCTCTCTCTCTCTCTCTGTATGGTATACCCCCTGCCTTGAGCTATAAATTCCACACAGTGCGGTGCTGCAGCAGGGTTCATAAGGATTTTCTGTGTGTAAATGGCTTTAATGATAACCAGCTGGCTCACATCTGAAAAAATGAACTGACACAGTGGCATAGAGAGGCCAGGCTGTGTTGTCTTGTCGCTTAGAAAAGACCTGACTGCTTTGTAGCCCGGGCCTGCTCTTTTTGAATGGCCACTGATGAACACAGCTAGCCTGTGTCCTTTGTAATGATTTCTTATAACAGAGGTAGTGGGAAGTGAATGCTGTATTTAGATACCTTATTTTCCAAGTTTAAGCATAATTAAGAAGTTCATTGTGCTAATAGGCCAGTGGCACTAACAGGTCTATGGTGCTACCAAATCTAAAGCATTATGACGTAGCAGATCTGTGGCAAATACAGACCTATGGCACTAAGAAGTTTATCGCAACAACAGGTCACTCGGAAGTTTATGGTACTAACAGGTTCATTGCACTTAGAAATGTATAGCACTAGCAAACCCATGGCACTAAGAGGTTTACAGCACTTACAGGCCTACACCGCTACTAGTTCTATACACTCATCGGCGTATGGCTCTCATATATTTCAACAGTAATGAACTGTTCTATGACGTTAACAAGTCTATAGTGCTAAGAGATCTATGGCATTAACAAGCTAATAGCCCTATTAGCTAATAGGTCTATGGCACTAACTAAACAGATCTCTTGCTGTGGCACTAGGTATGTCTATGGCACTAACAGGATTATGACATCAATACAGTAGGTCTGTAGTGTTTACAGGTCTATGGCACTAAGATTTAAGGTAGTGACGAGTCTATCTAATAGCTCTAAGCGCTAATAGGTTTAATGCACTAACAGACACATGGCATTAACAGGTCTATGACATTACATAAGGGGCTTGTGGCACCACCAGCTGTGCCAGATTTCACCACAGAGATCCTGTCTAAGATGGATATTTGTGATAAGACTGTAAGAATGCCATTTTTGTTATTGTTATTTTATTATTTAAAGGTTTATTTAATTATGAACTGAATTTGATAAAAATACAGACCTTTAGGATAAAAAAAATACATTTACATTTTACTATAAAATATAAACTACAAAACAGTATTCTGAATACATTGTTTCATTACTTGTAATAGAAATAAGGTGGCGCATGATTTTTTCTGAAGTCCACTTGATTGTGTAATATTTGTGTGGTTTTATGTGACAGTCATAATTGATTTTCAAGTTTCATATCTGTCTTTATTCCATAGAATTAAGTAATTTGTTTCGTTACTGTGCTATTAAGATTGATAGCACAGTAAAACAAAAGTCGTCATTTTGTTTTGACCATGTAATAGCTTCGTAATTGCTCATGGGAATTGATGGCTTTTGTCCAGGCCAGTTTATTTAGAGAAACTAATCCAATCAAATTATAATGTGGTCAAAAGTAAAAAATAAAATTTTGACACAATGAAATTAAAATGTCTCAATAAATAGTGAAACTAGTATGTGTAAAAATGTAAATATGAAACTATTCATTTCCATTTTTTTTATTATTATTATAATTATTATTATTATTAGTAGTAGTAGTAGTATTACATTCATTTGGGAGACACTTTTATCCAAAGCAACTTACAATACAACGAAACACTCAAGCTCCTGGACAGTGTGAGAACCAGAGGAGAGTTTTAAGTGCTAAAATCTTTATGTAGAGAGTAATGCAAAAAGATAGATATGTAAATTGTCTATTTGTCATAAGTGAACACACCACACAGTGTGAACAGCACAAAATTGCCCTCTGCATTTAACCCACTCACCAAGTAAAGCAGCGGGCAAGGGGGCAGTGTGTGGGGGGGTACCTTGATCAGTGGTACCCCAGTGGTGACACCAACAGTCCTGGCATTCAGTTAAACTAGGAGAGGAGATGCTCTCTGAACTTCTTCTACTTTTGGCTGCTCCTGATTAGGGGTCACCACACTGGATCAACTGTCTCCATTTCCTTCTCTCCTCTGCATCTTCCTCTCACACTGCCTGCATGTCCTCCATCACCACATCCACAAACCTGCTACTAGGTCTTCCTCTCTTCCTCGTCCCTGGCAGGTCATCCTCAGCTTAGTTCTCCCAGCACACTCAGAGTCTCTCACCAGCACATGTACAAACTTTTCCTCCAAAAAGTCCAGCTCCAACTGTCCCTGGAATAAACTCATTCCTGATCCTGTCCATCCTCGTCACACCTAAAGCAAATCTTAGGAGATGCTGTCTGAACAGATGTTTTATTTCACGAGTAAGAATTCAATTTAGTTGAGTAAAAGGTGTGTTAAAATATGCCACCGTTAATTTGGTTTTAATTGTTCACAAGTTATTAAACTGTGGATCAGAGTCCTTTAAAGGACCTGAGTGAAAGATGTGAAAAGTGACCAATGAGTGCGGGCGCTGGTGCCACGTGACCGCGGCTGAGCTCTTCCTGCGGCTGGGCTGAAAACATCCAGTGGATCTGAGGAGCACTAACAGGGTGAGTAACGAGCTTTTACAGACAAAAACAATCTTTAGAGCCTGTTTGTGGTTTTATACTGGTTCGGGGGTCGCGCTTTAGACCCCAGAGACTGCAGTCTTGTCTGTATTCGGTATTTCAGAGGAGTGGTAGAGACGGGCCCTGTTTCCTGTGAGTGAGTGTGTGTGTATTGGTGTCTTTAGCCTGCTAGCTGCTAACTCTCCTGACGGAGCTCAGACAACTTCTAAAAGTTCACTTCAGACTCTTCTGCAGACTTTACTTGCAGAGTAGATTCCTACCACACCTTATTCCACACTGAGCACAGAGATTAGGCTTTCTTTTCTTCAATTTAACTCCTGTTTCCCCCTTCTCACATCACACAACTGAGTTGAAGAAAGTGTTAGCTAAACGGCTAACATTCACTGACCAGGTGCTCGGTACCTCTCTCTAGTAGAAAGGACCCAAGTTTCTCCTTAAAGGGGTGTTTGGGAGAGAGGATAGTGAGGTTTGGAGATAACTTAAGCAGTTTTTTTACTCGTATTTGCCCAGAAGTAACGTAAATGCCTAACTTCAGGGTAACTTGTTCAGTGCATTCCCTAACTTCGCCTCTGTGATTCCTGAAAATAAAAACAAACAAAAAACTAAACTGTGATTTTGATCTTTGGGTGGAGTACTGTAACTATATCCTCTTCGTTTGGAGGATGACTGCACAGTTTTGACAATTGATGTCATGCCCTCCCCCCTTTCTGTCATCTTTATAAATAGCCCAGAGAGAGAGGGTGAGGGTGAGAACACAAAGAGAGAGAGACATACACACAAACCGCTGCCAGTCTGTTTTTAAAATCGCTGCTCTCTCTCCAGCTCCCTGCCAGTAGCCATCATTTAATCACGGTTACGGGCAAGGATGGGAACGGAATGGTCGTTTTCAGTCGCCTCTGAGGCAGTTAATTACAGACTTTGGAGCTAAATTAAGCCCGAGTGGTAACACCAGACTGTGTTTTGGGTCGGGCCTGGGTTAAACGCGTAGGTGAAGAGTGGGAGGGCTGAATTGACTGTTCAGAAAAGCCTAATGAGAAACTGTCAATAGTCTATCACAGTCTGATCTTTTCAGGACATTTGAGGGCTCCCCACTCCCATCACCAATACAATTTGTGTGTTTGCATCCACGAATACAAAGCAACTACGTTTTAAAGTAAAGCACAGCACAGTATGTCGCAAGTGAACCCCAGAGTAAGTTATATATGTATAAGTTTTTTTAAATAAAATTAATAAAACATACATGGCACATTCCAGCAAGTCCTCTAATATGTTTGGACTCTTAGAAACAGGAGTTTTACCTTGTTGTTTGATGTTTTGTAACTGTAAAACCTTGACTTTTCTAACACATGGGGTGTGTCTGTATGTTTAATAATTGACTTCATTGCAGTAAAAATATATAACAAGCATATAACAACAACTGCTGCCTAATAGCCATCTTCTCTCTCTTGAAAACAGGGAGACTTGTTAAACTGCATATGTGGAATGGCAAGAAGTTGTATTATCTGATGTTGATAATAATGATGGTAATATAATATTTGCATAGCACTTTTATCATAATTACTCATTCTCAATGTGCTTTACAAAAAACAGTAATGGAGGAAGTGTACATACACCTATGTGCTACTCTTAACAAAAACCTAAAAATCCAGTTCCTGCTTCCATTCCTACTCCGTGGCCAACAACTATGATACTTTCTATTCATTTGAGACCTGCTCCGATGGTCAGTGTAGAGAGTGTGACTGTGACTGTGGGGGAAATCAGATATGATGCAGCTAAAACCATGTTATCACCTCTCCTCTGTTTTTGTCTTGCCCAGTGTTTGGATTGTACGCACTATTTTTGTTTATTTGCATATTATTGTCTAGTATCTATCTATTATTGTCCAAATCTAGTGCTGTCTAGTATCTATCTATTATTGTCCAAATCTAGTGCTGGGAAATGTGGCAAAAATACAGTACCATAATATTTTAGGTTGGAATAGACAGAAAAGAACCAGTGGTGCTACATTTACTGTTAAAACTGCAAGTACAAACTTTGAGTGGTTTTTATTTAACATTTCACATGCTGCCTTGCACTATACTGAATAATGTATATTTTGTATGTTCTTTAACTACTGATGATATTAAACAGGGCAGGAAAATGTAACTATGTTTGATCATTTTTGTTTATTTCGGTCTTCCCCAGCTTGACATTTCATTCAGACATTGGTTAGAGTTTGCTTCAGTGTTTTTGTTTTTGTTGTTGTTTTTATTATTATTATTTACAGCAGTGGTGGAAGCAGCAGACCCAGCGATGGCCTCAGCTCCCATACCGGCATACAACTCCAGCCCTCTGGAAAACAGCTCCAGCCAAAATGTGAGTATCACCACCTCACACTGCCTCTCAGCAATATTTTATTATATGACAACCAGAGGTTATATAATAGTGGGCCTGGACTGACCAGGGCTCACCTCTGCACATAGGACAAAACTCTTCTGTCGTCATCTTCAACAGTGTATATATATTTTACACTTTTGTTCTTAATAATTCAAATATGACAAACACATTTTTTTGTGGTGGCACCCTGATGCCCACAAATGATAAACAATAGCCCAGGGACTGGAGGAAGACAGGAAAACCCCCTTGTCAACATGAAATGCTGGTCACCCTCCCATCTCGTCGAACAAAATTTCACTTCCCCTCCATATTCACACCCGGGCACCCATAGCAACCCTGAAACAAAAACAATATAAATAATTACAGTGTATTCTGTAAAATAATTTTAATTTAATGGATATTAACAATGAGTGTAGTCTCAGTATTACAATATAACTGTGTTTAAATGTTTGTATCACTAAAGCTCTTTCATTTTTTCCCCAAGTGCTGCTACAAAATTCAGTCAAACCTGACGGATCTTTTTTTGTTTGTTTGCTTTCCCGTTTTCTTAATACTGTATTACAAAGATGGAAACCTGAGAATTTAAATGTTAACCAGACAGACAACAATTTTCCAGAAAATAAATGTGTTTTGTAAAACATGCAAATATCATCCATATCATTTAATATTATAACAATCAGAAAAGTTCAACACAAATGTTTGAAGCAAGCAGTGGAAATGCTGCTGTTTCATGGAATGAACCGTTATCATGAATACAATGCTGGTTATTTCAGTTCCTTTCTAAAATAGAAAAGCAGTGTAATGTGTGACAAGTAGTGGTATAACAGTACAGGTGATCTATCACTCAGCAGGGCTGCATGTTGTGCTCTTTCGTTGCGTGTGCTTTACAGTGTCTGTATAATCTGCCGATTTTCACAGTTAAGTATTTAATGTCCTTAATTGTAATGACTCTCTTGCCTTTTTTTGAAAACAAGTTTCAGAAGTGAAGACTAAATAAATTCTCCTGTAAGTGTCCAATGACATGGTTTCGGCTCGGTTATATTAGACTTTCTCTCTGCATTAATAAATCATGCTCTGTGCTGTCATCAGTAAAGCTGCTCCCTCACTCTATGCTTTGCTGTATAGAACCAATGGCACTTTGTTGTGTGCTTCTCATTTACTGGTTGCTAACTAACCTAAAGTCTGGTAAGAAATGGAGTGATGTTTCACATTACTCTTTCACATATATGTGGTCAGTTTATTTTTAGAACTAACGGAACTTGAAGTCTCCTTTACACTGGACCAGGCATAACATACAGCAAATAAAATGATAGCCATCATTAAACCTACAATACTGAGTGACCTAAGGATACAATGGTGCTTTAAACCGATTCAGTAAGCTAAAATATTTTAATGTGTAAAAAGTAAAAGTAAAATGATCTGTGTTACAAGTAATTGAATTCTGAATTCTATTTGTTGGCACAGTGCAGGAGAAATCAGTAACATCTGTAACAAGGCTTGACGGGTAAAACCGGTAGTGCTGCATTTTAAGTGCTTTTACACTCTCAAATTCTCACTAATACAAAGTGTTGTGCTACACAATCCACAGACTTCAACAGTACATCATCCCATAACCCTTTACAGACTCTTGCTTTAATGAGCCTAATTATCCCCAACAATTAGAGGGCACACAAACATATACACCGGTTGATCATTCGGTACTGAACTTCTGTAATTGCATGGAGAATTTCTAAACACACACACAGTCACACAGTGTCACTGTTGGCAGACTGTGGTCCTCTGGGCTGAGCTGAGACAGTGGCAGGCAGACAGAGAGTTGGCACGATGTGGTGTTTTAGCTGGACAGCTGCTGTACTCTACATATGTTACTGCAGGAGAATACCTGGCAGGAGAGGGCAACACTTTCACTAGTGCTTGTGTGTGTGTTTGTGTTTGTTTGTTCGTGTGTATGTTTGTGTGTGAGCTTTGACAAAACTCAAATCAGAACTCTTAACCTGCCCTTTGGCTTTTTTCTTGCTTTGTTCTTTTGTTTTTTTCTCTGTTCTATTTCTCTGTTGCCCTTACCTGAGGCAGGAGTTGGCCAAAAAGTGAATGTGGGCCTAGGTGGAAAACACTTCAGGTACCAGAATCGTTTGGTTGCAGTTGTGGTTGCTAAAGTTGGCCCTACCAGCTATTAAGTTTAGGATGGAAAATGTGAAAAATGAAATGAAATTTTGTGCTTTGTGTTTTCTCACGATCTCCTGGTCTTCTATTACACTGTGTTTGAGGATCTGAAACTATTTAGTGTGACATATATAACGATAGAGGAAACTGGTGCAGATACTCCATTCTGTCCGTGGGGCAGCAGAACCGTGTGTGTGTGTGTGTGTGTGTGTGTGCGCACGCGCGCACTCGTGCGCTTTAGTGAGAGTCGCTCCACAGCATTCTGCTTCACTGAGCTGCATCTGCCAGCCGGAAAATGGCCCAGAGAAAGATGATCAGGAGATACACACACACACTAGTGTTCACAGACAGTGAAAGAGAGAAGTTCCTTCTTTCTCTCTTCAATGCCTTCCGTTTACTATTACTTTCATTGTGAAAGTGTTCAAAGACATTGCTGCTGTGCTTTACCAAAAATCACTTACAGACACACACAGGCACTGTGCTGCTTTCTAGCGGTGTAGTTTGTGTGTGTGTGTGTGTGTGTGTGTGTGTGTGTGTGTGTGTGTGTGCGCGCGCGCCATGCCATTCTGATGTTCCTGTGTGTTTTGATGCAGGCATCCCGAGAGAATCTGAAGATGGAGCCGCTTGCAGATGTTTCTTTACTGCCGGGAGAGGAGAGAGTGATAGGTGAGTGTGTGTTTGTTTGTTTTCATATGTGTTTAAGACAAAAATATCCTGAAAATAGGGACATCCTAAAAGCAAAGTGTGATGTATTTTTATTAAGGCGATGTGTTATGTTTGAAACAGAGAGTTAAAGGAAGTTGTAATGTTTTCTCAGTGAAAAGAAATGAACAGCACTTCTGCATGAAACCGACTTAAATATGGAATATATAGCAAGTTGTAATGCACAGGCGTTATGTGCTGAATTTACATATTGGGGGGGGGACAAAATAAATGAAAAACATAAAATATGCATAAGTTTGTACTAAGACTCCCTTTGGCTAAGTCATAGCCTCCTAAAGTTCCTAATACTCTAGTTTCTTCAGTGACTATGGCACTGGGTGTTGTACTGTGGGCTTCCAGAATTTGTTGCTATTTAATTGAATCCCTGCAACGTTTGCTGTGCTGATGTGCCACTGGCTGCCAAACAACCCTAAAGCGGAATAGGTCTGCCCTCACGCTTAACAGATGTCAAGATTTTTATTGAAACGTTCTCATTTTTTCCTTTCCAAAAATATAACCAAAGAGTTTAGTTTTTGTTTCATCAGACCACAGCACTTGATTCCAAAAAGTATCTGGTTTTTCTAAGTGTTGTGACCGCGAAAATTATAAGTGTTTAGGTATCTTTTGTAGTCTTCTCTTCTCTTGCTTTGTAATTATCTTCAGTTTCAGATTCACAGCCAGCTGCTTAGATGATTACATGTCTGTTGAGTGTAAGAACAACACCCTGAGAGGTTTAAACATAAATTACAACACTATGGGAATGTCAGTACCTCAGTTATAAAGGTGGAATGAGTCAACTGAACTCCGAGACCTTATAAAATAACACTAGTGGATCAACAGAGGGGACCCAACATTTTGTGCATGATACATTCAATTTTTCTCTAGTTTAGTTCATATATTACATTCAGCGATAAGGTAAGATCCGTGTGAGAGATTCACGTTACATATGTATAGTTGTATAGTTACATATATTTGTAAGTGGTTACATAACACATTTGTGATTCGCCCATTTCCTGACACGGTAATGTTCAACTTACTAGTTGCCCTCATCATCTTTCATCACCATGTGTATCTTGACTGTTTATGATGTAATGTTTAGAAACTCTTAGTTGAGTTTTAGCTCCTCTGTGATCTAGTATGTTTTATAGCGTATCGCTTCACTGGATCATTCCCACATTCTCATGTCAGTAAATGCTAGCCAGACTGCTGGATCTTGCTTAGAAGCGCTAAATTTAGAAGGACCTTTCTTGGGATTGCCACTTTGAATCGCTCCAGTGCTGCTCCGCAGCTCAAATCTGACAAGTCGAATTACTGCACCACACCGTCCTACCAGATTTCATTAAAGACACAGACAGCGAGCGAGACAGAGATTAGATGTCGGGGCTTGTATGTGTGCAGGGGATGACTAAGTAACTACTAAATCATAAAGAGTGATATACATAAAGATGGTTCATTTATGTATATTTTGTACTGTGTGTGTTTCATGTCATTCAGTCACAATGTGCCATACTGCATATTACTACTTAAGTAATATGTTATTACTGCTTTGCATCTTTTAATTGTTTTTTGTTTTATTTAGCAATTTGAACACGTCTGAATGATTTATTGTCTTTGTTGCTCAGTTCTTACAAATTCTGTATCTGTTCAAATTCAGACAAAGACCTCATCTACATGTGCCCGTTCAACGGAGCACTCAAAGGGAAAGTATTCATCACCAATTTCAGACTGTACTTCAAGAGCACTGACACGGTGAGTGTGAGTGTGTTTGTGTATGTGTGTGTGTGTGTGTGTGTGAGAAAGAAAGAGAGTGAGTGTGAAGTAATGTGCCTATTACTGGCGTAGTTTTTATAGAAAGACGGAATAGGCAGACCATATACATCCTGCTCCTGCAGAAGCTACAGTATTTCTGTCTGGTATAAATGTGCTTAGCTGAGAAACTTCAGCCTGAGTCATGTTTCCTCTTCACCTCTTCAGTGCGGTTACATTCAGTAACAGCTCACAGTCCCTCTGAAGCCTTGCCAGATCCATCTGAAAGAGCTTACTTTTCTATTTGTCTTTCTTTCTGTCTTTCTTTCTTCCTGTCTATCTGCAGAAAGCCCTTAGTCCTTCCTTTTCTTCTTCTCTCTCTTTCTCTGGACCTGTTCTTTCTTTCTTCTCTTAGATTATGAGATGTCTCTCTGTATCTGTGTCCGTCTGTCTGTCTATCTCTCTCTCACTCTCTTCCAGTTTTGTCTTTCTTCTCTTCAGTAGTCTCTTTATAATGCCACATATCATGTTTGTATATCTAAAGCAGCAAGGTGTGAAAAAGAGAAGACAGTGCTGAAAAAGGAAGGGTGTACCAGTATCATATCTGGAGTCTTTCATCTTTGTCCTGGCACTGTCTGCAGTTGGCACAGACCAGGAGGCACCTGCAGTCCTGCTGAAAGTTTTGGCTGGTACCACAGTCAGTTGGAAAGATGTGGGGGAAGGGAGAAAAGCTGGATTTTCCCTGTGGAAAACTTTATTAATATTTGATGATAAACGAAACAGGTGTTCCTTTATTTGGGTGTTATTTTTTCCTGTCATGCCAGTTTGGGCTGGTAGATGTTGGCTGATCTCACATGGTGCAGTCACTCAAGTCTGAAATTATGCAGAACGTGTTTAAACTGACCCACGTCTGGGTTGTTTTACATGAGCAGGGACTCTTGGTGTCATATTGGAGTGTAACTTGCTCTCAGTACTTTAATTAAGACATCTTGGTATTTTATAATTAGACTTTTAGCTTTCCAGAAACCCCCACCTGACACATCTTGAAAGCTTGCACGCTTTCAGACAACTTTCCTGTTTAGTTCATATACAAATTTTGGGCAATTTTACTTACTTGCTAGCCTTCAAACTAACACATGATGCTACCATCACTGGACTGGTGACGGTTAACATGTGCTTCTTCCAAGTCTTCCCACATCTTTTTAGACTGTCGCTAATAAAGCATTAGGTGGCTTAGTGTGCTTTTTTAGAGAACCTTAACTACCAGTTCTGTTATATCAGCTAACAGAGATCTGCAATTGACTTGCATCACACTGAGTTATTGGGGAAGGGGGAAGGCCGTCCTACCCACATGATAGAGTCCGTTCTGTTATGCTCTTTTGGGCTTCGGACCATGGATGGCTGTTTAAGATGAAACAGGCCTGGTACAGGTTGGATAAGTGGATGTTGTAAATGTAATAGTAATTGCATCTGACTGCATCTCTTTCAGGAGTCCGCAGTTACATTAGATGTACCCCTGGGTGTCATCAGCAGGATAGAGAAGATGGGCGGAGCTTCCAGTCGAGGAGAGAACTCTTATGGTCTAGACATTACCTGCAAGGTAACACCCACAGTTTGAAGACTGTTTTGTAACTTTTTGACAAGTAATATGTTACTAACAAAACTGTCTACTAGGGATGCAATGGTGTGTGGGGTGCGGTGTGGTGGGTATTGGGGGCGTTGTTGGGGTTTCATTTGCTGACTGGAAGGTCGTGGGGAACGCTGAGGGATAGAAAACATTATTGATGTCAATTACTTATTCTACAACTGCACAGTCACAAAGACAAAAATAAAATAAAATACAAAGTCAACATAAAACTCTCCACAATATATTCTGTATAATATACGCTGTGCTATGGATGCAAAATGCTGCAGCCAGTAAGAGGTGGATATGAATGTTAAATTACTGCTGGAGTAGAGATTTTAATCATTTTGATGGTTTAAAATGTTATTTGGACTTGTAGCTGTATGTTTATCTGTGCATAGCTGCAAGTATGCGTACATTTATTCTATCAAGTTCATGGATTCAGTTAACCGAGTTCTGTTCTTTCCAGATATGATAATCAGTCAGTTCCAAAGGTGCTGCTTGAACATTTATGTTGTGTTAATGTTGTGTACGATTGGTGTGTGTGTGTGTGTGCGCGTTTCCTTGCAGGACATGAGGAACTTACGATTTGCCCTGAAGCAGGAGGGCCACAGTCGGAGAGACATTTTTGGGGAGCTGTTCAAATATGCTTTCCCACTCTCTCATGGAATGGTCAGTTCAAACACATGGATTTTTATTTAAAATAAGAGTTTTCAGTTTTCTTACTACTTGGAGCATGTGCTTTGGCCCTCTTCGGTGGCTCTAACTTGGAGGAATGGAGGGAGCGAGTAGGAACATAAGCCTGAATGATTAGGATTAAGGTAGCTGGGTGCAGACCCAGGCATCACACTGTTGGCAAGTGTTAGTGACTTGAATTTCATTCAGGCAGCCATGGGTAGCCAGTGTAGGTCAATTAGCAGTGGGGTGATATGTGACCTTTTGTGTTGATTGAAAACCAGCCGGGCTGCTGCGTTCTGAACCAGCTGTAAGGGTCTTATTGTACAAGCTGGGAGACCCACTAGGAGGGCCTTGCAGTAATCAAGGCGAGAGATAACCATGGCTTGTACCAGGAGTTGGGTTGCATACTGAGTCTGCTGTGAAATGCTGTAACTCCTTAGCATGTAATGCATTGCACCCTGTTGCGACTTTGTGTCCTGCGTTCTTGAGTTTATATCCCTTTGTTGCCGCCATCGTTCAGAACTCTGAGTGCAGTACCAAACATTTCTTCTTGTAATAGAAGTGATATTTTTCCTATGGTTATTGCCGTCTGTTGCAGTATTAACATTTTGGGGTGTTTTTGTAGTCTATAATAAAATAAAATTCAACTTCCTTTGAAACTGATGTGGTGAATTTCGTCAATACAGCAGGAATTTGTGTATGTGCACATTTATGCTCCTTCTACTGATACTGTCATCGCAGCTCTCCTGCTCATAGGAACCTCAGTGCTTGAGGGATAAGTTAACGGTTTTAAACATTTTATTTTTGCCGGAGACTTCTGTTGTTGGTGTTTCAGTTGCACCTGTCAATCTTTACCTGACCAAAATGAAATATCCATTTATATGAATAACTGCATTTTGATGTTGTGATTGTCTTTCCTCCTTCTACAGCCGCTCTTTGCATTCCTGAGTCAGGAGAAGTTTGAGGATGATGGCTGGAGCGTTTATAAGCCCATGGATGAGTACAGACGTCAGGTAAGGGACAGTACTGAGAACAGCCTGATCTTTTTATGTTGTAAATCTTGTCTGTCTACAGTAGAACTGATCCTGAAACAGCACTCTCATCTAATTCTGTGTTTGTGTTCCCAGGTCAAATGTTTAATGCAAATATTTGTGTCTAGACTTCCACATGTTTTTATATCATCTTAGATCCTGAAGATTGCACAAGCAAAGTAATCTCTCAAAGCAGGTTCCTCCAAGACTTGTTTGTACGCCCAGAATTTGCTCTGGTTAAAGTCCTGTGTAATATCACAACTAGTTACAACTACAGATCTGTAAGAATTTGCACAGGACTGCTTGTCTGAAAAGCAACAAGTAGCTAAGGTTAATTGCGTTGTCACATTTTCTGCTAGCTTTTATTTGTCTGCTTGTGGAATCCAGCAGATCTCTTAGTCCGTATAGTTGAGTTTTTTGAAGGTGTGTTAGTAAAATGATTTGGTATAAAAGAGATGGTACCGATCTGTTACCAGGTAATTATATTGCACCAACATTTAGCTTAGATATTGTAAGGACAACGTGGGGGGAAGAAGTCTTCTAACAAATCTATTTTGGGATCTAGTCATATAGCGTTAAACACTTCCAGTCACTCACAGTGTACCCATGGAGTAGTAGAGTAATTTTAATGTCTATATCAAACTGGAAATGAGTGGTATTATTTGTATCTGTAGTCTAAAGTTATTGGGCTTTCAGTTTTTGCAATTTTAGCAGTTAATGTTTATAGCCCTTAACATAAATATGATGACATGGACAGTAGTACTGTGCAGTATATACGATATACATTTGGCCAACGGAAGAGATTTTGATTATACCGGCCTACTGCAAAAATATCCGCTCCTCGCGAAAATGACAAAGTCGCGTCACCTGCGCGGAACCACGGCTACTTGCAGCAGGAGGCATTAGTTTTGGAAAATGGGCGAGAGCAGACAGCACGGAGGAGCAGCTCGTTAAAGAGTGGTCAGTGAACATTTATCACGTGACAAAAACAAGACAAGACGCAACGTAAATTCTGGTCATGTGATGATAACCATAATAAAATGCATAATAAAATATTGTTGATGAATAAGAACGAGACTAAATGTGGTTTACAAAATGAAAACTGCTAAAAATGCCATTTTCGTTGACTAAAACGAGATGTTACTTCCTGTACGATAGGGAGGGTTTAAAAAAATGGGAAGCTCGACCTTAGTTTTGAACGGCATACGTCCCAACACTGTGAATCAAAAGTATTGGGACGTAGGGCCATTAAAGTGCCAGGGAGAGAAAAATGACACACACACACACACACACAGTCACACCCACACAAAGTCTCTCTCACACATAGCATTTTGATAAGCAGCCTTTCCCATATCCATGCAAAAAAAAAGCTGATCCTGAATTGTTCTGATTTGGTTGTTCAGGAATAAAAAAAAAATATTAAGGTAAGTTTAGCAATGCCTTTGCTATGGACATGTTACCCTTTCAAAAACAGTTACATTTAAATTTACAGATCAAATTATATTTTCATGTAATTTAAAATGTTTTATTTTTTAATGTTTTAAAAAAAGAATAGACCGCAGTATATACCGTCTACCATCTATGGTTCAATTTATATCGCAGTATGAATTTTATGCCATATCGCACAGCCCTAATGGACAGTGCCATTACTAGTCTATTACTAGTACTTTAACTGAGGTGAATGTGACTTAGGTCACGCTTGGTGTTCATTCAGATCTATTTTTTCCCTCTTCTGCTTTTTCTAGGGCCTGCCCAACGACAGGTGGAGAGTTATCCTCAACAAAACCTACGAGTTGTGTGACACTTACCCCACCATTCTTGTGGTTCCTTATAAAGCCACAGATGAAGAGCTCCGGCGAGTGGCCACCTTCCGCTCCCGCTGTCGTATTCCGGTGAGCCTAGAGCTTAGGAGCTGTCAGCAAGTACCAAGACTGTATAGAACAAATAGTTGCAAAGGACCTGAGCTACAAAAATATTGCTTGATGGATTAACTTTGTAGTCACACTAGAATAATTTGGTTTCACAAATTCGCAATAAAATTGTCTTCAAGTATAGTTTTAGGTGAAATCAAATGTATGATACCTCAGAATGACCTTCTTCTCCATGTATGACATGTACCACTTAACACTTGTATGTCTAGGTGCTATCATGGATCCACAGGGAGAATCAAGCAGTGATCATGCGCTGTAGTCAGCCCCTGGTGGGCATGAGCGGCAAGCGCAACAAGGATGACGAACGCTATCTAGACATCATCCGCGAGGCGAACGGCACCCCAAAGCTCACCATCTATGACGCCAGGCCAAACGTCAATGCTGTGGCCAACAAGGTGAGACAGCACCAGTATGGTCTGAATTTATGTTGAGGGACAGACTTGCAGACAAACATAGAGTTAAAGCCTTTGGAGCTGAATAACACGCTAAAAGTACGGACAGCATGGCAATATTTTACCATTGACAATCAAATTACACTAAATAATTGCAGGTTTCATGCTAAAAGAATTAGACCAATTAATAGAGAGCCAATAAACAACATCCACAGTAACTGAGTAACCGTGACATGGTAGTGGAATTAAATATGGGCATGTAGATTGTTCTAGCACTTTATCAAAGAGGACACCCTCTGTACTGGAAATCTGACCATTTCATCATAACCCATATTTGACTCGTCCTAATCCACTGTTTGTATGAATTGGTTGTGGTGCATCATATACATGGACTCCTTTGTTCTGTTCTCATCCCATTTGTAGGGGTGTGGGTGGTTTTTACTTGATCAGTTGTTCATCCTGTCACCAGAAGTAAAGGTAGAGCTGAGCAAGAAAGGACAGAATGTTGAATGCGTGTGTTTGTGTTTGAGTGTGGTGAAACCCCAACCGCCTGAAGTGAAAACCACTGCAAAGTGCTAATATGGCCATGATGTCCATATTCTACTCCGCTGACCGAGCATTTTGAAAAGGACTGCACTGATCCATTAATTTCACCTGCACAAGTAATGTGCCGCTGTGTGCAGTCTTGCTGAGTACATGTCCTCTTTAACCTTTGAACCATCTGTTTTGAATTTCTAGGCCACAGGCGGGGGTTATGAAGGTGAAGATGCCTATCAGAACGCTGAGCTCGTCTTCCTGGATATCCACAACATCCATGTGATGAGGGAGTCACTAAAGAAGCTGAAAGATATTGTTTACCCCAACGTGGAGGAGTCTCACTGGCTCTCCAGTCTGGAGTCCACTCACTGGCTGGAGCACATCAAGGTAGAGGCTCGTAGGGCATTAGGACTACTGGGACTGTTACAGGGCACTTATTTAATTAATAGCTTGTAAACATGCTCTACAAAATTCAGTGGGTATTTGTATATTTTGAGGCAGCTGGTGGACTAGTGCTTAGGGAGTTGCTCCTGCAATCAGAGTGCTGTGGGTTTGAATCCCAGGACTAGTGGCACCACTGAGGTACCCTTGAGCAAAGTATATTCCCTACACACTGCTCCCCGGGTGGCCGTCATTTGTGACAGCCCCCTGCTTCACTTGGTGAATGGGTTAAATGCAAAGAAAGAATTTCACATTGTTTTCACTTTGTGCTGTGGGGTGTTCATGTGTGATAATACGGGGTCACTTTCCTTTACATTGCTTATTTGTTTCAGAGAAAATAAAAACAAATTAGTTTAGGTGATGGTCTTTTTACAGAGTTACATTTAGTTTTATCATCTCCGAGTTACTTACCTTTTCATTGTAGCATAACGGGCAAAAAAGTGAATGAAACTGAGATATGAAACATTTATTTCTTTTCCCTTTAAGACTGAAATGCAGTGTGGGCTGATCATGCAAAAAGGCCAGGATATCAGTTTTTTGTTTTTTTGTTTTTTTTTTAGACTTAAATGCTAAATATATTCTGCCATATGCTCAGTTACTTGTTTTGCTGTTATGAGCTCAGGTGTTGGTTGCTTCTTATTGATATTATTAATCTACACTACACAAGCACTGTGTTATTAGGTCACATATCTCCACCTACAATTTGATTGAGAGTGTAACTAGCATAACTGACCCTTATGAGCTGAAAATTACACTCATTAAAATTGAAAATGAGACGAGTGATTGAGATGAAAATGCAATGAGCCCTTTCTGGCATCTTTCATTTTCAAAGACTGTCTGTATATAAGGTTTGTACACCAATAAGCCATTACATTAAAATTACTAATGTCTACACCCATATACTGTGGTATCTGGTGCCAAGGCATTCGCAGCAGATACAGGTCCTGTAAGTTGCATGGTGAGGACACCAGGGATTAGACTAGTTGGTCCAGGACATCCCACACATGCTGAATTGGATTGAGAACTGGGGAATTTGAAGACAATGTCAACTCTCCTGTCATGTTCCTTCAAAAATTCCTAAAATGGCATGGTGCATTATCCTACTGAAAGAGGCCACTGCAGTTAGGGAATAGTGTTGCCTTGAAAGAAAATGTGATTATCAAACCAGGTCACTCTCTTACATTACTCCATGATCCAGTTCTGATGCTTTCATGCCCATCATAGTTGTTTTTGGCAGTGGACAGGGTCAGCATGGGCTCTGTGACTGGTCTACGGCTTTGTAGCCCCATTCAAGCTGCAATGCTTTGTGTTATGACACCTTTCAGTCATGAACAGCTTTAACTTTTTCAGCAGTTTGTACTAGAGTAGCTCTTCTGTGGGAATGGACTAACGGGCTAACCTTCACTCCCCACAGTTAGCCTTAGGTGCCCATGACCCTGTTGCCAGTTCAACAGTCGCCCTTCGAGAATAATGTTGAATGGTCACATTTGTAGTATTTTACAAATTTTATGTTTATGGACTAGCCAATATGAAGTTGCATGGCAGGAGAAACTACAACAGAAAATCACTGTAGACATGAATTAGTTGAAGAATGTCCCCTACATGGATTTAAAGAGAGTAGGATACAACTCTTTTATGTTTATCAGTTAGTACAGATAAATGCTTGACTTGCTCTCACTCTCACCTATTCTGCTGTAGCTGGTGTTGTCAGGGGCGATCCAGGTAGCTGATAAGGTGTCTTCAGGGAACTCTGTGGTGGTGCACTGCAGTGACGGCTGGGACCGCACAGCTCAGCTCACCTCTCTTGCCATGCTGATGCTGGACTCCTACTACCGCACACTCAGGGGCTTCCAGGTGCTGCTGGAGAAGGAGTGGATCAGCTTCGGGCACAAGTTTGCCTCGGTGTGTACCATCTCTAACCTTCTTTTTACCTAGTACTCGGTCAGTAACACTAACCTTTTTGTAACTCTTTGTGTGTTCTCCCCTTTGCCTTTTGATGCAGCAGATTGTCATTTACTACAAAGTCAGTGCTAGTTTCCTTTAAATATAATGTGTGTGTTTCTTTCACAATGTGCAGAGAATTGGCCATGGAGACAAAAACCATGCTGATCAGGACAGGTCCCCTATATTCGTGCAGTTCATAGACTGTGTGTGGCAGATGACCAAACAGGTAAGAGATTCTTCCAGTGATGCACTGAAAATGTTCCTGTGCTGTTCAGTAACATGGTAGTATATCTCTTTAATCAGTTATTAATGTCTGACCACTCAGCCTAGTAATATTTGAAAGTTAATATCTTTAACTTCAGTTATATATGCGGCTAAAGAGGAAAAATGGGTGGTTCTTAATTCTGGTTCTTAAGCAAATGTGACATTAAAATGTAATCATCTACATCTTTAAGACTGTTTTAGACTGTCTTGTTCTGCACAACCATGTTAGGTTCTTCAGTGCTAAGAGTGGCAAACAGCCCCCTATACCATGCACAGTACCACCAGAAAGTATTCACACCCCTTCGCTTCTTCCACATTTTATGTTGCAGATTTTAAAATACATTTGAGTAGTTTTCTTTTACAAATCTACAGAAAATGGTCCATAATGGCATCTGATTTTCACTGATCATCCTTGAGATGCTTCTACAACTTAATTGGAGTCCACCTGTGGTAAATTCAGTTGGTGAACATGATTTGGAATGGCACACACTTGTCTATATAAGGTCTTACGGTTGACTGTACATATCAGAGCAGAAACCAAGCAATGAAGCCCAGGGCATTGTCTTTAGACCTTTGAGACCGGATTGTGTCAGGGCACAAATCTGGGGAAGGATACAAAACAATTTCGACAGCATTGAAGGTCCTGAAAAGCCCGTCGTCTCCGTTATTTGGAAATGGAAGAAGTTTAGAACGACCAGGACCCTCCCTAGATCTGGCCGCATGACCAAACTCAGTAATTGGGGAAGGAGTGCTTTGGTCAGCTAGGTGACTAAGAGCCCAATGGTCACTAAGGCGATCCCTTGTGGAGATACTAAAAGGCACATGGCAGCCTGCTTGGAGCTAAAAAGAACATTAAGGATTCACAGACTGTAAGAAGCAAAAATCCTCTGGTCTGATGAAACCAAAATAGAAGTGTCGTGTCTGAAGAAAAACAGGTGCTTTTCATCCCCTGGCTAACACCATACCTACTGTGAAGCATGGTGGTGGCAGCATCATGCTGTGGGGATGTTTTTCTGTGGCAGGAACTGGGCAGCTAGTCCGCATAGAGGGTAAGATGACAGCAGCCAAATATAGAGAGGTTCTTCAAGAAAAGCTGCTCCTCTGGAGTCCTCTGGATCTCAGGTTAGGGTGACCATTCATCTTCCAGTATGACAATGACCCAAAGCACACAGCCAAGATATCAAAGGAGCGGCTTCAAGAGCAGTTTGTGAATGTCCTTGAGTGGCACAGCCGCAGTTCGGACTTGAATTTTATAGAATATTTCTGGAAAGACCTAAAAATGACTGTCTACCAGTGCAGCCCATCCAACCTGACTGGGCTTGAGAGGATCTACAGCATCATGCTGTGTATGGGAGAAAATCCCCCAAGACAGGTGTGTCGAATGTCTAGAGATATACCCAAGAAGACTTGAGGCTGTGATTCCTGGTGCCACAAAAAAATATTAAGCCATTTTTGCAATAAAAAAAATCTTTTAACTTTTATAAAAGTAGTTTTTTGCCTTGTCATTATGGGATATTGTGTTTAGATTTTTGAGGAAAAACTATACTCAAATCTATTTTAGAATAAGTCTGTAACGTAACAAAATGTGGAAGAAGTGAAGGGGTGTAAATACTTTTTGGTGTTAGTGTATGAATTTATTAGCAGCCTCTAGGTTTCTTGCTGAAGTATGTATTTGACAGTGTTTGTCTTTTCTGTTCTACTTACAGTTCCCAACGGCTTTTGAGTTTAATGAGCGTTTCCTGATAACTGTCTTGGATCACCTGTACAGCTGTCGTTTTGGCACTTTCCTCTACAACTGCGAGAGCATGCGTGAGAGCAATGTGAGACATACAAAGACACACACACAGTGAAAGACCATACCAGTGTATCTGTTCCATAATTATTAACTGAATTTATCTGCAATGTTCTGTTGTCTTTGGTTTAGTAATGGTTTGAGAATGGTTTAAAAAGTGCTAACAGTCTTCTTTGGAGACACGACATACAAGAACCATTGTTGTCCCTTAAATAACCTCTCAGTGAAATGAGACTTTCTCATATTGGAGGCAAGCCATGGACCATTATTTTTAAGTATTAGTGACTAATGACAATTTATGGGACTTCAACAATTACTTTGAAGATCATTTTCCATTGTTTCTCTTTCTCTATTTCTCAGTTTTTCTCTCTGTCTGACTCTCTCTCCGCGTCTGTGTCTGCTCATTGTGTGAAGTAGAGCGTGAGTGAGGGGAACGCTTCAGTGGCTCTGAGCGGGAGCAGAGTGCACTTAGGGGAGATGCAACATTCATTCTGTAGGCCCACAGAGCCATGCACAACAATAACTGTTGGAGAGTGCAGCCTCACTTCACACTCGCACACCTTAGCAATGGTTTCCACCTCTTCTCAGGGCTTCTGTTTCCTAATTGTTTCTGAACTGATGCTTTTAAGTGATGCAAAATTTTGCACAGTGTCATATAGTTTATTAGCTGTAGCACTAATGCATAGCGATACAGGAATTTATTACAATGGTCAAATTCTTGCATGTGTTCATTTTAGGGCTGTCAAAATTACTGTATTACTCCATCTGTAAACATTTACCTGATTGATGAATCTGCAGTGATTGGGATGAAATCTGCAGTGATTAATTTTCAGTGATAACATGTATACAGGATTCTTTCAGGTCTCTCTTGAGGTAAAAAAGCAGGGTCTGGACATATATATATTTTATATATAGTGCCTGTGCATGTGTGTGTTTCTTTGTTTCCCCCGATTGATTACTCATGAAAGCAATTGGTAGATTACCACTATAACTGACTGCGACAGCCCTGATTAATACACATACTGCAGTGTCATCTACTTTTTTTCAATAGCAAATACCGCACTGATTAAAATCTGCATAGTTAAGTATTTTTTTCTGCTTCTTTCTGCTCAGAATGTCCGGACGAAGACTGTGTCTCTGTGGTCACTGATAAACAGCAACATGTCTTCCTATGTGAACCCCTTTTACACACCAGAGTCCAGCCGTGTGCTTTATCCTGTAGCCAGCATGCGCCACCTCGAGCTGTGGGTGAATTATTATATCCGCTGGAACCCTCGTATACGGCACCAGGTAAGAAGAGACAGACGCAATAACTTAAGATTTATTGTCTGCAGCCGTAGACTGGTTAGATGCCTTTGCATGTTAATGTCTATTTCTAAACATGTTGATTGCTTTCGGTCTGAGTCCTTTGTTGATCTGCTTGAGCTTTATGTCCTCTTTTTCTGCATCTTTGTTATTGCCTTTGGGGGGGGCTCATTAATGTTCCTATCTAGAGACGGGGGGCCCTGCAGAGAAC
>JBBPCY010000013.1:12847435-12854935 GCA_037974405.1 Brachyalestes nurse
ATGTTTTTGATTGAAATAGCTTTTGATTTCAGTAAATATGAATCACCTAATGCTGCAAATTCAACAAATGACCATTTCAGTTTTTTAAAACCTCTAAAACATTTTAAAACTCTGTTGTGTGTAATAATTTGGAACAGTGCATTTTATGTTTTTTTTTTTTTTTTAAATACTGTTATCATTGGGAGGTTTGTTCAGTAACATTTGAATAAAAAAAATAGAGAAAAATATCATTTGCATTATAATTTGGAACGTGGTGTAATACTCTATACTATACACACACAATACTGTGGACATTACGAGAGGTGGATATAAATACTACAGATAAATAAATTACTGCTGCAGTGGTTTACAAACTACAAGTAACACTGATAACTTCTCCTGGCTCGTATATTCAGTCTACACACTGGATATTAAGAATGAAAGGAATAAAGACTGTACTCACTGTGGTAAAAGTCTCCAGACAAGTCTCCTTTAGTAAACTCTTGTTCTTACATTTCCATAGAAAAGCTCTGGTGGTGCAGTGGGGGGTGCTGTTGCCTCACACCTTCAGGGATGGGGGTTTGAATGTGTGTGTGTGTGTGTGTGTGTGTGTGTGTGTGTGCATGTTCTCCTCGTGGTGGTGTGGGTTTCCTCTGGGGTCTCCGGGTTCCTCCCACAGTCCAAAGACAGGCTGTCAGGTGAACTGGTGTGTGTGTGTGTGTGTGTGTGTGTGTGTGGTCCACTGCAAGGTCTCGGTTGTGGAGTCTGACAGCAGCTGGAAGGAACGGTGCCAAAATCTCAAAAACTGTAGGAGGAGAAGCGGTGCTTAAAAATTCAGCTGTGAAAAAAAAAGACAAGTAAAACTTAGGATGAAAACCGTGTGACTGCTGCCACAGTCAAACTGCGTATTAACCCTCGGACCCTCCTGCTTTTTACTCTACATTCAGCGTCCTTTTGGCCAATTAAAACCCATGAAAACTACATTATTGCTATATACTATTACTTATATACTACTACAGTGTTATTTATTTAAATGAATAAATGACACAATCTGGAAGAAAACACTAAAAACTACATTTTTCAAGTGTTGAGTTTAGAATGAAAGCCTTTGAACCTAAATTGTATGATTTAACAGTGTAAATAACAAGGAATTAAAAATGTAGTTTTCATGGGTTTCAATTGGCCAAAAGTGTCCACGAGGGAGTCGAGTGTTACAATTGGATGTATGGAGCATATTATTGATATATTTAATTGAAGCTAAAAATGTAGTTGAAGCTAAAAATTTAAAGATCTGAGAAACCTCCAGACCCTTGGGAAGTTTCATTCCATATGCATTAACACAGCTAAAATGGTCAAAAAAAGAGAGTGATGTGGACAAAAATGTCCCACAGGAGGGCCAGAGGGTTAAAAGAACTAATGGCAAAGGTGGAGTAGTTCAAATACTTGGGGTCAAGCAGGGTGGAATGTGTGGTGAACAGTGGAAAGAGTGATTTGTGTCGTGGAATGGGTGGAGAAGAGTGTTGGGTGTGGTTTGTGTCGTGGAATGGGTGGAGAAGAGTGTTGGGTGTGGTTTGTGTGGTGGAATGGGTGGAGAAGAGTGGCAGGAGTGGTTTGTGTGGTGGAATGGGTGGAGAAGAGTGGCAGGAGTGGTTTGTGTGGTGGAATGGGTGGTGGACCACCAAAGTGGTGCACCACCACCACCAAGAGTCGAGAGCCGTCTGTTCTCCAATGTCCCCGTGCTGCTCTACACAGTAGAGACGGTTTTGCCTTGAGCCTCTCTGTGCTCATCTTAACACATACAGTTACAGCAGTGACCTCAGTGACTCAGCTACAATACAGGCAAGACATTTAGTGAGGGGGTTATGGCTGTAGCTTTCTAGATACAGACAAAGTATGTATATATATATATATATAAAACACATTATATATATATATAATGCCTTTACTGAAAGGTTCTCTTTCTTTGGGATAACCTATTTTATTTGTGTATAAATATGGCCAATAAAAAGGAATACAGCTTCATTTCCCAGTTGTGCACTGAAATGCTACACATTCACCAATATATCTCTGTTAATGCGACATCTTTACAGTTCACTATTCAAATTCACTATTCACATGAATACAAACCTCATACTCCTTACAAGGGTAAGACGACTAAACTGATAAGAACAAAGGAAAACGAGGCTTCGGAAGGAAGACAGAAAATGATCCTAGGTTGGCACCTAGTGGCAGCTTTACTCTTCAAAATGTACTAAAAATACATCAAATAAATGGTGTTAGAAAATCAGCTATCGAATTGTCACAAGAGACATCTGGCGAATCCACATTGTAACTAGTTTCCTGAATAATAAAATGGACAATGTGAGGCAAGGTTTGGTAGATATTCTGATATTCTGCTGCTTTTTTCGTAACGTGTTTCTCTACCAGGGCTGCATGCTATTAGTATTGTGTTTATACTGCTACATATTACAATACATTTCAATCTGTTAAATTGCCCATATCATCACTTTTCTGGAGCTAAAAAGGCTTCAAATATGTAAAAAATGTTGAAGTTAAATGATGTTCACTCTCCCATCCATACAGTCCATAGCTGGAAAATAAGCAGCAAACTCCCCATTTTCCAAACATGATTTTTGTGATGTCATAAAATCAACATGTTTACATATAACTCCTTGTACAGCAGTTTAACCCCGCCCAAAGAGTTTTTCAGCTCAAAGAAAGGGCAACCAATAAGAAAAATAATAATTTATGTACATCAGTCTTAAAGGTGCAGTAACAAAAATAACCTATTTAATTCTAAGGGACAAACAGAGGTTGGAAAACATTAATGTAAGAATGACTTATGATGAATTAGGAATGTTATGTTTCGCACACAAACACATAAATGTCAAGGAAAAAAATAAAATAGAAGGAAAATGTAGAACACAGGCCCTTTAAAAATGCTTTGTTTTTAATGGTTGAACACTTAACCATAAAACCAAACACGTGCAAAAGAATCTCACTTTTGTTGCATTACGTGAATATTTGGATTCATCAAAACACCCAGTAACACTCACCTGGAGCTGTGATTGGTCACTCTGTCAAAACACTGATTGGCTACAGGCTCATTTGCATATGGGAGCATCTTGGAATATCAGGGTTGTAGAAACCAATGTTGTGATAACAATTAACAGATACTTTGCAGCAATACTCTTCACCTATAGGATGAAATGGGTAGGTGAAACACACACACACACACACACACACACACAAACACAAACCAACAGACACACACACACACCTCACACTGCATAGAACAGAGCTGCAATTTAAATGTCTCCCTACATGGACTCATGCAGGTTCTTTAGACCAAATACAAATACATATTATCTATGGAAAATAAAGCCTAGAAACAGTGTGTCTTGTATGTCAACCCAACTAAGTAAACAAAATATTGATTAGTTGTCTGTAAACTGAATGTAAAATGCCTTTAGACACCCCATACAAAGCAGCTTTCAACTTGAAGAAACACTCAAGTACTGCAAAAATCTTTATGTAGAGAGCAGTGCAAGAAGATAGACGGGGTATCAACAGAGGAGATGCTCTCTGAATATATCAGTACATGTTAGAGATGTATAATGGACAGATAAATTCTCATCGCATGTGCGGCATGCACATACAGTAAGTGTCACACATACAAGCCACAAACAGGTGTATCCCTAAACATGTACTTTGCATTTGCACTGCATTTGCAACTTGTCTGATGCTCTGAAGGCACTTCACACCTGCAAACACGCGCCACTTTTAACAGTTTTCACTCGAAGCGTGTTTGGTTTGTAGATGCCAGCAGCTTAATGTTGTGTCAGGATGGCTGAGCAGTCTGAAGTGCCAGACTCAGTGTTCACACCTTCCTCTGAATTGAGGTTCCTGGTCTCAAAATGGAGGTCTGGGTTCAAACCCCACTTCTGACATGATCTTTTGGGGCAGCTGGTGGTTGGGGGAATGCCCCTATGATTGGAAGGCTGTGAGTTTGAATCCCAGGACTGCTAGGGGCACCACTGTTGGTGGCAGCCCACTGCTTCTCTTGGTGAATGCATTAAAAGGAGAGAAAGAATTTCTAAATGTTCACATTGTGTGCCATGCTGTGGTGCATTCATGCATTGCTATAAGGGGCCACTTATTGCTCATTATTGTGATAACGACACAGTAAAGTGTCCAATTCAGCACACCACACCACAACATTCTTTCTCTGCATTTAACCCATTTACCAAGTGAAGCAGCTTGCAGCCAGGAAAACAGCACCCGGGGTGGAGCGTGTGGTGATGGTATCTTAGGGGTGCTACTAGCAGAGCTTGGATTTAAATCCATGACCGTCTGGTCACAGTGACAGATCCCAAACCACTAGGCTACCAGCTGCCCCAAGCAACTCCCTAACCACTGAACCACAGCAGATACACACGAAGAGCTGAGTGTGGAGGGGGAAAATGCTCATGTGTGCTGAATGCTTACTCAGTCTCTCCAAAACTCTGTTGTTTATTTCAGTAGCAGTTCTCCAGCCAGACTGAGCCAATCAGAGTGCAGAATCTCTGGATGTGTGTACGCTGTGGGCCAATCAGCAGCATTGGAGGTTGTTTTGAACGGACGAGGCCACTAACCAATCAGGCCGGTCTCGGATGGAGCTGGTGAGGCTGCGCCTGGTTTATAAGAGCAGAGAGAAGGAAGGACGAAGCAGAGACTTCAGGCAACTCCACAACACAGGTATGAACCGATGCCATCGCTTTCTGAACCTACCCTGACACACCGATTGTGTGTTTACGCATTTTCAAACGTTTTTTAACATTTTGCAACCATAAACTGTACAGTTATTATGTATTGCTGTGTATTTTTGCAATATTTTAACGCAATACTGAGGTAAACAATAAGAATGCAAATGTGTTTAAAATGCAAATACGCCTTTTCTAGGGATATCATCAATACATGGTCTTAATATTCCCAGATTTTTGCGTACAACACGGATAAATTTGTATTTTTGCAGCTTGCTCGATCGTGCGAAACGGCAAATCAAAGTATGAACAGCTATCTACATGCGTGTTGTGTGTTTTCCCTAACATTTTGAGTGATGAAAAGTTATTTGGTGCGTGTTTTGCCCGGATTCCCCACGCTGAAGATGGCTGTGTCCTGGCTCCAGTTCACTCTGCCCTTCTTCCAGCGCAAGCCCATTTTCATGGCATCTTTCAGCAGCGACTCGTTTTCGTACGGGAAATATTCGTTTTCGTTTTCTCTTTTGACTCTCTATCCAACCGTGTAAAGCAAGACATGATCGAGAGATCAGAAGTGTGTTTTTGGCTTTTATCAGCATCCTACTCCCGACGATCACGCTTGCCCTGTATTAAAATGGCTGGCGATTTAAAGCACTGACAAGAAGCTGTTCCTACACGCAGGAGCGAGTCGCAATTTTTGAGAAAAAAATTATTCGTACGCGGTCGGGAAATGCTGATTCTTTTCGTTTTCGCCTCGACTTGACTATCTCTACCTCCCCGTGTTAAAATCAGAGCGATTTTCGGTGCCTAAATAGCTTTTTGAACTTGACAGCTTTGATAGAGAGACTCGCATTGGAAATGGCTGGCGCGCAGTCTTTGTTAGAAGCGGCAATGCACCAAGCGACAGCTAGGGCTCCAACTTTACAAAACAGATAAACGCGTTTAAAATACGGCATGACAGCGTAGAAACAGGTCGGGAAACAAAAATAGAACGTTTGTTTTAGAGAATAAGATTGTTTTTCCCAGACGGAGCCCTCGGGTTTTGCAGAAATCGTCCTTGAAAGAGAAGGGGGGGTGTGCGTGGCTTTGTTAGTCAGCCCCAGCCTTCCTGCTCCCCCTACAGAAGCCATTTTAATGAATGGGAGCAGAAACAGCAAGCAGCTCTGCTCCGAGCAGCCTAGGAATACTGCTCTCTGTATATCAGCACTGGGAGGGAATGGTTTCAGACAGGGAGTTTTAAAACTGGGAAAACTAAAGATCGCGGAGAGAAACTGCAAAAAGCGAGTGAAAGACTGAACAAAATAAAGATCATTCTTTCTCATGAGGACGCATTTCACAAAATGGAAGATGAATAATTCGTGTTGATGACCTTTCTGTTGCTCAGTGTGGGCTCCAAGCATCAGCTAGGGCACCTAACTGAGACGCGTCCAATAAAACTAGTCAAAGTTTGACAAAAAAATCTAAACAAAGAAAATTAATTTGGGGGGGCGGTGGTGTCTAGAGAACATGGCGCTGTTGCAAAATATATTCTAATTTTAATAGGTTTTTATTCTAAAGGGAAATTTAGCTCTGAGTCATATAGCCTCCTACAGCCACTATCACTAACTTTAAGCCAAATATCAGTCATGATCATTAACAAAGAGCTTATGAAATATATGAAATATGTAACAAAACAAAATCAGTTTAGAATATATTTAATACTGCCATACAGACTAAATCAATATATAAAATACATTTCACCAAAAAAAAAACAAAAACAAAAAGATATGAATAAATAATTTATAATATAGGACACTGAGGCACAATCAGTCTCATTAATAATCAGTTCACATCCCCCACACAGTAAGGGAGGGTCTGCTGGTCCAGCCTTCTGCAAAATGACAAGCATCACCTCAACACAGAATTTTAATAGGCTCCGCTTTCTTAGGTCTGCTCAGTATTTCTTCAGTTTTAAACACATTTAAGCACATGCAGATGAATTTTTTCCACTATGATTTTTTCCCCCACTTACATATGAATAAGCTCACTATTAATACTATGTTGATGCCATTTCTTCCACCAGATCGATACTTCTAATCAGAGAACACTATCAGACACCAGCAACCCCTTTTCTAACCAGGATGGCTAAAGGGGACCCGAGGAAGCCCAAGGGCAAGATGTCTGCTTACGCATACTTTGTCCAGACGTGTCGTGAGGAGCACAAGCTGAAGAGTCCCGAGATTCCAGTCAACTTTGCTGAATTCTCCAAAAAGTGCTCTGTTCGATGGAAGGTTAGTTCATTTTACATTTCAGGAACATAACGACTCTTACCCTAATGTCTACGGCCCCCGAGTGTGTACCCTTTGCTGTACATTCTTCTTTTTCTGCCCTGACCTTTGTTTTTCTCTCTGTAGGCAATGTCAGGAAAAGAGAAATCCCGATTTGAAGACATGGCCAAGCAGGACAAAGTGCGGTACGATCAGGAGATGATGCACTACACTGGCAAGAGAGGCAAGAAGAAGGATCCCAATGCTCCTAAGAGACCACCGTAAGTACGACCCACAAACCCAGTAACAAACCCAATAACCCATATTATCCAAGTATCTCCCATAACACCAATGTTTAGGTATTTTAAGAATAAGTACATACCACTGTGTTTTATAATCTCGTTAAACTCCCAAGGACTTTTATGTGTGCTCATAACTACATAAATGATCAGTTTCGTAGTAGTTACATAGTAAGTTATGTATTTACTGAATATGATTCAAATGAATAACTCAATAATAAGCTTCATATTTAACAG
>JBBPCY010000013.1:12857435-12861298 GCA_037974405.1 Brachyalestes nurse
TAAATAAGGGACCAGGTGCAATTCCTTTGTAACAAAATTCATGATTTTTAAGTATCTGAATTGTACATATATGTCAGTACCTCACAAATGAGCAGCGCTTGTCTTAACATGTTAATGTTCCCATTTCCATTGTATTAGATCGGTGGTCTTCAAAGCGGTCCTCGGGCCCCCCAGGCGGTCCACAGTTTTGATTTGACCTAACACAGGATGAATACAGATGAAATGTGGACCGTCTCGGGAGCCCCGAGGACCAGTTTGAAGACCACTGTATTAAAGCATTCAACATTATTATGAAAGCACAATATTTCATAATGGTGTGCCAGCCAAGTAATGTTAAGCCCTGAGCTAATAAACGCTTAAGTTTCCTCCCTGCTCTCAAGGTACGGAGGAAGCGATATTTTCAGGAGATATTTTGTTTGATACCTGGATGTATTGAACTGGGAGGCTGATATTGCATGGTTTAATAACAATGTCTTACATTGTACAGTCGTATGCTAAAGCTCCAGAGCAGTGCACATGTTTAGTTGATTTTTTTTTTATTTTTGTATGTAAAATAGGTACACATTCTCTACATAGAACAGACATTTTAATATACACTTACCACTGATTTGCTCACTTTAACTGATCCGTGGGAAAAAAATTTAATGTTTTCCATAATTTGAAACATAATTTGAATCACAAAGATAAACAGAAAAAATAAGGTATCAGGTTGTTCCCAGTAGAACCGTCCCACAGTTCCCTGCGGTAACATCTTATCAGGACTGCATAAACTTGTGCATATTGTTATACTTCTATGAGTCACAATATTGTTTGAAGTAGCAACCTGCATGTAAAGTGCCAACATACTGCTGAGGAGTTCCTTAAGAGAAAGCTAGTTCTCGTTCTAACAGCGGGCCTCCTTTAACCACTACTATTAGACACAGTGGGGGGGTGGCTAGGCTTTTGTAAGCTTCATTGGCATATTTAGCTAATGGTATGTCTTCTCCAGTGATGTCAGGGGTTCACGGCCAGGGTGACGCGGAAGCATTTAATCTAATTACGCCGCTGAAGCCCATTGTATAGACTTATTAGATTATCTCTATCCTCTTTTGGTCTTTACCTTTGTCTTCCTGTTGTCTGGCTTCTGTTTGTGTTTGGGTGTTTTTCTCCTGATGCTTTCAAGGAGGTTTAAATAGAACAGCTTAAGGACTTACAAAGGGAGTTAAGGAGAACTGAACGTCAGTAGTATTATTAGTGTACAGTCTTGCCCGAAGTGAGTCAGCATGCCTATTGGTTCTTCCATGCCAGCTCACTTAGGACCACCCAGTTCAGGTTATGGATTTTCTCTGAAGAAATCATTTGAAAACTTCTGCTACTTTCATGGGACCTTGCTAAATCCTGTAATCCTAATGCTTATGAATATGTATTGTATAGACATACAAATAATTAATAACTAAAAATGTATTTGAAGTAAAGCTATATGCAAGACACCATGAGTGTAACACAAGTTTTTACTCTTTATTCAAGAAACTCCCGTTTTTGACTTGACAAAAAGTTCTTAGTGCTTGGTGAATTGACTTCAAATGACCACTGTAGCCTATAAATCACAGACCTAATTGCTCATAAAATGAGATCCATGAGATATAACTCTTGATTTCTCAGGAGTGTATCTTTCTGCCATGGCCTAGTAAATGACTGATACTTATTTACTAGTTTTGTAGAACGAGACATAATTCCTTTGAGACATTACATGGTTTAGGACCCCTTTAAGAGGATAATGACCACCTTTGCTTGAGAAAATAGCACATTTAGTAACTTACTTAAGCTTTTTAACACTATTTTTGACCAAAAAGAAGAATTTGACTGGATCAGATGCATTAGTGTTAGAATAACGGGAGTGGCATGCTAGATGTGGACTAAAACTAAACTGGAAGAAAGTTGATCTAAAGGAAGAGGGTTAGTGACCATTGATGTAGGGCTCAATGATGGCCTTCAAGGAATAATAAATAAATGTAAAAAATAAATGTACACTTCATTTACATTTTAAAAAGGCCACCCAAGGGTTTCTTGAGTGATGCCATAGTGGAACCATTGTGCTTCCCTAAAGAGCTACGGTTAATAAAGAGGTTTGTAAGCTTGAAGAGACTTTCAAATGTTTCAAGGAACATACAGTGTAGTGTAAAGATTATTTTTCAATTTAACAGTGCTTTCTAGAACCTTTGCATCATGTGGATGATCTTTGAACTTTACACGGTTCTCACTCATGCATTTTACAAAAAAAGATCTCTAAAGAACCATTCACTGAATTGTTCTTTAGGGGATTAAAAGTGGTTCTTTTTGGCACCTATTTGTTGAGTGTAGACTTCTATTCATTTTAGTGATATTAGCTTCAGTGCACCATAAATGCAGTGCTAGATCAAGACATATTACTGGCTTCAACAATGTTTTGATGGTGCACATCTAAAATGATAATTTTACAGGACAAATAATGTTTTTCTAGGTAGTTTTCAGACCATTCCGGTGTCATCTGGGGTTTCAAAATATGTAAAAACGGTGAAAAAAAATATGCAAATATGGAAAAACAGGGTTCTGTTCAGACAGCTTTTATTCTGCATATGCTACAGAGAATGTTCCGGTTTAAGAAGTTCTCAAAGCAAAAACCCTTCAAGATGGTACTTAAGCTATAACTAGCCTCAGGCTTTCCTGATTTCATACATACAGATCTTTTTGTCTGAAACATGAAAGTTCTCTCAGACATCATGAACATCGCAGGTTTTTCCGTTCAGATTTCCTATTTGCAACAGCAACATGAAATTCTTGGAGAGTCTACTGAGAGTTATCCGGAAGCCACAGGAGGAAATAAAGCATAATACTAGTTCCTCAGGGGTCACATAGAGAGAGTAGCAAGCCTCTCACTGCTTGTATTCGAACATACAGTGGGGGAAATAATTATTTGATCCCCTGCTGAATTTGTAAGTTTGCTGACTTACAAAAAAATGAGGTAAACTAACTCTAATTCATTAGGTAGTTTCATTTTTATGGAGAGAGACAGAATATCAACCAAAAATCAAGAAAAAAACATATTACATAAAGGTTATAAATTGATTTGCATTTCACTGGGTGAAATAATTATTTGATGCCCAAGCAAAACATGACTTCGTACTGGGTGGAGAAACCCTTGTTCGAAGATTCAGCTCCTCCACAGATTTTCTATAGGACTGAGGTCTGGAGACTGGCTAGGCCGCTCCAGGACCTTAATGTGCTTCTTCTTTAGCCACTCCTTCGCTACCTTGGCAGTATGTTTTGGGTCATTGTCCTGCTGGAAGCCCATCCACAAATCATCTTCAGTGTTCTGGCTGAGGAAAGGAGGTTCTCTTCCAAGATTTAACAGCACATGGCCCCATCAGTTGGCCCCTCAGAAAACATCCCCAAGCATAATGTTTCCACCTCCGTGCTTGAGTCCTCCTCTGTGTCTTGCATCTCTCTGTGTGTTGTGTTGTGGCAGCCACCACATAAGTGATTTTCTCCAGGATCAAGTTTTCTGATTCTGATTCTGATGCTTGACTGTGGGGATGGTGTTCTTCGGGTCATACTCAACCTGTTCTCTTCCTCCTAACACGGCGGGTCGTGTTGATGCCAAAGAGCTCAATTTTGGACTCATCTTACCACAGCACTTTCTCCTGAACCTTCTCTGAATCATTTAAATGTTCACTGGCAAACTTAAGATGTACATGTGTCTTGAGCAGGGGGACCTTGCGGACACTGCAAGATTTCAATCCATTATGATGCAGTTACCAAAGGTGTTCATAGTGACTGTGGTCCCAACTGCCTTCAGATCATTAACAAGCTCCTCCCGTGTAGTTCTGGGCTGATCCCTCACCTTT
>JBBPCY010000013.1:12868104-12887220 GCA_037974405.1 Brachyalestes nurse
TATAAATTTGCTTAGTCGAAACACATCCTAGCCTAAGTCACTCACTCATACGCCGCGTTGCTGCGTACTCTACCAAACTAGTCCGCCCACGTAGTCCGTAAGTCCGTAAGTATATAATGTGCTTTGTGTGTGTGTGTGTGTCTGTGTGTTATATGTATTGCGTTCTAAACTTAAGCCACCTTGTGAACCTCGTGGGAAATAAAGGATATCAATTAAAGGGTGTCAATGAAGAATTAAAGGATATCAATTAGGATGTGAATGTGTTATCTATATCAAGTCGCTAGATGGCAGAAGACGGTGTTTTGAACCGTCCGCAGTCACGGGACGAGTTTAAAGGCCTATTGCACAATTCTAACAAAGAATTTGGATGGAATCTGTGCAAAAGGATGGGAAATTAACCTCCTTACATTCTGATGAATTAATTCGTTAAATGTGTTCAGTCCATTTAGTAGTCTATGACAAGTTGTCCTTTTACTAGCAGCCATGGTCTGTTTGAGCATCTGTTTCTCATAACGTGTCCATTATTAGCATCAGTTACACGGAAGGGAAAAATACTGAATTCCCAAAAGTAAAAAACATTCCCATGCTTGGGGAAACTAGGGTGTGTGTAGGATGGTGGGAACTACAAAGAAACAGTGTTTTTAATTGTGTACTGGAAATTCCCATTAGTCACTAACCTCCCTCCACCCCACCTAATACCTGCTCTAAACAAGACTTCCAGACTTTAAGGGTGCAGAGTAAATAAGGACTAAAGTGACAACACAGTGACTTATTTTGCTTTTTCTATTAGTACACAGCTGAAGTGCACGCCACACCCTCCTCCTTAAGGACAGTTTTGATTGGTATTCCCAGCCGGAGGGCGGGCGTACTCCATGACGTTACAATGATGTAAACGCTTTTCGCTTTTTTTACTGGCCAACTTCGGTGTCAGTCAGAGGCCGGGGGCGGGGACTGAGTGCTGTCAGCAGAGACAGCCTGACAGAGGTTTCCGTCTCAGGGCTGCGGGAAACTACCCTGAGAGAGAGAGAGAGAGAGAGAGAGAGAGAGAGAGAGAGAGAGAGAGAGAGCGAGAGAGAGAAACATAGAGAGAGAGTAACATAGAGAGAGAGAGAGAGAACAGAGAGAGAGAGAGAGAGAGAGAGAAAGGGAGACAAAAGAGAGCGAGAAAGAGAACAGAGAGACCGAGAGAGAGAGAGAGAGAGAGAGAGAAAGGGGGACGTGAGAGAGAGCAATTTATTCCGGACGGCGAAGCCTCGAAAGGCTGAAGAGGAAGTGGGGAGGCTTTATTCGAAGTGCCAGTCCGTTTTTATTTAGTCACTGAGACCTTTTTTCTGCCCTCTAGCATCTGAGAGAGAAGAGAAGAGGCCTGTGGAGATATGGGGGACAAGGCGGGGACCAGGTAAGACCGTTTTTGCGAGTTCCGTCTCGGTGTCATTTTTTATTTTTCCGTCTCAGGTGGAGTGGGAGTGAGAGTGAGGAGAGGGGAGGCTTGCACTGAGCAGAGCCCTCGTTGTGTTCTGCATACTGACCCTCCGTGCAGGGCTCACTCTGTGCTACTGTCACGACATTTCAACACAGTGGATCAGAAGTAGCTGCCTCGTATCTCTCTTCTCCTCGCCTGGGTGGGGTTAACGTTAGAGACCCGCCAGCCGAGCTGCACACCAACCACTTACAACACCCCCAGAGCCTCAGACACTGACTACTGAATAACGCGTCCAATTAGTACACCTAACAGCACATCCAATTAGCTGCAATCAGTACTACAGTGCAGCTGTATGTTGCATTGTAAGCAGCCAAAGTGTGTGTGCATATATATATGTGTGTGTGTGGGAGCTTCCCTGTCAACAGCAGCCATTTACTGCCGAGCTAAACTTGTTATTCGCTTCTTCTTTGCATTTTCCACCTTTTAAATAAAAAACAAACACAAAACAAGGGCTCCGGGTTGCCAGATCTGCACCGTTTTAAGGAGGAACAGAAAATACGCTCATCCAACTTCTGCAGAGCCTGTGGCCTCTGTCTGTTTACGATCTGAGCTTTAATGAACATGGGAGGTTTACATGGACCCAGCCTGCAGGAGGTCCATCGTCCAGGTTGTAGGGACCCCACAGCTCAAAGAATGGAAAACTGCAACAACAACGAAAAAAACCGAGCAGTGTTTGGAGATTCCAGTTCAGCACCGCCACCCCCAGCCCCTGAACACTTCCTCAAGTTTTTTTTTCAGTCAAAGGCTGTGGCGTTTCCTGTCTTACACGGCTCGGTTAGAGCCTGGCCGTGTAGCTTCGCCTTTAAAGCCCCTCTGCGTGCTGCAGGACCCCCGTAGTGCCGTGGGCGAACGTGTACGTGTACAGTTTGATGAGTAACTCGGAGCTGTCCCTGCGTTAATCTCTGCCTACATGTCTCTCTGCAGCCGTAGGCTAGCTGTACTGAGTGCTCAATAGAGGTGTGTGTATGTTTCTGGGTGAATATTGCAATGTGTCGCAGTAGGTAAGAAAGGTAAACCCTCTCCTTTAGCATGCAGTGAAGTTGGTTTGACGTATGACACGCAGCACACGCACAGCACACACGTGGGCCGTCGATGTGCATCTTTACCATCAAAAACTGCACTTGGATTTTATGCAGCTTTAACATAAAATCACTTCAGCCTGGAGGAGCATAATAAACATTGCCCAGTAGGCTATGGCAGAACTGTATAGTAATCTGATTTAAAAAGCCTTTGTGTGTGTGTGTGTGTGTGGAGAGAGAGAGAGAGAGAGAGAGAGAGCAGCTGTTCCCTGGCCCTGACGAAACAACCAATGCAGAACAAACTTGCTTGGTGTGTATTGATTGACACACATTCAGAGCACCGCAAGGCTATGAAAGAGGCGAGATTGTGGAGGTGTCGACGGCTGGTCTGTGCATTCAAATGAGCTTTTGGTTGGGGTGGGGGGGGGATTAAATCTGTGTGTGTCTCTCCCATTTTCCCCCCACCCCTTCCCAAACCATTTTTGATCTTTAAAAAACAACTCGAAACCACTTACCTACTTACATCTCTCAGATGCGTCCCCATAGTGCACTCAATTTGCTTGATTTGGTGTATGCTTTTTTTGAGTGCTTCTCTCTATCTCACTCTGTCTCTCTCTCAGGAGAGAGAGAGGGAGAGGTGTGGGTGCGCTGGAGTGTGGGTGTAGTGTTCTGTGCATCTGGCTCGCTCACCAGTGTGGAATCACTGTAGGCTACAAGAGATTTAGTCGGCTCGCTACTCAAACACTCTAATCTGCTCACTTAACTCCTTTTCACCACAGCAAAATCCTCGTCTCAACTCTTCAGTTCGGCTGTCTTTCTCCATCTCCCTTTTTTGTCCTGGTCCAATCTTCGTTCCTCCTCCTATATGTAAGCTTTTCTGCATAAAACAGGAATTAGTACAGAAGCGTGGAGATGCAACCAGTGCTACTGGGCCTCAAATCAAATTTAGAATCACACTGGAATGCCAAGCGCATTCAGGTATCGCCTGTTGAGGTGCTGTATGAAGTCTTCGGCAAAGTGTTGCACCGTTTTTTGAGGGGATATTGTGGAAATTATCTGCCTCTTGCTTTCACCCTCTCAGCTATTAGTTCAGTTTTTTCCTCTACTTTCCAAAAAATCTGTTTGTTCACATGAGAATGCAAAAATAAAACGGCTTAAAAATGCTGTCATGGCCCAGTAGGGCTGTTAATAACTCATAAAATTTAATGTCATACCCCTCAAGAAGAACACCGAGCATCTCTAATGCACAAAATGCAGAGCGTGCCGCAAGTGATGGAAGTAGGTTACAAACACAATCGGCTTTGACTTGAAGGTCGCCAGACTCCCGTACGATATTTCACACAGATTCTGCCAGAAATGAGAAGAACCGCTTGCTCCCGTGGGGTTTGTTTTACGTTGCCATGGCTACGGAGTGTTCAAAAATCTTCACCCTGGAGAGGATTTTTACATACATTAAAAAATGTTTTCGTTTGGCCATTTTCGATTGGGCGAGGCCTGAAACACGCTGTTGAAGTGCAGCTTCTAAACTTTGAAATACCACATTAGTGTTTGTGACATTGTTTAGTTGAATTTGATAAAAGGATACTGTTGCTTGTGCAGTCTTACAAAAAAGTTACATTTTTGCTATTTTTGTTATTGACAAGGAAAATAATAAGAAAAAGTCTTGTCAGCAGGACACAGTGAGTGTATGTATAATTCATCATGGCACATGTATATTTAATATGTAATTACATTTGAATAGAAGAAATAGCTCTACTTTTAAGGGTTAAGCGCGTTTCTGCTTACCTGCCACGCAGTCAGTGACGACACTCATATAATTATGACATTAAGACCATTATTACTGATCTGGCAGTTTTGAGTTCTGGCTTTGCCTCTTCAGTGTGGCAGAAGGGATGCACAGGGAATACAATGTACAATCCACCACTTATACGACGAGTTATGCGATGTATATTTTGGGTTTCCATGTCAACACATTTTATGTGATTAATGAGTCTTTGTTTGTTTTAGTATCCAGCCTTACCATGAACGTTGGTGTTAAAGTGAACAGCATTCTCTAAAGATGGCGAAAGAAGGAAGGAATTTTCCCACACATCGCATAAACAATTTGTTGAAGACAAACTGCATTTTCATGTTAGGACACTAATTGCATAATAGCAACGGAGTTTCTGAGAATTAGGGCTAATAGTTACTTGGGGCGATTCTCTAGTCTAAATAAAGTCCTTATTTTCCCCCCCAACTTGTCCTAAAAAGGCATTCTTTAGTATCTTTCTCTGTATCCCCTTGTTTATTTAAATATTATAAGGTTATGTGAATGAATCATGGCCTTGTTGAATAATTGATTTGTATGCTGATCTCATGCCAATCACACTGTATGTTAGGTTAGGCAGCGTGGACGCGTGTTCCCCCACAACATTTCAAGACTCAGATCGTCTTCTTCTTTGTATGGATATGTTTTGTTCTGCTTTTGTCTGTGCTGTCATCGCTCTCCAGCTTAATCAACCCTCTTTGTGTCTCTCTGTAAGTAGATGACCCTCGTGACCTCTGATTGAGGCTTTGCTGCTCGTAACCATGGTAACTAGCTTGTCCACCACAAACACGTTCTCATTTTCAAAGCAGCGCCTCTCTCTCCCTTTCCACCAATAAAAGGCAGCACTACTATACCGCAAGCAGTTTTTTTTATGGGCTGAAGTGGTCATTTGGAAAGCCTGAAAGAAAGCTTACTTATTTATTTATTTCTTGCTTAGTCAAGTTCATTAAGAGTGTGATGTAGTAGTGGGTGATGTGGGCAAAAGTTTTTCTATCCTGTTGACTGTTGGTTCATCCCGCTCTCGCATCACAGTGGAAATTGGAAAGGAACTAAATGAGAAGATTCAAGTGAATTACACTAAGTTGTGTGTTATTGTCCTAATGATTTATATAAATATTTAAGTAAATCTGTTTTGTAGGTAACCAGGGTCTCAGTGGTACCTGGGTTACCTGGGACGTCCCTTCACCTTCAATGAGAACCATTGTTATTAACCGTAGTTAATAAAAGTAAATTACTTTTATTATTGGGGCGATAAAGATTGTTTCCTGTCCGAATTTCTGAGGTCATTTCGGACGTCCCATGAAATTACATCTACATCTTACATCTACAACCGTCAGATGCCTCTTGCATTTGGCAAAAAGTCATTCAGAGTATCAGTATTAACTGAAGCTGCGGAGCTGTTTGGCTTGTTGTGTGGACCAGGCCCCCAGATGATGGGGTGGCAGTACTGGTAAGAGTAGAAACAGAAGCATGTGGAGGAGTGGAAACAGAGTCAGGCAGGTTCTCTTTTGGACAGTGTAACCTACCTCACACTGCAACTGACAGTGGCGGGTAATTAAGGGCTGCTGGGTTTTCGTTTCACTGCAACATGACTGAAACATCCCTGACTCTACCATCACCATGTTTTGCACTGTTTGTAGGTTGCATTATCTGTGGCTATTTCTGGCATACTTATGAAGTAGGAGTGTAACGATTTCCCTTTCTAAAGGATAAATCTGAATACTTTATTCACATAAAATAAAAATGCCCATTCTGTTTGCAACACAGCACTCTGAATTCACTAACTAGTCATTTTGTTTACTACACATCACTGAAAACTGAAAGTGATCACTGAATTCTGTAGTTGCCCCGCCAAGTCAGCGCAAACAGGCAGCTGGCTGAGAGCTGACTGTTCCCGGCTATCACAAGGAGGAGGAGGCGTCATGTATTACCATAACGGTGGGAAGTAAGGGTGCGAGGAGTGCTGCAGAAAAATAATAAATAAAACATTCCAAATAAGAAATTCAACCAATAAAATGTATATATCAAAACCTCCACTCCCCCCACACAAAATTATTGTGGCTCGAATGCTTACACTGGTGCAATTCTAGTGCGATGAAAACCCTAATTGGTAATTGCCTGGCCATGTTAGCATGATGTCTGAAATGTGCTTGCACAGGCCAGCCCTATACTCCACTGGATAACCACAGTTTTCCCACTCTGCTGGCTTGAAAATGCCTGGGGGTCTGCAATCTCAGGGTTATTATACGTCAATTAAACTAGACTAACTTCAACCATAAGCATGATCCCTCGATCACAATTGGACCATCATAATTTGCATGTGTTACAGTGTAACTGTGAAAAAACTACAGTGCCCACACCCTAGACCATCATTTTATGGTCCCTCACTCCTTGTGTAAATAGCATTTCAGATACTCTTTCATCAGTCTCTGTTTATGTACCACGAAAACCAAACACGGAAGTGAATATGGTCCCAGGAAGTGCAATTTTGTGAACCAAATGAGTATAAAGTTCATGGTAATGACGGTTCAATGGGCATTCTGTTGTCAAAGGATGCGTTTGATAGGGTTAGAAGGACACCCCTTGTTTATTGTGTAATTGTGCATGAATATTTGCATTAGAACGAATTTGTGTGAGTTTTCCTCTCATATTTTTGAAGAAATACGTGCTAGCCTTTTATGAGTAGAGCTACATATGGTGTGACCAACCACAGTTTCTGCCGCTGTACAGTTGGTGCCTGTTGCTGGGGCTAAAGTGGAATTCCCAGTAATGCCACAGCCATCAACGTCTGAAGTGTAGTTGGCTGTGTTCTCATTGGGTGAAAAGGATGGCATAGTACCTCTGTCGATGTGGAGTTGTTTTAGCTAATCAGGGGCATCTGTTAGGTCATGGAGACAGATCTGAGCAGCTAACCGTCTGTTTCAAGTGTCCTAAGCTTTTTTTGTGGCCCTAAAAATGCAGTGCCAGTGCTATGGATGTAGCATGCGCCAGCTCTCAGCCTCCCAGGGATTTCGGGGACAGTAATGAATTTCTCAAGACTACGAATTTCCCCAGTCTTCAGATCAAGTGCAAATCACGTTAGGACTCAAAGCTCGTGAAAATGAGCCGTCAGCGTCTCCCATAGGTTGTAAAGAGATATGTGAAACCTTTACATTTTTAAATGGAGTTCATCAGCTATTCCAAAATGACAGTGGTGGTGTTGGCTCTGCAGCCTGACTGAAAATGTGTGCAGGACAGTGTCTTTGTGTTTACACTACAATGTGAAGAACAGGGTAGTATCTGTCAGTGACATGGATTTTTAGAAAATAGAACTGTGTTAGAACTCACAACTGTGTTTTGCGAATGTTTGGTAAACTACACTAACAGCATGGAGTAATAGCTGTTCTCCATACCAGAATGAGCCAGAAGCCCCCCCATGAACAGACTGGAAGCATTTGGTTGCAGTCATTGCTGCTGAAGATGGATTGGCAAGCTATTGTGCAAGTGCATTTACACAAGACATGGGTGTTATGTAACTTCCTTTGATTAAACAATGTGAAATTAGTAGTAAGTGTCTGCAGGCCTTGGTGCTTGAAGATTATAATGGTGCCGAAAAATGTACAGCACTGCAGAGCAGATTTATTGTAAACAGCCATTTATCTTTGTTGCATTAACAAAACCTCGTAAATCCAAAATGGCAACATGATGAGAAAGGATGCAACATTCTTGACTCTCATATGATGAAATGCCTCAAGTGCCTCACTTCTTATGAAATAAAAGAATATGATCTAGAATGTTTCAAATGTAACGTTCACTTCCTGTTCCTTTCGGTCCATTTATGAAAACTAAGCCGCAGTAACGGCCTGTTTTGAGTTGAGTAATGATGTCACAAAAAAACCAACTCATTTGCCTACATCTGTCTATTCGGTCTACAGCAGTTCAGCCCTGCCCATTTCAACAGGAGCTATAAAACAGTATTTCAGCTTGGACTGCTTTTTGAATGAGGTGCAATGCAGAGGTGCCAATCAGAACAGAGCATGTGTCATATATCATATATACTGTTAATGTAAATATATATATATCAGGCCTACACCAACAATAACTGATACAGCCTGTGTAATTGTTAGAGATGAAGACAGGGTGGAAAATGATCATATGAAAATGAATTATAACAGTTTTTGGTACATAAAACTACAGAAATCCCATAAAGGGAAAAACATAAAAACAAGAAAGATGTAGAATATGGGCTCATTAGCATTACATTATTGTATGGATATTTTATGTGCACTAGTGTTGGTCCATTTATAATGAAATGTTCACAAAATGTATAGTAAGAGTCACAAAAAAAGAGAAATGAAAGAGAGTTTTGACAAAACAACAATAATGTGTATATTATTGGCAAAGGCCTTGACTTATAAATGTTATTTGCTTAAGGTCTGTTAAAATGTGTGTGTGTGTGTGTGTGTGTGTGTGTGTGTGTAGAGTGTAGAGTAGGGTGTGCTCTCATACACACTCACAGTGAGCCTGCACCCTAGTTTCATCTGCTAAATGGTCCCGTTATCTTGGAATGGCCCAGCGTATAAATTCACCTGAGGCTCTTCAGGACCTATTTGGACACGCCTGCCTGCCTGGCTTAGCACACTTCTGTTAATGAACCATATTCCAGTGCATTACCTACATATTGCACTCAGAACCTGTGGCTCTCTGGCTGCGTCTCAAATCACTTAATATTTACTCTTTAGTTCAAGAGTTCTGTTGGCAGCGAGGTGTGCTGAAAGTGAGGAGTAGTGTCTGACGTCTGAAGGTTAATTGTCATATTATGGAAAGCAGAAGCGCAGAAGAATTATTGTACTAGACATATTTGTCCACAGTGGGAAGCAGCCTTGGAAAAAGTCATTTGCCAGCGCAGCACATCACTGACGTAGAAGATTTGTCTTTAAGGATAAAAGGTTTCTAATCTGCAACAAGCTGAACTTGTATCATGGCTGACACTTGGGAATCAAGGTATGACTTCTGTTGGAGGGGAAGGAGGGGAACTCCCACGTTTTTCAGGTTCTCACTTATCAGTATGAAGGTTATTTATGGACTGGCTTAACCAGATTTCATTCTCCCAAACTGTAATATTTTTCTGATTCCTCCACGTGAAAGGCCACATTGTTTGAAAAACAGTGAGAAATTAGAGCTATTTGTATCAATTTTGAAAACAATGGATTTAGATGATGTGTAAAGGTGGAATATAAGAACTGATCTTGACAGATAACCGTGTGTGTGTGTGTGTGTGTGTGTGTGTGTGTGTGTGTGTGTGTGTGTATTTGTTAAGTGCATATAACGATCCTGGAGTCCAGGGTCACATAAGTTTGTGTGTGCGTGTAAGGTTGTCTTGATCATAAGCAGAGATCCTCAACGTTTCCCTTGGCTCTGTCCAGAAGATTTATCTCTCTCTCTCTCTCTCTCTCTCTCTCTCTCTCTCTTCCTTCTCTCTCTCTCTGTCTTTGTCTCTCATTTTCTCTTTCTCCTTGCTACAACACTCTGATCCCTGTCTCCATCCATCAGTATTCCCTAGTTCTTCTCTCTTGTTCTCACAAATTTGTCTTTGACAAATGTGAATTTCCTTTCTTCCCCTCACTTGGTTGTACTTTGTCACTGGTTGTTCCTCTTTGCATTGCAGATATTTGCATGCTCACTGTCTTTATTACTCTTTGCAGCCCCATTAATGATCTCATTTGACTTCATATGCAAAAACACATATACAATTTTTGTCAGGTGAATGCTGTTCTGAGAAGATGTATGTTTGTCGGGGTGGATGTTTAGCTATGCAACAAAACTTTAGTTCCAAATTTAGTAACACTAAATTTGAATAAACAATAATAGTGAATATCTCTTTGTTATGAAATGTGTACTGTAGCCGGTTGGGGTTCAATAAGTACTGTCAGTGTTCTCAAAAGTTCAAGAAAACCTAATGTGACATTAATGCTCATGATGGTAAAAACTGTCATATTGGTAACGCATGGAGGAAAACAAAATAGAACCTCAGGGTTTGGAGGATGTAGGCCTTCCATACTAAATCAGATTCACCCCTACATACAGACACACAGGACTATAATCAGGCAATTTCCCGCTGAATCAGGTGTTACAGTAAAACTTTAAGCCGTGAAAAGGTAGGCAGGATAATGTGATAAAATACAACAATGTTCATCAAGTTACTTATTATAAAATAATGTCTAAGTACGGAAGGTGATGGTTGCCAAACGACAACAGTCAGAGTCTATGAACAGCACAGTGGTTTTTAACAACTTGGTACGTTTTAATAAAAATATCTTTGTGTGGTCACATGCATATATGTGTCTATGGCTTCAGTTTATTTAGAGGCAGAACAAGCCATTTTAAAATATGAAACTCACAGTATTGAGACTGGGCTTGACCACCACTGCTTTTTGTGTGTGTGTGTGTGTGTGTGTGTTTGTGTTTGTGTTTATAGACATTTGTGAGTATGGAAAGCTCATGGTGTGCAACTGTGATATGCTTTCACAGTCAAGACAATCTTCTAAGGCCCATGTCTCAGTTGAATGACTGGAAAATACCTATGCACCCCTGGGCTGGGAGAGTGTGTGTGTGTGTGGGTCTGTCTGCTTGTCTGTGGGAATCAGTGTGTTTGTGTCTGTGCATACACATTCTTATTTGTGTCTTTTTCTATGGTAGAGAAATAGGCGATAACACCCCTTCCCCTATCTCAACTCACACAAATACGCAGACATGCACACACTCGCTCGTCGGGCACCGGGAACACACACAGCTTTGCTGACGCAGGTTGCATATTCAGAAAGGCAACAAATACGTGACCTCCTCCTCTCCTCGGTCACACCGTCAGAGCTCTCATATTTCCGTCCATCTTTATGTATGAGTATATCATTGCTGTCATAACATGGCATCAGATAATGGGAACAGTAGCTTTACAGTAGAAGGTTAAAACACTTTATATATATATATATATATATATATGCATTCTAAACAGCCATTTTAGAAGGCCGACGCCCCTTTTTACATGAACATGAGGAACAGGGAGGAGATGGGTGTTAGATTGAAAGGAGATGCTTCAGTCATGGCTTTTCTCTTAAACTTTGCTTATTTTAACACCTGGTACAAATAATGTAAATTAAAAATGGATCATTCAAAGATGTACACAGGGATCACACCTCTGCAGTTTTAAAAGTGCAGTTACTGTTTATTTGCAGAATTTAACGTATTGGAAAACATAAAATGTAGCATTACACATTTTATAGTTTGTGTGTCCTGGTGAAGTTTGTTCACTTCAAACTTTTCCGTACAATAGTGTGTGTGTGTTTATACTTTCAGCCCTTGGTGTCTGTGCTCTTTGCATGATCAAACACATTTTTTTGCTTTTATGAGTGAAGTTTAGATCAACAGTCTGTTTATCACACCTCTGTTTTTCTGACAGACTCTTCTTTCTGAGGCAATTGTGCTGCCCAAAGGTGTTTTGGGGATTATAGTGTGTGTGCCTGTGTAGTTTGATGATAATGAAATGAGTTTATAAAATATGAGGCTTAACTCTGTCGCCACAACACTCCCAGTGTAATTAATGCTCTCCCGTGATTAATCTTCTGTACCATTAATCTAGTGACGCAAGTGCTGGAGGTGACAAGCTGTGTGTGTGCTTGCATATGTACCCCCTCATAGCCTTATTAACACTTCAGAATCGCATCAAGTGAAGTTAGGTGTAAAAATACCTGGCAATAAGCAGAATGTCTGTAGTAGTTTTGGATATAAATTTACCTTTTTATCTCTACCATTTCCAATTGTTGCTCTTTTGACAGGTTTTGGTACTGTCTGGTCTTCTCTTATTGCTAATGTTGTGTGTATTGTCTGGTGTGTGTAATACCATACATCTTGTAAATGAATGCTCTGTTTTCTGAATAAAAACTTAAACTGGAAGTATAACGATTCATAACATTCATATTCCAGGTCAGTAAGATGCAGTGGTGTCTCAGTTCAAGATATTATTTCATATAATATAAATAGGAAGTGCCTGAAAATGCGCCTCATGTTAATATGTTGATGTCTCCATTTAATATGTTAATGTGTCAATTTAATATGTTAAATTTCCATTAAATATATTAATGTTTCCATTCAGTAGTAAAAGTGCATTATGTGAGATTGAGGGCACATCAGAGTTGTTACTGATTCATTCACACTGCAAACAAAAAGATGCTTTTTAGTGCTCCATTTAATGCACTAGCTGTAGGCTAACATAATAACCCATAATTCATGTTCTCCACAAACAAATAAGCTATCCAGGATACAGTGACACGGTTCAGTACCATTACAACATATTAAAATGTGTTGTTACATCTCTATTAACTACATATGACAATAAACCAACCAACCTGTTGTAAAAAAGTCCAACAATATCGACTTGATTAACTCACAGTACTTTCCAGATCTGTCGCCACCCTGATTTAATATGAGTAAAGGACAATGAAAATTCCTTATAATATTTATCCAATGTTGTCTTTTCTCATCAGTTAAAAAATACATAAATTCCATACAATTCCATTGACACAAGAAAAAAAAAACATGTCGTAATTATTGACAGCCCCTCTTTAGTATTTTGTGCAGCTCCTGTAATCTTCTCCTGCAATATTTTATGAGACTTGAGAGCAAAAAAGAAGGGATTTTCGATTATTACTCAAAGCAGGATCTCTCCAGTCTTGAGTTGTCTGTTATGCATTCTCCTCTTGAACTCAACCCACAGATTTTCAGTTGGATTTAGGTCATGGCACTAGCATGTACACAACAAAGCTTGAATTTGTGTTTATTTAAGCGTTTTTAGAGTTTTGGATTTTGATATGTGCTTTGGATCGAAGCTGTACTAGAAGATCCAACCATGACTTTTTAGCTTATTGGCAGAGGCAGCCAGGTTTTAATATCTCCTGGTACTTCCTGAAAATCATGGTGCCATGTGTGCTGACAACACTGCCAGGGCCTGCGGAGGAGAAACAGCCCTCAGCATCACAGATCTCCACCATATTTAACATATTTAACACTTGATATTAGGTGTTTTTCTGTGTAGCCATCTTTATTTCTACCACAGCAGTTAAAGTTCCAGTGGCATCTGGCAAACTCCAGAAAGAGAGGACAGACTTCTTTCTGGCACAGATTTCAAACAGTTTGTTGGCATGGAGGTGATGTCTTATGGTGGATTTGAAGACCACATGATGCGACCAAACTCCATCATTCCAAAACTGGGAGCCATGGAGGTTTTTTACTTATCTGACCATCCTCCTCACTGTGGCTCCTGACAAAATAGATTTGAGTCCATCATAGGTCTGAATTTCTTCAACTCTTTATTAATGGACATTTTAAATCGTGCAGCTATTTTCTTGCATCCATTCTCTAAGTTGTGCAATTCAACACATGTCTTATTGCAGTGGGACGCTCTTGAATCTTTCTCATAGTGATGCATGACTAAGGCATTTAGGCCCTGTGTCACCTCATTTTTATACACTAAGATCAACTTAAAATTAGTTCAATACGAATGGGATCATACATACATATTTCCTAAATTCAACAGATCATATGATCTATTGATCTAAACATAGCTAGTAACTGATAAAAATGTGCCAGTAAATCTTGACGACACTGTACATAGTAAAAAATGTTTTGGTGACACAGAGTTAAGTTTTAATCGGGGCTGTTTAATAAGTCACAGGCAAATTACGTCAAGCTAGGGCGAAGCTACATCTCTGCACCATCGTCTCGCCAGTGACTGAGGCAGTTTTTCCTTTGCAGGAATGCGCTGTGTAAAACGTGGAAAGGGTTTTTTCCTAGAATTTTATGGAGCATTGTTGGAAAAAGGGAATAAGCCGCTATTTTTATAAGGCTTCCTGTCATGTCATTGTGTATGCAGCGCTTGTTGAAATAAGGAACATGGTTGAGTTATTTTGATGTATTTTTATGTGTGTTTAGCGACATGGGACTTTGGGTAACATACTGTTGAAACAAAGGGATCTGCAGTTGGTTAATGATTCTCATTAAATGTACTGTGGCAGGTTTGGAAACAAAGGCTGTGTGCATAAACATTAATTACAGCTCACGAAGTAGTTGTAGCTGTGTTTTAAAGCTAGAAGGCGAAGCGTTCAAGATGGTGATGCTTTTCTTTGGTTTCTCACAGTCCGGACTTTTAAAGTGAGGTGGTGGTGGCCTAGTGGGTAGGATACGTGCCTCTAGACCAAGAGGTCATAGGTTTGAATCCTACCTTCAGTATACCACCACTGGGTCCCTGAGCAAGACCCTTAACCCCAAGAGACTGTCCCCCGTAGTTAGGGAATGGAAGTCGCTTTGGATAGAAGCATCTGCTAAAATCCTGTAAATGTAAAGCCTTCATACAAGAGGTGTTCATATGTGTTAGTGGAGTATGATTCTGAATGGTTATGATTCTGTAGACAACAATTAAGTGCATCATGTAATCATCAGTGTTGCGTTTGTTTTGACTGTTTTGTTACATTACAGAATTATTTAATTCAAAAGTATACTGAATTAAAAGTATGCTAAAAATGCTTGCACTGCATTTCCCATTCCTGTAACTGAGATGTTGTTTTTGCTTTATTTTCTATGTGTGAGAACTGTTTTAATGTTTTAACGTTTTTTTTATGCCTGTAAAGCATCCTTGGGTTTATGAAAGGTGCTGTATAAATAAAACTTGGTGTTATAAACTACATACATGGTCTAAAAATACACAGAGATTTCAGCACACACATTACTAAACATTATTAGAATTGATTTTAATTCATTTTTAATCTATAATAGATGCTGTTGAACCGACAGATGTTTATACCTCTCATGTATAAGATGTGTGTGTGTGTGTGTGTGTTCAGTGTGCTGCAGAAGTATTTTTGGAGTGTGTTAGTGATGTGCTTTGGTGTGAGGGGTCTGCTGAATTGGCGTGAAAGGTCAGTTTGGGTGCAGGTGTGTGGGCGATCATGTTTGCAGCATATAGTCTTCTCTCAGCTCGCTGGTTCCTCACACCTATACAATAAGCACAGGAAACGAGTGGGCACCAAAGAGGAAGTGTGACCGGCGCGTGATTAGGCAAGAACTCCGAGTCTATTCCTCTCCTCCTTCCTCTCTCTCTCTCTCTCTTTCCCTCTCTCTGCCTTTCTCTCGCTATCTGTCTGTCTCTCATTCTGCCCTTTTCTCATTCTCTCTTTTCCATCCCGTCTTTCTTTTCTACGACCTCAGTTTTTGCCTCCTCTTTTCCTATTTTTGTTTTCCTTCCTCAGTGCATTCATCTGCACTTTTTTGCTCACATGTCTTTTGAACAGCCGTCACTTCTCACAACATTTTTTTTCTTCTCCATTTCCTTCCTCGTTCTTTACTTCATTACATGAACTCCGCTAAATCAGCTTTAATTGAACGTACGCTGTTATTGGAACCCCTTAGTGAATTGGTTTGGGTTATTTATTTTTCATCTGTTTGATGCTTGCATGGGTCAAATTGAGGATTAGACTTCAGGCTTCCTTTTTCCTGAAATTAAATTTTGAACCTCCCTCAGTTCAGCTTCCTGCCCTGTGATATGGCTGCATATTTTTCTCAACAGTATGATTTGAGTTAGAGTAACCAAAACCATTGACTGTCGATGTATTTTAAAGGCAAGATGGGCTTCACACAGCCCTTGTTCGGTGTGTTAAGAGACAGAAGGAGGAAGGGTGGGAGAGAGAGAGAGCGAGAGGAGGAGGAGGAAGAGAGAGAGAGAGAGAGAGAGAGAGAGAGAGAGAGAGAGAGAGAGAGAGAGAGAGAGAGAGAGAGAGAGAGAGAGACCGCGCACGCTGGGTTTCCTTGGATGAGCAAGAGGAAGCAGGGGGTGTGAATATTTTTTGATTATTCTGCAAAAGCGCAGGAAACCTCTCCTCCAAAAGAGAAGGGGAAAAGTGGCAAAGCACTGTGCTCTTATTGTTACCTTTCGTGCCACTGAGTTTACAGCTCCATTGAATTCTCTCTGTACCTAGAAGTAGGCCTTGCTGGCCTTCTCTCTACAGTTAGTTGGTATAAAGCATTATTAGGGGTGTAATAATGTGTGGGCCTGTCAGTTATTGCATTATTATAAAGTGAATGCAATTATCATTTAAGTTGGAAAATAATTGGAATTGAATTTGTATTCACTATGTTTGGGTAAATGTGGGAACACACACAAAACATCAGAGGTTCTGATTTCTGGCTGGTGCTTGACATGTTCAAAGGGCAGTAGAGAGTAATGTTCATGTGTTTGAGCTGTGTCTGTTCGTTTGGAGCTACTGAGTAACTGCTGTGAAGCAGGATAGCTAATGAGTCTATTTGGCCACTTTAGCCTTGTAATTCAATAGCTGCACATGATTATAAACGGTATTCTATTCATTACGCCCTCTAATGCACTTTCAGTGTTTGAGCACTAGAGATCATACACAAAAATGACTCAGACATGATTTTTCTCCCTTTAGATTTTGTTAAAAATATGATCATTTTGAATTGTGCACCCAGTATCCTAAATCCTGTTGAATACTTAAAGCAAGTCTGTATAGAGAAGTACATCTACTTTCAGGTTTGAGACAACTTTGATTTTAGATTTTCAAGACAACTTCTCCCCTCCCAGCATGAACATCTGTTAGCTGACTTTACAAAATTTGTGCTTAGCTTCCCACGACATTGAAATATTCTGCAAAGATTCTGTGTTTTATTTTTTGTTTTGTTATTTCTATTTTCAGTAAAAGAATGAAAAACAGAGTACAGTAAACCGCCGGTTATCGAGTGGGTTACGTTTCAAGAGCGCTCATGTATTGTGAAAGAATGCAGATGTTGGATGTGGTGGAAAAAAAATGACTAAAAATGACTTTTTTTATAGTGTAAACCCTAAATATACACCCAAGTATGCTCCCAAAACACTTTAAACTCATTTTAAAGCTTAATACATTACCCATAAAGAAAATGTTAAGGTAAACCCGTATCTGTACTGTACAGTTTACACTGAACTCCCGCAGTACTATAATGTAAAATACCGATGTTACCGATGTTGTATAGACTGAACTGTAATTCATACACGTGTTTTCTTTAGTATAACAGGGTAAATGCAGTAATAATTCTATTTGCAATAATACATGTATTAATAAATTACTTTACAATAATACAAATACAGGGCTTTAAGAAGAACAAAACGAAAAACACGAGAACACTCGAGATGCTCCATCTGTCTGCCAGAGATGCGTCACAGGGCAGCAGCCAATCAGCAGCAAAGAGAAATAAATAACATTCTTGGATCATGTGCCACACCCCCTCATGCTGGTTGTTTATGTTTGGGCGCAGCGCTGAGCAGCAGAGGGTCATTCCGTTCAAGTGTCTAACTGCCTTGCTAACCACCGCACCCAAACATAAATAACCAGCACGAGGATGAGGGGTGTGGCGGACGAGGCCCCGACGTCACAAAAGCTAAAGAAATGCAGAGGATATCTACACTTTCCACAGGGGTGCAAACAATTAATCGTTCGGTTCTCAGAAAAAATCAGCGAGAGACTGAAGCAGCGACTGCTGAACCACGATTAAGCAGGGGTTTACTGTATTTATAAACTTTAACATTTATTGCAGTGAGTTGATAATCCAACCCATGGCCTGATTAATTCCAAACTTCAGCACTTTAAAGGCACTGCCACTTTTACCTGCCATCTACATTTTAATAAATGATTACACATCAACTTGATTGAGCATCAAACACAAGAGAAGTAGGTTGACAGTGAGGCCTGAGGTCCCAGTGTGTGCACACACACACACCATAGTTCAGATGTGGGAATGGTGGAGATTGCTGAGTTATACAGTAGTATCACTTGATTGATTTTTATCTGAGTAGGCCTCTAATGTCAGTTGAATACCTCTGAACAGCTGGCAATGCCTTTCATAAGCTTTAAATAAGACCTACTTTCAGTTTACAGTTTGACATACCGCATTGCGGTGCATGATTTGACCACCGCATGAGTTCAGCAGGGTCTAAGCAAAACATGCAAACTGGCCCAGGTAGCAAGAGGTGAAGATAGACCAAACCATGTCAGAGGATCAGAGAAAAACATGTTGTAGTGATCTTATGGTTGACTTGTTTTAAATTGTGTAAAAAACATCTGTATGCTATTATGAATGAGACTACAAAATAATGATTGTGCGTACACACAGGCATGTATGACTGGTGATTTTTGATTGGATATTAACATCCTATTAATATTTTGTTAAGTTGCCAAATTCAGTTTTAGGAAATTCTTAGGAGCAAATGTAGCCTAGTGTAAACATACTTACTCAAAATTTTACCTGAAGCAGTTCTCGTGATATTGAAATGTGTCAGTTGCAGCATCCCCTATGGGCAAAGAAAGTGGTAATGATGCAGCATGCCAAATTTTGTGACGATTGAACCTTTGTGTCACAAGATACTGTGTACAGTGTATCACCAGATTTTTGCAGTGATGTTTTTCACTAGGTGTCACAACCCCACAAATGAAATGAACTATGGGACCTGCGCCTTCTAGAAGCCAACTTGTCATATAAATTTTGTAATTTGTGCCCATCCCAGTTCAGGGGATGCCAGCACAAAGGGACACGCCCACAGAGACACAGAGTTTTTTCAGATTGACTTATCCGTCAACAAAGTTGAGTTGACAAGTCATTTGATGACGTCATCACACAGACGCAGCGGAGGAACACAGGTGTCCAACACTGAGCAACTTCTATTAAAGTTCTCTGTAACATTAACAGTCAACATGACAATTAAACAAAACAAAACAAAGGCTGATACCTTGAATTTT
>JBBPCY010000013.1:12890014-12907405 GCA_037974405.1 Brachyalestes nurse
GTGTGTGTGTGTGTGTGTGTGTGTGTGTGTGTGTGTGTGTGTGTGTGTGTGTGTGTGTGTGTGTGTGTACTGTGTGCATGTAATGAAGTGGTAGGGTTCAAGTTTCAAGTTTCTAATTCGAAGCTTTTTCGGGGTGCTTGTAATTATTACCTCCTTCACTAAAGCTTCTCACTAGTTTATTTGCTAAAGTTCACTTCAGACTTTGGGTTTTTGCTACAATTCATTCTTTTCATTTGGTTTGGTTGCCTTCAGTGTAAATCACACATGAGTGTTCTGTGATTGGTCAGAAATCATGCAGGCCTATAAGCAACCAGTTACTTTCAAGTTGGAGCCGAAAAATCAACCTTTTTGATTTAAGAGTAGTTTCCTATACCTACTTTAATTTAAGTACAGATACATAACATAGGTGAATCATAATCAAGCTTTATCTTAATTAATATTAAATCATGGAGTAATATAACTCCCTTTGTGTACATATGCGATTAATATCCACAATTTCCTGTAATGAAAGCTTCAGTGAGTTTAAAATATACAGTCAGAAAATCTAAAACAGTGGGTTTTTTAAATACAGAGCTTTATGTGGCACATTTTTTTTATGCAGTACCGAATAACTTCTAGATGTGATAGAACTATATTAATACTACAGAATTGCTTTCTTGCTTGCGATAAAATGAAAATTATTAGCTAAATGAATTTTTGAAAATGAAAGATTCTTCATTCAGGAGATGACATGGAATGACCAAGCTAGTATTTAATTGCTCATCTGTCATTATTAACAGCAGCTTGTGCTGCTCTGTCAAGAGTCAAATGTTTAAACGGGCAGATTGTGCAGCCAGTACAGTGCTGATTGAAGAAGAGGAAAGCCTGTTCTGATGAGCCGCGTTTGGTGTGGACAATTAAAAAATGTATGAGTGGAGTGTTCACACCTGTCTAAACAAAAGAAAAAAATTGGTTGGTCCACAGTAACTAGGTGGATGGAAAAAGTGATCTAAAAGGTTTGTCAGTGTGTGGGAGTGTATGTAAGTAAAGCTTGGAACTAGTCGTGTACTGCTGGAACTGGAACTGAGCTTGAACGATCTGGTTAAATCTGTGTAATGTGATTAATTAACAGAATTATACTATATGTCCAAAAGTTTGTAGACACCTGCATACCCAAGGAAATTAGGAGTATTTAGTGAGTTTTGAGTCCCATTTTGGTGCAGAAAAGCCTCTTCTCCTTACACTAGATGACTTTACACTAGATGTTGGAGCATTGCTGTGAGAATTTGATAGCATTCAGCCACAGAATCAATAGTGAGATCAGGTACTCATGTTGGATGGTTCATTCTGTAACATAAACAACAACACTCATCCCAAAATATTCTCCACCACTCCAGAAAAAGCAGTTCCACTGCTCCACAGCCTCATGCTGGGGGGCGTTACACCCCTGTAACTGACACTTGGCCTTGGGCATTGTGAGCTTTAATATGGAGATTATAGACATACACTAATGACACCAGTGGGTCTTAAAGTAAATAAAATACACTATATAGAAGGTGTGTCTAGATACTTTGAGATATGGTATATAGGATAAACATGTTCAGCGAAAGAAGAGTTCAGAGCTACTTATCTAAAGAAGAAAACAACTGTCCTATCAGTCTGTTAAGGAAGGTATTGTCTACACCTTTAGCTCAACAAGGTGTCTAGCTTTTGTCTCTTATCCGCCACTGTCAGTAATCAAAAGGCTTCCTACCAGAGTAAAGTGGGAGAAGAGGGATAAGGCTTACTCTATCCACACATGTAAGCTAATGGAAATGGCAATGCTTATTAATTTTAATTTGCTTTGTTTTTTGGGGGATCTTGAATATTAAATGGAACCATAAATGGATCTTGACTTCAGAAATGTATATTCTGTTGAAATCTGTGTAGTGATGCATGTGTGTAAGTTTATTTTGTTTAAGCTAGTCTTGTTGTACTCCATTGTATTCTCCTTTGTACACTGAGCTTCATTAAGGAGCCATACATACAATATAATTGATAAGGAACTTCAAATCAAAGCAGAGCTTAATTCCGTAGATGACACATGACTAGGGCATGTCGCATTTCCTTTTTCCTTTGTCTGTAGTACTAGAAACATAGTAGTGATTGTTGTCATCAAGTCTAGATAATAGTTAATAGTTAATGATGGCCTCATGCTTTTCCCGTACTAATATTTTGAGCCCAACCTGGACCATACGCTGGGATTGTTCCTCAGCCTTTCCGAGTTGTTTTTTTTTATGATCAACATTTTTATTATAGCATGCACATATTTTAACATTTTGTTTAATATTTACACAAATCACGAACTAGAGTATGACACAGTACATATCTCATGTAACCTCTCGAGTTTATAGCAGAGTCTCAGCATTGTACAATGTCGAGGAGGAAAATCACCTTCCTGAATGCTGAGTTTTCACTTTTGCAGTTTTACTTTGTCATGCACTTCACTGCATCATCAGTTTTGAAGGCTTGTGAAACATAGACACGAGCAGAATTAAGGAGATAAATCTCTTAGTGTGTGTGACTTTGTGTGTCCTGCCAGGCTAACTTTGTAACTTTATCTGATATCTGACCATAGATGGAGTACTTTTGATTGACCCAGAATACCTTAAAGACAGAAAAGGTGAGTGAATATATTAGCCTTTTTTTGCAAAAACAAGCTGTCTGTTACTTTTCAAGGCTTAGTTTTCTTAACAAGCACAAAAGACACTGGAAAAGAGACGTTGTTTCATGTATCTACTTCTCTTATGGTCATATTTGAACTTGCCTTTTCTCACCCTCTTCTTCTCTCTCTCTCCAGTGTTTGTGACCCTGACGTGTGCCTTCCGTTATGGCCGTGAAGACCTAGATGTGCTTGGCCTGTCCTTTAGAAAGGATCTGTACATCTCCACCTTCCAAGCTTTCCCCCCACTGCCTGAGGAGCGCAAACCGCTCAGCCGCCTCCAGGAGCGACTGCTCAAAAAGCTTGGGCAGCATGCACACCCATTCAACTTCACTGTAATTACAGTTTCATTATATGGCTAATCACTCATTCAGCTTGTTAATTGTATACTACTGCTTATATAACTGATTGTTCTGGTTCTAAATCCCGAGACTGAGCCACATTTGAAGGCATTGTGCTTGATCAAAGTGCTTGACCTATACACATATGACCCCACACATCAGCTGAAATATATGTATTAATGCAGTTATTAGAAGTCATTGTGCTGTTCATGGACTAATCTTTGACTGTTGTGTTGCTTAGCAAACATAGCCTACTGTTAACCAACCACATAAACGGGAAGCTTTTAATGGCAACTTTCACGTAATTAATTTAAAGTTTAATTACTTTTGGTTCCATTTTATAAAAGCATTAAGCAACGGTTTTGGGTACTACTTTAACAAAACAGCTATCCTCGATGAGTGTGAATGTAATTATAATGTTATCACAGACCCGAATATTAATTAAACTTTCTAAAAATCATTAATACCACAATGATGTGCCAATAATACAATCAATGCTCGCTAGAAATGACCAATCCATTTAAAGTAAGCTTAGGTGGAACCACAATTTTTTTAAGTAAATGTAACAAGAAATAGTATTATTACCAACCCGCCGTTGTATGTTCAGTTGTAATTGAGATTATGCTAAATTATTGTGTTGTCTCATTTTAGATTCCTCAGAATCTCCCCTGCTCAGTCACTTTACAGCCAGGACCAGAGGATACAGGCAAGGTAAAAACAGACACAATCTCGCATATGCACTTTCTGGCCTTTAGTTACGTTACTGCTAACATATCCCCACCTTTGGTCCCTCAGGCATGTGGTGTAGACTTTGAGATCAGAGCTTTCTGTGCCAAATCTGTGGAGGAGAAGATTCACAAAAGGTGCAGAGGCTTACTTTTACGTGTATCCACTCTCTGAACACAATTTGTAATTGTGTGTCTTCAGTATACATGGAGGCGCTTGGGGATGTTTGTGTTTTCCAGTCGAAATAAAAGTTTGTTTGTGGTCTGTGTGTACTCAGAGCCAGGTAATAATGTGTGTGGCTGTGTGTTTATATTTCGGTGTGGGCTGGTTGCTGGGATGGCTGTTAAGCCTTTTGTGTTTATTTATTTTTATAGGAACTCAGTGAGGCTGGTAATCCGTAAAGTTCAGTATGCTCCAGAGAAACCAGGGCCACAGCCAATGGTGGAGACCACACGCAGCTTCCTCATGTCTGACCGCTCCCTACACTTGGAGGCTTCACTTGACAAAGAGGTGTTAAAACACACTCAGATACACACAAAACACAAACACTGTTGTTACATGTGATTAACCGTTTTCTTGTAATGTAAACTTGTGTATGCATTCTAGAGGTCTGTATGAGAATGAAATGAAACCCACCCATGCCTGCAAGTTTGAGACCTTCTCTGACCAGGTCTGACTGATGATGCTAAACTTAAAATCCAAGCCAAAATATTGCAGTTTTACGATGATTTGGTTTCCATTTGTGCTGAATAAATCATGCTGGGCTAAACTGTAATGCACACCCCTAATATACCAACAATTGAGTATCATATATTTTTGAATTTGCTAATACACATCAGAGAAAGGTACCCATTATCCTCTGATCACCTGTTAGCCACACTGCACAACATTTCCTCTTGCTGTTGCTGCCATTTGTAAAAACATGTAATTCACTTTGGGCAAGCTTAACAAGCAAAGGGGGAAGATCTGCTCTGACGAACTCCTTAACAAAGGTGCCACAAAGTGCTCTTTGAATATTGCCACAGAGGAACAAGTTTAGTTCCCTAAAGAACCATGAAAGTAAATGAAATGTGAGATTAATACCTTTTTAAAGGTATTCATGTAATGGCTCCATACCAGTTTAATGTGAAAAACACATTTTTTCAATGGTTACTCTCAATCATTTAATTCATAAAAAGGCTTCTTTTAAGAACCGCTCACCAAAATTGTTCCTCTGTGGCATCATGCAAAAACTTATTTGTGGCAACTTTTTTGTGTTTCCACCAACTAAAGACACTGGTTTATTTAGAGACAAGTTCACTTACACCTCTTGTGAATGCATCTATAGATAATGACTTTACCAAAGGAGGAGAGAGAAAGAAAATGATTGAGAGTGCACCGATTTAATCTAGACAGAAAAGAAACCCAAGTCTGATGCTGTGAAAAATATGTTGTCAGGCCCTGTTGTGTTCTTATGATGAGTTTGGAGTTTTCTCAAGATTTCACTCTCTCTTCCAGCTCTATTACCATGGAGAACCCATCAGTGTCAATGTCCATGTCACCAACAACTCCACCAAAACTGTCAAACGAGTCAAAATCTCAGGTAATCAGGCAACCTAATCTGTAGTTGAATGGGTAATCATGTAGAGGGATATATGGCCGCACTAACCCTTAGAACCCTGTGTGTGTGTTCAAAAAAAAAAAAAAATAGACGCAAACACTGTAAAGTTTGTTTTTACGTTTGAGATCTCCAATTCAGCATGATGTACGATCATGACACAAAGATTCCTGAGATGTCTGGAGTCTCCACTGTCAACCAGTACACACACAACCTCCATGTTAAGAACTGCTTTTGTATAAGAAGGTGTTTTTGCAGCATTGCGTTTCTGTGCCGGCAAATTGTTCGGGTGCTTAGGGTTAATGTTATGTTTTATGTTCTGTCTGTTGCTCTGTTTTATTGCTCATGTGCTCACTTTACTCATCCATTTTACATTGTTTTTATTCATAGTGGATTGAGTGTTTATTCTTCAAGAATAGTTCTGACGTGCACCAGAGGAGATTTTAAGTTAATATGTGATCTAATGCGATCCAATGATTGGGTTTCCACAGAAACACCTTGCCAGCAGTGCATTATTGTGGTTGTTAATGAGGTTTTAGAGTGCTTAACTTGACATGTTTTTCAGTTGCTGGTGATATTACTTCAATATTTAAGATAATTTTGTTTGTCTACTTCAGTGTTACTGGACATCTCCATGCATTAAGTGGAATTGCCAGAAAAAGAATATTGATAACTATGTGGGAGTAGGATTGCTATGTCATTTAATGCATTATATGGATGATATTGTTTGTTCAAGCACTTTCCTGACTTTTTCCTCTTCCTTTTTGTGCGTTACTGTGAGTTTTGTGTGTGTGTGTGTGTGTGTGTGTGTGTGTACATTTGATTGTATTTGTGTGTGTTTATGTTTTCGTCATTTAAATGTATTATGCAGGTTGTTGTTCATTTGTTCTCTTTTATGTACACTACATGACTTTTTTTTTACTTCACCTTTATTTAATCATTCCCTTTGTAAAATCATTCTAATTTGCATCATTAGAATGTTTTTTTACATCAGTGCGCGTGTGCTGATATTTGCGTGTGTGCATTTGCATGTGTGACTGTGCTTCTCTCCAGCCCCGCTAACCCTGCTGTGTGTCCCTGCTCTCTCCCTACAGTGCGACAGTATGCTGATATCTGTCTGTTCAGTACAGCGCAGTACAAATGCCCTGTGGCTCAGGTAGAGGCCGAGTGAGTACCCCTCCACCTCTCTCCATCCCTCTTTCCCTCCACTCGTTCCTCTCTCTTCTTCTCTCACCTCTCCTTCTGTATCGTTTTTTTTTTTTCCAGACCTCTTACTGCCCTCTTATTCAAAATGAACAAGCTCTCCACCTCCTACTCACCGTTCTACCTCTGGTTCTGCCTCTCCTGGCTCTTCTTTTTCGTTTATTTCATCAGCCTGTGTCTCTCCTGTCGTTCTGTGGAATGTAGGGTGGATGTGGCATTCATATACACCAAGTAATACTGTTATTGTGCAGTGCTGGAGCTTATCATATAGTGGTTTAGATACATGTTCATGGGTTTGTTCTATCCCTTTAGTGCTTCCCAGACTGTCCCTAGTGTTTGCCGTTTATTGTTTTATTGTTCATAGCCAACTAGTGCTGTGAAAAAGCAGCGAAGTTGCTTCTCCTGCAGCTGTCTCCCACCACTTGTCACCCTTTGGGAATGTGCTGCTGCTGTAGCTCCTCCTTCCGCTGCAACCTTAAGGCTCAGTCAGAATCATTCAGCCTAATGCCCTTTTCCCCTCATTGTGGCATCACAGTAGACGCTTTGCCTTCCAGCCAGTTGCCCTTGGTGAGCCACTCCCTCCTCCCACTGACTGGCTGTGTCTGTAGTGATGTCATACACAGGGCTGTTTTCTCCCAGTGCTGCAGGTGACATACGTGGTTCTGCACTCCAGCGATACCTACAGCAAATCTGTGGGTCGGTTGGCCTCCCGGTGAGTACGGCCAAGAGAATGACCAGGACTCTCTTTTTTTGACCATTTTTGAGCAACCCTACCAGCTCCTTTGACCTTCCCCACTATGCCTCTTGGCCTTTTTCCTCGCCTCCAGTTTTTGGGAGCTGACCAAAACGTTCTGTATTTCTTCAAACGCGAATAAGCGACACAGTGATTTTCTCCTTTACTTTTTCTACCACACTTGCCTTTTTGTCTTTTGTGTAATACAGTTATTTTAAATTCTTGCAATAGTGGCACTCAAGCTGACAGCTAAATCCCCCCCCCCCCCGCTTACTATTGATCTTGATCTTGATCTGGACCATCACGCAGAAAAGATTTAGTTGTTGCAGGGCCATGGGTATTTGGTCACAGGCCGCAACTGATGCAGGCCCCCACAAGCAGTTGCTGTCTCTTCACTTTTATGTGTTCCCTGTAGAAATAAGGCCTTGATTAGTTTTTCTTTTTTCAGCTCACCCTCAGTGTTGTGTTTGTATTACTTCCCCTGTAATACACTCTGTTAAATGCTTGCCTCTGAGGAGGATCCTCTTTCTCATTTCTCTTCCCCCTTCCTTCTTTTTTCTGTTCGTCTTTCCCCTCACATGCTCTCTAGTCTGGTTCTCTTAAACCAGACCAGAAAACAAGTCTTTTGTGTCTTCATGAAGAAGTCTTGTGTGTAACTTAACATTCTCACGCACACCCTGACATTCAGTTGTGTGCACAAGGTGTTTGGTATTCAGGTAAATCCGCCTTCGTTTACAGACAGGAATCAGTAGCTCCCACCTCTACATACATATGCTAGAATAATAATGAGCAAACATGATAATCCTAAAGCAGACTTTGCTACTTATAGTCTGGTATACCAGTACTTTGGTAGTATGAGCTATGACTAACCTTTCTCATGCTTGTCTTCTTCAGTGATCAAGTGTCGCCCAGCTCCACGTTCTGTAAGGTGTACACACTCACCCCCACACTGAGCAACAACAGAGAGAAGAGGGGTCTGGCCCTGGATGGCAAACTCAAGCATGAAGATACTAACCTGGCCTCCAGCACCATGTGAGCATGCACTAGTTTTTAACATTTCAATTTCTTACCGAAACATAATATTTATTATAATATTAATCCATTTATTCATCAACTATTATGAAGCTTATTTATAAGGAATGTAATTATAACCGTAAGAAAGTGTGCACAAATTGACAAATTGATAACTCAGTATAGAAATAAATACTGGTTCAAGAATTTTTGTTTATGCTTGTTTTATGTTTTGTGTTTATTCTACTGTTTATAGTGTGAAGGATGTGTCCAATAAAGAGGTCCTGGGCATCCTGGTGTCTTACCGAGTGAAAGTTAAACTGGTGGTGTCTCGTGGAGGGTGAGCACCAGTGTTACAAATCCACACTAGTCACATATAATAAAATCCAACAAATAGTAACAAATTTCACCATTTTCCTCTACCAGCGATGTGTCGGTTGAACTACCTTTTGTTCTGATGCACCCCAAGCCCTCTGAGCAGCCCAGCTCAAGACCACAGTCAGGTACGTATGCAACCTAAACTGAGGAGTGGTAAAATATTAATATAAACAAAAATGACCACACACATTAGTTATTAATTCTGTAATAATAATGCACCCAAGACCTTTGTGTTGCTGGGTAGTCGTACTGTCATGTCAGTGTACAACATTGCTTTGTGAATGGGTTGTTTATTGTGATTATTATAATTCAATTCAACTGGATAGTGTTTATTGGCTATAGACATGTCTTATCATGCTTTATTATTTTATATAAACAATAAACCACTCAATCCCTTAGAGTGATTTTACTCCACTCTGCCTAACAACACTCATTTCAACAGCATCACACATGACGTAGTCTCAGTCTAGTATCCCAGGTGTCTGGGCAGTTTATTTTTGGAAAACCCGTTTTGAATATTATTTTGGGATGTATTTCTCCCCTTTGTATTGAGAAGTCTTTTTATTTTAATGGCTTCTTAATGATAAACTATAGTTGTTTATTACCTTTCCTCCACAGTTGTGCCAGAGACAGACGCCCCTGTGGACACCAACCTGATAGAGTTTGAGACAAAGTAAGTTGGAATTTTTATACATTTGTGGGGCAATGGCTAAAATCTGTCCTCAGTGTTATTGACCTCTCTCTCTCTCTCTCTCTCTCTCTCTTTCTCTCTCTCTCTCTCGCGGTCTCTCAGTAATTTTTCTCAGGACGATGACTTTGTGTTTGAGGACTTTGCACGGCTGAGGCTGAAGGGGATGAAGGACGATAAGGACGAAGATGATCACTTCTGCTAACCCTTCTCCCCCCACAGCTGGTCACAGGAACATGGGGCTGAAGTTGGACTGTAGGGGCTCCACACATCAGTACTACTACACCACTGTCCCACTGGGTCAATCTGACAAAGTGGGACACTCACTGAGTTTTCACACCTTCCCTTCTATTCTCACTCCTCCCTCTTTTGTTACTCTCTTTTCCTTCCTCTGCCCCTCGTCCCCTTTGTATCTGTGATGCTGTTGGTCTATATACTTTTTCCTTTTTTTGTGAGCTACTTCGTTCTAGTGCATGTGTGTTAAACGAGAGAAAGTGAAACAGAGTGGGAAAGGAAGAGAAAGAGGTGGCGTTAAAATGGGTGATCTACTCATCATGGTCTATGAAATGTCCTTGGACAGAGGGTCCATTAATTCAGGGGTGTTTTTTTTTTTTTTCTTCTTCTTCTCTTTCATTTTTCCTCCTATTTCCTCACTTGTTTCCCCACTGTAAACCGAGTGGGCATTAATAGCTTTGTAATAATGTTAACATATGTAACATGTAACTTCAGTGTAGAATAATTACATGTACCACAGATACATATAGGGAACTTGAGTCGGAATTTGATTTTATTCTTTGTTTGTCGAATCCAGTATAGACCACCAAAAGACTTTTTTTTCAGTATCTTTAATCCATAGTTTTATTTTATAGTTATGTACACATGTATACATATCGCAAGATAATAAGGACGGGTATGTTTATTCAGTGTCCTTAGCGGAGCACTCGACAGTCAGGTTCAGTAAAGGGGGACACTGGCGAATTGTAACAGCTGGTTAAGTGCAGTGGGCCACAAAACATGATATATAATTGTCATGTAGTTGCAGCATTCATTTGAGATATGTCTCGAGTGGTTTGAGTGCCAGAAACGGACACTGAGGGGTCTGTCTGCAGATGCCTGTCGCTACTGTATATGCTGCACATCTAACTCACCATTTGGAACTGCTATGGTGAAGCTTTCTTCATTTAAATTAATTTGCCAAAAACTAATAACTTACTTGCTTAGTTGAATTCACTGAAACAATGTTCGTTAAACTGCTTAAGTCGGTTTGTTAGAGAAAAAAAAGTTGTTTAACTGAAGTAATTTTCAGGTGTTGTTTGTCATAATTTCCAAGAAATTGGCTTACTCCCCCTGAATCAGGCTTTTCGGTTTAAGCTGCTTTCCCTTTTTCCATATTTATTAGTGCCAGTCTCTCTAGTTAATCTCTGCACAGTACAGAATGCCAAGTTTAGACAATACAGTTCAATAAACCTGTCCCAGGAATATTTAACCTACTGATTTGCATCTGTGATAAAAGCACTTTTATATATGTTAGAGGAGTCTGGGTGTCCACCCATGTCGGTATGTGTGTTATTGACATGAAATTATTTTACTCCAATCTGCCCCCTTGTGTCAATATGAACCGCTGTACTGCAGCCTGCAATGTTTTTATGCGGTAGGAATAGATTTCTTGCTCCATTCTGTTGATTACTTGCTGGTTATTGACCTGCCTTTAATAATCACTTGAGTAATGTCTTTTGAATAGAACTTACTGAATTATTGTCTCTATTACACATTTGTTGCTGTTAAAAGTATGTTCTGAAATGACCACTGAAACTGAACCAGGTTAACTCCGTAAAACTGTAGGCTAGAATCTAGTGCTGTGCAGCTTTGCCATAACCGACTGTAATTTTGTATGTAACGCACGAATACCTTCTCTTAGAAGAACCCTCACGCCCACCCACCCGTCAAAAATGATTGTCAGGAGCAGGATGTGTTCTGAGCGCTCCTGAGAAACTTCTTCTGAACTTACCACTTGTAGTCATTCTATTATTACAGTTACACACAGAGAAGAATAAATATTACTGTTATTTTTTTTTATTATTATTTCTATGTTTTCTTTTTTATCAGAGGATATGAATGAAAGTCACGGATGAATTAACCAGAAAGTCCATGCTGTATTCTAATACGCTGTGTATTATTATTACCATTATTTTAAAATTTTAAACAACAGCTGTTGTTGAAAGTCTGATGGCGTACAAGCATTAATGCCAGCAACCACATAGTAGTGGAAGTAGTGGTTTTACCTTCAGACCAGTTCTGCTGTCTGACGTCTTTGATTTAGCACAGTCATCAACACACGATATTAACAGTGATTTGTAGAGATGTTTTTCAGGCACATCTTAACCTGCCATTGGAATATTTTCACAGATGTTTGACACCCATTAGTCTATGAAGTCGATTGTGAACAATCTGGTTAATAAAAGAACAATCCTGAAGGACTATTTTACAGACTGCAAGCTGGTGGAATAAAGAGAAGAGGAGAATTGAGGAGGGTGAACTTTTATCTGATCGGAAGTGTGAAGTTCCAGATATGTTCCTTTTGTGGATCTCAAGAAATGAATGTAAAGAAATAGCAGTTAAAAGCCAGCTCCAGACTATGACAAACCGATGCCACATTATGCCATATATAGTTAAATAAATGATTAGTTGATTTTAAGCAAGGGTGTCTACATATGTGTAAATTCTCTGGCTGTCTGCTGTCAAGGTTTTTTTTACAAAATCATTTGTTATTAAATGGCAGGGAGATTATTTTCAATCGATGGTATAAAATCATCTTTGTCCTGTGAGTGCTTTGCTAGAAAGCCAAGCATGCCAAGGCAACTGTAGGTTTTGAGAATGTTGTATTATTGTGATGAAGCACTCTCTCAGACCATCTTAATGTACAACTTTGCTTTTTTTCCAATCTGAATGGAGCCTCATATGTCTGTGAACCAGTCAAGTGTACAAAAGAAATATTATATTGTATATCTTCCCTCAGATTCAGTAGGGTCTATCTAAGGAAAACGCACGCTAATGTTGGTTTATAGATTATATTGTACCATGTCAGACTTTTTTGTATTTTAAGGATGATTTTAAGCTATTTTACTTCTCACTACTACTAAAATTGATATTAAGAAAAGAAACATCCATGCTACCTGGTAATTTAATTCACAATAAAGTAAGATGAAATATATTGATATTATGGATTCCAAGATACTGTATAAGCAATATGATATTTTAGTCAATAAAATGGAATGAAAATTCACCAGAAAAAAATGCAAAAGTTTTGTTTTTTTTTTAAATACAGAAAAACATTGGAAAATATATGTTGCTTCTTTATTTTGTACTGTGTTTTAAAAAATGTAAAAAAAAAAAAACAACAAAAAAACAGTTTGGTGTCAGTCTTTATTTTGTGTCTGTGTTCGGGAGAGAAATTAATAAAGGGAACTAAGGAAGTGAAGAAAGGATTTGTTTAAAAAAAAAATTAGGCCATATTATAAGATTTCCATTCCCTTTCGTGCTTCCTTGTCCCAATTCCCTGAAGAGAACTCCAGCACAAGTAGGTTAATTTCATCATTAACTTCAGAGGGGTGTGAGGAAGGTTTTCCTAACAACAGGCCTACTCGTGTCCTCCACAGTTTTATACGTAGTCAGCGTAAGGTAATTTAAGTGGGTCTGTAAGTAAAATGAATAGGTATAGTGGTTTTGTATTTGGCATTGAAAGGGACACAGGAGAGACCATAGCTACTTGCATCTTGCCAGTATCTCAGCTGGTCCCGATGGCCTTGTTCTCGGCACATGCAGCGTTTTCCCTCATCCAACCAATCAGCTCAGTAACAACCCCTCACTGAGTTGAAGGTGCTGAGTTAAAGCAAGCAAAATGCGGAGCAGTGGGCCTCCAATACTAGGACTAGGAAACAGTGGCAAAGATGGTAGCTGTTCTTTCTACAGTCCTCTTTCAAATCCCATCATTTTCTACACATACTAGGCCTACATACCTCAAGAAGCTATTACTACTACCTTTAAAAATACATGAGGTAAGATAATGTGACTTTAGAAAATGTGTAGTGTTATGTAAAGCACAAATAGGTTCTATGTCTTGTACTAATGAGGGAATCATTTTGGTGCAATATAGAAACATGTTAAAATGGTTCTCCAAAGAACCTCAAGTTTCTACCCTATACACTACATGGACACAAGTATTGGGACACCTGACCACTACACCAACGGGGACTTTAATGACATTGCATTCAAGTAAATATACTTTAATATGGAGTTGGTCCCTGTTCGCAGCTATAAGTTTTCTCTCTTTGGAAGGTTTTCCACAAGATTTTGGAGTTTCTGTGGGAATTTGTGCCCATTCATTCTGTAGAGCATTTCTGAGGTCAGGCACTGATGTTGGATGAGAAGGCCTGGCTCACAATCTCTGTTCCAGTTCATCCCAAAGGTGTTGGATGAGGTTGAGGTCAGGGCTCTGTGTGGACCAGTCAAGATCTTCAACACCCCGTCCTCACTGTGTTTATACTTCCTCTTACTGCAGAACCAATTGTATGCAGGGGAAATTTATGAATGCCGGCAAATTCGCCAAGCAAAGACATGAATTCCAATTGCTTTAATATCTTTCCTCTCAGGAAACTTATTGCATGACACTTGTTTTGGTAAGTGAGCAAAGTTTTGCCATCCACATAAATCTAACTGCGGAAAAAAACACCACACAGGCAGCACACAATGACAATGACTGGTATAAGATTATTGTGTTTTTGTCCACCTAATCAAGTAGGGCCAGATCCAATTGCAATACACTGAATGTCGAATTAAACCCGTATCCATACTGCACTGCTGTCTCCTGCAGTGCTAGAATGTAAATACCGATGTTACCCCAGTATAGACTGTACTGTAATTCATGCATGCGTGTTTTCTTTGGTATAAGCAGGGTAAATACAGTAATAAATTAATTTACTGTAATAAAAATACAGCACTTTCAGAAGAACAAAACAAAAAACACAAGAACAATTGAGATAGCTCAGAAAAAATCTGTGAGAAACTGAAGCTTTGACTGCTGAACAAGCGATCAAGCGGAGGTTTACTGTACATAGGGTTCGCGGCTTCAGTCAGTCGTGGATTTTTCCTTAGAACCTAACTAGTTGCAGAAAAAACTGTCACTGCAGTGTCTGCTTTAACCAGCGTGTTGAACTGTAATTTTTTTTTGGTGATTCCCCATACATTTGACTATTTGTATTACTATAAATTAAATTACCGTTTATATCAAAGAAAATACCATAGAAGAGGCACTTGCATGAATTAACAGGAGACAGCAGTTTAGTGCACACTGTACAGCATGTATGTGTTTACCATTACATATTTTTAAGTGTAATGTATTAAGCTGAGTTTAAAAGGAAAGTAATGTGTTTTAGGCGCAGATTTGGGGGCATATTTAGGGTTACACTATAAAATTAGGCATTTTTTAGCATTTTTAACCACATCACAAATTCGTGGTCTTTCACAACTCGCGGGTTATCTTGGAATGTAACCGCTGTGAATTTCAGGGGTTACTGGATACACACATATATTGTGCCGCGTGGGGGAACGGGCGACGTCCACAGGCAGGGAGACCTAAACCCACAGCCAGGAGAACACAGACACCAGCACAGGTGTACAACAGATCTTTATTCAAATAAAAGACATTACAGTTCCAAAAGCATAAACAAAACCACCACCACTCAGGGCTGAAATAAACCACAGGCTATCTGCGTGAGTCAGGAAAAGGCTACAAGAAAATAGTTTTACTGGGACTTGAACCGTGTACTTTGGTAAAATGAGATTTTTGGCAACAAACACTCCAGGTGGGTTTGGTGTAAAACAAAAAGGATAAATATGTGGGAAAACATCTCATACCCACTGTTAAATACGGTGGAAGGTCTGTGATGCCTGTTTTTCTTTCGATGTCCCTGGGAGCGTTGTTAGAGTGCATGGCATCATGAACTAAAAATAGTCTAGAAAATAGAAAATAGTCTCTTGTACAACCTCAGGTTGGCATACACATCATACTAAAAATGTACATGAGTTTAATTACAGGGATCACAAAAATAAAGATACAGTCCAAACTACTGCATCCAGTACAATGTTCTACAGTATTTAATAAAAATAGTGCACAAGTCTTAAAAGTGTATTTATCGTGAAAGAAGTACAGTGCTATGATTAGAAACATCAGCAATCAGTGTGACAGTTTGAAAATCGTCCTGCACCAAGTATCCTAAATGTCACCTTATATGTAAGAGACCACTATGCATATGGCACTAAAAAGTTGGTCAGTCACAACTGGTCAGTGATAAAATGGCAGTCATTGTACTGGACTGTCCCTGATTATAAAACCTAAAGGAGAATTTCACTTAGACAGAAAATTATTTAATGAAAAAGGTTTTTACTGCAGTGAACTGCAGGACACATGATCAGCATTACACATAATAATTCAGAGGACACATCTAGATTCACTGGCTGTTTTGAATGGAAAACATAATACCATGTGTGTTGTAAACATCCTCACTGTAAAGAAATCCAAGGTGTAAGTTTCTCTCTAATGAACCAATTCATCTGCAGACACCTTTCGGGTATAAAATAATGAAGAAAATGCATAATAATCAAATATAACTGACATGCATAATGTAAATGTGATACTAACAGAAAAATAAGAAAGAAGACTGTCAAAATAGAGAATGGGACATGAATGAATACAAGCCCACAATGAATACAGGTTAAACCCAGAATATAAAAGGCCTGACAATGCAAAGTGAGGATAATGGAATTCCATGTTTAATTTAAAGAAATTAAAATGAATTCTTGCACATAAATGCACATAAATCCCATTATAAAAGAGGGTTCTCTTCATTAGAAGATGCAGTTCTGCCTTCAAGTAAGTAACCATTTCAGTCTATTCAGTCCATTCATTAGAGAGTAAAGCTCCATTATTAAGTGCTATATGTAATAATGCCCATATATGCTAAAATGTAACTCATAGTGCATTCTTAAGTATCCAACCCTGATGAAGTAGTTGGGCAACAGATTCTCAAACATTGTTCCTCTGTTGTGCAAAATCTTTTTTCCTGTGGAACAAAGAAACAGAAACATAAGAAACAAAATGATGATTAAGACTTAGGTATTTCAACGGATTCCAGACTTACCTGTGCACCAAACTTTATGCAGATAAACGCAGCAGGCCCAACAAATCATCTGGAAGCTGGAATCTTTGGCCGCAATTTTCTGGAATCTGTAAATGCATATATTTTTCTCTTATACTGAAAATCCGCTACATTTGCTTTCAGACTGTCATACCTAGCCGGTGATCAACCAGCTTTACAGGAATCACTGGCTTAGGAGGGAGGCACAAAGTGTGATATATATATATATATTAAAATGAATAGAATAAAGAAGCAGTTCTGCCCTCTTATTTATGGAGCTTAAAAAGGGAAAAAGAATGATTGTAGTATCTAATCAGACACCAGATTTAGACTGTTTGAAATTATTGAAATTATTTTGAAACAACCAAATGATGAAATAACAGGGATTTTTAAAAAAGACAAAACTAATATTAGCGTATCGACAGTAAAGTTCACAGTTTAAACCTGTTTAAACTTGAATTTGCTGTGCTGTGCTCATGAATACTGGCAACTTTGAAAGATGAAAGCTGTAGACGTTTTCAAGAAACAGACGCTCATAGTAAGGTACTTGCTTCGATGCTATATGTGAACTTTTCAAATTGATTATAAAATTATTTTATTAATGTATAAAGCTTTAGGGGCCGTTCACATATCGCGTCTTTTGCGCGCACAAGTCCATTATTGCAAATGTAGACGCGCGGCGGCCGCGCTCATAAAAACGCGCCCGTTTTTTACAGACGCATCCGCACCGCGTCCAGTTGAAAACATCTCAACTTTTCAGAATACCGCAAGCGCACCGCGGGTCATGTGACAAGATTCAACCAATTAGCCTCCTCGCCTTTTCCGTTACACTGACGCCTGC
>JBBPCY010000013.1:12907505-12937489 GCA_037974405.1 Brachyalestes nurse
AACTCATCCAACCATGTCTTTATGGAGCTCGCTTTGTGCACTGGGACACAGTCATGCTGGAATAGAAAAGGTTCTTCTCCAAACTGGGTCCACAAAGTTGGAAGCATGGCGCTGCCCAAACTGTCTTGGTCTGCTGAAGCATTAAGATTGCCTGTCACTGGTAAGGGGGCCTAGCCCAAACCCTGACAAACCGTAGCATCCTAATACTTTTGTCCATATAACACTAGAACAATATATCAGGGTTGTATACAACTGTTGCTTTCACTAAAGAAACAGTGAAGAATCTCTTTTATTTAAATGTGTAGTGTCCCTATAAGGGCCCTGCGGTGGGCTGGCGCCCCTCCAAGGGTGAGTCCCTGCCTCGCAACTATTGACCCTGGGATAGGCTCCAGGCACCCAGGACCCTAGTGTTGATTAAGCAATAACAGAAAATGAGTAAGAGTGAGTGTCCCTACAGGAAGTCATTTTAGCTTTTAATAAAAACGAGTAAGCATTTGTTGCCTTTCTTGATTCACTTAATTGGGGCAGCTGGTGGCCTAGTGATTACAGCGTTGCCCTCTGGTATCAGAAGGGTGTGGGTTTGAATCCCAGGACTGCTAGTGGTACCACTGAGTTGAGCAAGGCACCGTCCCCACACACTGCTCCCTGGGCGCTGTGTTCCTGGCTGCCTGCTGCTTCACTTAGTGAATGGGTTAAACGCAGAGAATTTCACATTGTTCACACTATGTAGTGTGCTGTGGTGTGTTCACGTGTGACAATAAGGACCACTTTACTACAGTGGCACAAGAATTTCCATCTAATTCAGTACAGTCCATTAAAATAATTATACTATAATTATACCATAATTATAAGTCCATTGGTGAAAATAGACTTGCCACATGAAAAAAACATTATTGTTAAAATAAAACCTTCTAATTTTGCACGTTTGAATGCAGCTTTCACAGCTGAAACTGTCCTGATGTGTCCAGGTGCGTCCAGATGTGTCCTTAGATTGGTTTCAAACTGGGCGGCGCGAAAATAGAACGTCAGGCGTTCTCTAAGGCTGCGTCGCGGGGCTCTGACGTGTGTGAGAGGCTGTAAGATGGCTGCGGCTACCTGGCTGCATGGACCCAACAATACGAGACTCACCGAGGGCCTGGTGTCCATCCTGAAGGAGGAGAGACCCGAGTACCTGCCCGCACTTCTGGCCAACTACCGGGAGCATGGCGTGGTGGGATTGCAGGTAAGCCGGTCCGGAGCCCTGCACGGGGGCTCTGCTCGGGGCTAACGCTAACAGAGCGGAGCCTTTGTGTTTACAGACCCTCCGGAGAGAGCATGCAGCACAGACCCTCACCATCTACTCACTTCCTCATCAACTCACCTTCTCACCTGTCTTAGCACCCGGGCATCCTGTCCCCAGGCTCATCTGCAGCTGCTCCTGTGTCCCACTCAGCTGGCAGCACTTTTCTATTGAGACTGTACAGACGTTGTGTCAGACATATATTGTGTAACTGAACGTAAAGTAGCTCAGTTGACTAATTACAACAGATTTCTGTTTGCAGCTGTTTCACAAGCTCCAGGAAAACACCTTTCTGTATGTGGTTTAGTTTTCTCCCAAATATTTACCTGCAGTATCGTCATTAGTCTTGAAGGAGCTTCTCTATGCCAGTAACATTATCTTGTGTGCCTGTCTGTCTATCTGTGTGTCTATCTTTCTGTCTAGCTGTCTGTCTTTATATGTATATATCTAATTATCTGTCTGTCTCTCTGTCTGCCTGTCTGTATATATCCTACTGTCTGTCTCGGTATCCCTGTCTGTCTGTCTGTCTGTCTATCTATATGCCTGTCTTTCTATAATCTGTTCATTTATGTATTTATTGATTGGTTGAATGATTGATTAAGCCTAAGTCTCAGCCTAGACTGAAGACGATTTGCATGCATAGGTAACTGCTAGACCTAGTGTTTAGGGAGTTGCTCCTGCAATCAGAAGGTTGTGGGTTTGAATCCCAAAAGCTGTCATCACTGAGGTACCCTTGAGCAAGGTACCGTCCCCACACACTGCTGCACCCCTCATTGGTGGGAGCCCACTGTTTCATTTGGTGAATGGGTTAAGTGCAGAGAAAGAATTTCACTTTGTTCACAATGTGTGATGTGCTGTGGTGTGTTCATATGTGTCTGTATGAGGTGACTTTACTTGGTTGGATTCAGCCCAAAGAGCATTAGTGAGATCTGTACTGATGATTGATTGCACATCGCAAACAACATCCCAACTCATCCCAAAAGCACTGGATTGAACTCCCATCAATCCAGAGAATACCGTTCCGCAGTTCTGAGTCCAAATACTGGAATTCTTCATAAGCTTTTTGCAGGCACCTGCTATTGGGCATGGTGACTTTAGGCTCATATGCAACTGCTTCTGTGTCCCATTGAACTGGCAGCACTTTTCTATTGACACTGTACAGACTGTATATTGTGTAGTTGAAAGCAAAGTAAAACAGATTTCTGGGTACTTTGGGCATATATTGTCTGTTTGCAGCTGTTTCACAAGCTCTAGCAAACATATTTCTGTGTGTCGTTTAGTTTTCTGATATTTTCCTGTAGCCTAGTGGGTTAGTGGTCTAGTGGGTAAAACACTTCCCTGTGAACATCATGATCACAAAGTTCAAACCCCAACTTTCTACCACTGTCCTTGAGCAAGACACTTAACCCTCAGTTGCTCCAGGGGGACCGTGTAACTATTGCTCTGGATAAGGGCGTCTGCCAAATGCCACTTTGCCCTGGAGGAGCTTGTCTATGACAGTTACATTTTCCATGCTAGCTATTTATTTATTTATTTATTTATTTATTTATTTTTTTGCCCGTGTGTGCAGAACTCGGGGGCAGTCAGCGGCCTTGTGGGAATCAGCAACTCAAGGCTCGGGTCCAGCAAAACCAGGTGGGTATCAGCAGGATCATCCACATGGTCATGCTGAGTATCACGCCTAGACCTTTTTAATTCTGTTCTCTCTAAGTAATGGCTGTACTCTCACTGTGTTTGTGTACTGAGCAATGATTTATATGTGAGTGGACAAAATGGCATTTATATGAAAGATAAGGCCTTTTGTTTGAAACTGGTTTCTTTGTATGACGCAGATTTGAGGGTCTGTGCCTGCTGTCTATGCTGGTGAAGGACAGTTCAAGTGAAGTGTTCCAGCAACACTGTCTATCATGGTTGCGCTCTTTACAGCAGGTCATACAGGTGAGATGGCTCATATCTTATCAAATCAACTGCAGTGAAGTAGCTTTTAATGAGCTTAGTCACTTTTTTGAGATACAGGCTTCATGCAAAAAATGTGATTTTTTTTTATCTGATTACAATTCAGATGGAACATTTTCCTGTTCATTTCTGTATTATTAGAGCATCTAGATATGGTGTAATTGCTTGCAGTCTATCAATCAGTCTGATATTAAGTGAAGTCGAAAATTCACAAAAGTAATTTTGTTCACAAGGATTTTCAGTTAATAAAAAAGTTGTATACTATATACTATAACTACTCATTGAAGTCTGTAACAGTAGTTCTACATGAGCATACACTGAACATCCACAACACTAAAACCACTGACAGGTAAATAATATTGATTTTCTCTTTATAATTACACCTGTCAAGCGGTGGGATTTATTAAGCATCAGGTGAACAGTCCGTTTTTGAAGTTGAACCAGGACAGGCTCTTGTGCGCCCAAGACTCTTTGATGCGCGTGGGGAGACAAGGCCATAGAGCTCTAATCCCACAGAAGAGCTACTGTAGCACAAATAACTAAGAAAAGTTAATTATATAAACTATGCTAGAAAGGTGGCAGCTCTTTGTGTATGTGGCTGCAGACAGATCAGAGTGTCCATGCTGATCCCTCTTCAACACTGAAAGCACCTATAAAAGGCATCTAACCATCCAAAACTGAAGCAATGGAAGAAGGTGGCCTGATCTGACGAATCATGCATGTGTGTTACTTCGCTGGGAAACGATGGCACCTGGATGCACTGAGGAAGGGAGGCAGGCCAGCAGAGCCAGTGTACTGCTGGAAAATATTGGGTCCAGCAGTCCTGCAGATGTTACTTTGGGTTTAACATTACTGCAGATCAATACACTGATTCCCTGATGGCAGCAGCCTCTTTGAGCAAGATTCTGCCAAACCGCAAAAATTGTCCAGGAATGAACAATGACAAATAGTTCAAGGTGTTACCTTGACCTCTGATTTTCCAGATCCCAGATGGAGACCCACCTCAGAACTTGAAGGCTGTGTCTTGTTGCTAGATGTCGCAGCACACCTTCAGAGGTCTTGTTTAGTCTTGACTGGCGCAAGAGGGCCAACAATATTAGGCCAGTGGTTTTACTGTTATGGCCAATCAGTGTACTTTCTCACTTTGTACTATTATTCCAGATAATGCAAATACCTTTCTGAGCGTTATTGTGTTAGTAAAAAGACAGCAATCATTTTTCTCACTTTGTGAACTTTACAATCTCATTTCACTTTCTCCCTTTCTCTTTCACTGTTGCTTTGCTGGTTCCTTGATCTTCCTTTCCAAACACACCCAGTCCCAGGCTCCACTGCCCTCTGTACAGCTAGCGGTCAGTGTGTTGCAGGACCTGCTGCAGTACTCATTGCAGTTGCCTGAACTGGCCAGAGAAGTGGGCCTCAACTCCATCCTGGGTATCCTCACCTCTCTGTTGGGCCTCAAGTCTGAGGTAAGACTGCTATATAGCTCTGTGCTGAAATTGTGAATGTCTTGCCAGTAAAAAAATACACCACCTGTAGACATAATGTCAGTAGGATTTAGGCTGTGTTTTGTCTTCTGAGCTGCTTTAGTGTTTTTTAGTGTTATGAACAACATCAAAATTGAACCATACAGTTTTTAACTGGTGGAGTTCAGTTGACTTTGAAATAGTCCTCTATACAGTAGAATACAGTGGAGCAAATAAATAATAGATTTGTCAGACCATATTTGAACCATTGGTAAATCTAGTAAAAAAAATTATATTGAAAAATGTAATAGCAAAAATGATCCAGTTGCATGGTTTATATGTCTGTGCGGTCTCTGTAACAGTTCTCTTTGTCATAGTGCCACCTAGTTGCCATGGAGGGGATGATGGCATGTATGACCTATTACCCACGAGCATGTGGCTCACTCAAGGTGAATGCAGTGATGTTCCCATTTTTGGTGCTATTGAAAGTAAAACAGTGCCCAGGTCAACTTTATATTCACTGTATCCCTTTGCTCCTGCAGGAAAAGCTAGGGGTATATTTTATGTCTAAGATGGACTCTGACAACCCTAAGGTTCAAGAAGTAAGTGGAATTACTATATGATAGCTCTCACACTCTCTTTAGTTTGAAACTGATTGAAATGGAGAGCTTCACTCCCTGCTAACCTTCATTTCTTTTTTTCAAGGTTGCTTGCAAGTGTTACGGGCGGCTGCCTTGCCTGGGAGGTGTGCTTGAGCGTGGGGGAGGTGGGCAGCGGGCTGAGGGATGGACCAATCAGGTGCACTGTCTTCTGGCATCAGCCAATAGCATTCTGGGACAGTTGTACCAAGGCATCGAAACAGGTAAGTGACACCTAAGGAAAGGTATACCTTTGGGTTCCTTTCTGATCTGAGAACTAGTAATGCTACAGCTATCATCTTGATACACCCATATTAATACTTGAAAATGTGTTATTTTTACCACGAAAAGTCAGGCACAAGTACATTATTACCTACACTCAGTTGTATGGGAAAGTTTAGGCACTCCTAGTAAAATGACATATTTAGCTGCTTTGTTACATTTTCTAATGACATGCTACATTTCTATAAATGTTTTCACAATCACCACAATCAAATTCGCAAAAGTTATTTGATTCAGTAGCCCCTGAGTCAGGTCTAGGCATTTTCAGAGCATTATAAATTGGGACCCTGACGATCCTGGCTTTTCCTATAAACAAGGACTCCAGGACCTACAAAAAGATTTGGTCGGCACAGTAGGAATAATCATGCACTGGCCCACTTTACACAGACACAACAATTTTACACAACACAGCAGTTCTAGAATCAAGTGCTGTGGTCTGACAACAAAAAAATGAGCTCTGGCTATACAATACATATGTTCCACAATCAAAGAAGAAACTGATGGAAAAAAAAGCTTAGACATTACAAGACAGCTATCCGAAGGCTACATCAGGACCCTCTGTGAACTGGCCTTCACTGCCCCTAGACTTGAATTTTATTGAAAATCTGTGGTTAGATCAGTGGAGGCAGTGAATAAAAAAAAGCCAAAATGTCTGTAGATATATTTTTAAAGGAGAAGCATTCTGCTAAAAAAAAGGTGAAAATACATTCCTAAGTTTGTAGGATAAGGACTGTTAGCTGGCTACAAGAAACCTTCGGAGCCTGTGATTTCAGCCACGGTTGATCTAACTCTTCTGATTGAAAGGGTGATCAGACTTATGCCCATGCTGTTTTTCTAGAAGGTTAAATTGTGCAAATAAATGCTAATGGGGAAACACTGGGATTGGCAGTATTAGTTCTTAGCCGGCATCCATTTGCTACCTTTTTTTAACCCCTTATTTCTTCTGTGTGTTTCTCTTGCTTGTGTAGAAGAGACCATACAGTATGATGGACCAGGAATAGAACTTCTCTTTCCTCCTCTGGATAGTGTTGATCCGCTGTTGATTCTTCAGCTTTCCCAACGCTACAGAGCAGTGTGTCTGGCTCTTAAACATACACTCAGGTGTGTTCTCCTACCAGTTTTGTTAAAAGAAATGTCCCAGTCTCCTGAGACTTGAACCATATGCTGTAATTAGTTGTCATGGCAGTTTGGTCATTAATATAATGTTACTTTTACTGGTAACTGTTATAACAAACAGGACAATGTCAGTAATAGTTTGCCACATGACGATTCACATTATAGCGTCTGTCGTGTCTGGTAATGTTAATATAACAATTACATTAATGGACTTAATTTGTCATGACAACTTATGACATATACTTCTATATGTTAATGGCATTCTTATGTAGCAGAGTTTAAGGCAAGTGTTACTCAAAATGCTTTATGCTTTTTATAGTTTATTGTTTGTGTCTAAAAGTTGGTCCAGATATGCATCTTTCTTTCGTTTATTGCATGTAGTGTTGATCCAGCAACCTCGGTGCGTCTTCCTATTCAACATGTTCTTAATCTAGTGTGCCGTGCCCTGGCTGTTAGCGTGAAGAGCATTGTAAGTGCCCTGGTTCCATTTCAAATACATGCATGGAGCATAGATATACACAAACACTGTTTCCAAACAAATGGTATACCTTGCCAAATAAAACTGTTTTACCTTCTGTCTGTGTGCTTTCCTCCAGAATGTTACAGGTGAAGGTTGCTTGAAGCTTTTGGTCTTACCCTCAATACACAGCGACACCCTGGAGCTGCTCTCCGCTCTAATTAAAGCGTGGGTAAACAAGAACCAGTTATCAAAGATGCTTTTGAAGGCTTTGCTAGTTGTATACGACCAGCTGTGCGCTATGTAATATGTGGTAATGGTTTTGATGAGTTTTCTGGCAGTCTCTCTTGTCTTGGGTTTGGCTGTTGATGGAATGGTGCCCTCTGTTTCAGTGTGGGAGTTGGACTGGTGCAGTATTGTAGTTTGCTCACTAGACTCTTCTCTCAGTCACTGTCTGCGTGGACGCCACTGCCAGAAGCCAGCCTGGGTCAACAAAGAGCATACAGGTAACACACACAGACTCAAGAATAGTTTTTTTTCTGTGTGTATGTAAATGAAGTACGATGCTGAAAGCTGAATGAGTAATGTGGATTATTATTTCCCTCGTCTTACCTGCAGTGCTGTGCGAGTGGCCGTATACCACACACTGGAACTGTGGGTGCGTGTGGGAGGAGCCTCTTCCTCAGTCCTGCAGGGGAGCACCTCCCACTCAGAGATGCTCTTTGCTCATCTCATGGGTGACATAACCCCAGGAAACGAGGCTGTCAAGGCATGTTCATTTTTATATGCAGTACTATACTAACCCATGATCTGTGTCTTAACATTATCGAGCCAGAACGACAAGCTGAATGCAAATTCAATTGTAAATTAAGAGGGAAGAGTCTATCCTAAAGCAGTCGTCATGGTTAGTTTAAAGCTGTGGGTAAACCAAATTGAACTCGTTCTGCACAGGTGTATCCGAACTAGTGTGTAAAGTGACTGTAGATCAGTGCAGCCACTTTGCCGCTTTACTGCATGCAGCCAGTAACCATATCATGAATGGAAAATACTACAGCCATGATCTTGGCATAGTAAGGTTCCACCCCATTAAGTATTACATATTCACATCAGGTAGAGAATGTCTGTCAATTTTGTAATAGTTCAGCAATTGATGGATGAGTAATTTTGGTATAATTTTTACGAGTACAGACTAAAATGTAAAAGGAGCATTGCTTTATTTACAAGCACCAAGCAGTTTTGGATAGCAATAAGCTTTGGTGTTTTGGAAATCACTGGATTGGAAAAGGGTTTGTGGAGTTCACAGACTCCTGCCTTAATGGTTGTTTATTTAAAGGCTCTGGTCCACAAGTCTGTTTTGCTGTATCACGGTTCTGACATGTAACCCTGCATATTACGCAGTAACAACTATCTTTGGTTGGTCGCTTTGCATGTCATTTGAATGGTCCCTTCTCTTCATGTAGGTGGTTCTTAACCAGGTTAAACCACAAACCCTGCAGGATGTTTGGTCTACTACTGTATATTACATGCTTTCAAGTCTTGAATTAATAATTTAATAGATCTTTAATAGTTTGATCATTTAATAATAATTAAATTGAACATTAACATATTTTGACAAAGCTTGAAGACAGCGAGGAACTCTGCAGATCTGATCACAAGAGTGAGTTTGTTCCACCACTGGGGTGCCAGGAATGAAAAGAGTCTTGATGCATGTCTTCCTCTTCTCTTGAGCAGCGAACAAGCAATGCTTGATGCCTTTAGATACCCAGGCTACAAATGAACCAAATTTAATCGATGACGAGATTCAGCTGATTTAAAATTGACAGACTTGAACTTGGCCTTGTTGAAAGCAAACCCCAGTCATTTCATCATGTGTAGTCGCCACATTTTTTTAAAGCACACTATGTCATGATCAAATATAAATCTGAAATAAATGGGGAAAAGCTTGTTGAAATGTGTCACCCAAGTAAAGTCATGTTCATTGTCAATCAAGCCATGTGCATCATACACAGTGAGACAGAGTGTGCCTCCAGCACCATGGTGCAACACAAGAACAAAAACGGAAACACCACAAGAATACATCAGTGCAGGCAGGACAAAAAAACAAGTGTAAGAAACACATTAGCAACAAAACAAAAAGACAGTTAGTGTAGTAAACACTGTTAAACATTGTTAAGACATTGTATTCTAGCAGCAGAATCATTAGGTGCGCTTAAATGCAAATGGAGGAAGACCGCAATAAATATTAGGAGGGGCTCTCTTCTCAGTCAAATCCCATCACTCTGTGACCATGTTGGATAAGTTTTCTGTTTAAATAAATTAAATAATAATATAAACACTTAAAGTTGAGCGTAGGGGCAGTTTTGAGCCATTAGATGTTTCAGTTAGATAAAGGTCCTTGTAATTCTGGTAACATAGAGCACTGAGGTTATGATACCTTAGTAACGTTATGTGATATACTTTACCTGTGTCTTTATCATCTCACCCTCTAACAACTTGTTCTGCCTTGCTTTTCTTATATAGCTTCGTTCAGGACAGCCAGCCATGTCAGATCTCGTGGGGGCAGCTGGGAAGGCAGGGCCACGACGGACGAAGGGCTTGGGCATTGGAGACCCAGGAGGTGTCTCGCTGCAAAGGAAGGGCGATGCGTTAGCCAATCAAGACACATGCCTTGCTGCCCTTCGAGGTAAGGGATATGGTAAATTGGAAGTCAGTTGCTTGGGTATGGTAAATGGAAATGATTAATGGATGTTATTATTTATTTACAGCACTTAGACAGATTATTTTGACTAGTGGGACTCTCCTTAAAGAGGATCTACATAAAGTAAGTATTTCTACAGTCACCTTGCCTCACTTCTAAACTATATTTCCAATTAACCTTGCACATCATTGCTGTCAGAACAAAACCTCTGATCTCCAAAATGGTAATTATTACAGAAGAAGAAACATTTTAATGGAAATATTGTTTATAAAAAAGTAATTTTTGGAATATTTCTAGTAGTTTCATCATGATCTTTGGCATAGATGGACAGCCATGTTTTTTTTGGGGTTTTTTTTTCTGACAGTGTTGATTTACACTGAAGTTTGAATAACAGTCACATGCTGTTTCATTTCTTTCTCAGAGGCTGCAGGACCTGGTGGTACCCCTGTGTGTGCGGCTGCAGCAGCAGACACAGTGTTGCTCTGAGGTCGGCAGTGTTACTGGTCAGTATAGTAGTGCGCCTCCTCGCCGGGAGCTGTACCGCCTCCTGCTGGCTCTGGTGCTGGTACCCTCACCGCGCTGGCCTCCTCCACTCTCCTGTGCTGTGTCCATGTTCAGCCAGGGCCAGCGAGACCGCAGTGTCATGGTAAGTGATGATCACAGTTCTGTGTTGGTGGATACAGATATCCATGTGCTCAGCATGACTTCTACATTTTTAATTTTGAAACTAAACACACAGATGGATATAGTTGTAGTGCCTTTTATGTCTGTTCAATTTCTATTAAATATAAATTTCTGCAATAGAAGTTGCAACTACCTTGTTGTGTAGGGTGTACTGTGTCTAAATGTCCTCACTGGTTACCTCCTGTTCTCACTGGTCTGTGTTTCTCTCTTCAGGTTTCCTCATTCTGTGCTGAAGCCTTAACCATATGCAACACACTGCTTCACCCCCATGCTCCCTCCATCTCTCTTCCTCTGCCCCCTCTGACTCTGAAGCCCACTCCGACTGCACCGGTCCTTGGCCCTTCACAGAACCCCCCGCTATCCCTACCTACCCTGCTAGGGGCGCCAGCACCGGGGCCTTCGTTTGCTGCCAGACATCCTCTGGGATTAGGCCCGGCTTCCCTGCTGGGCTCCCTGGAAAACCATCTTCCCTTAGCTCCTCCAGTGCTCCCCACCACAGCAGGAGCTCCAGGAGCTCAGAGCGACCTGCTGCTCTCTCCAGCCCAACCAGCCGATCTGGCAGGTCTGGGGGCCCCTGAGGGTCAGCGGCAGGTGTTCGTCCGATACGACAAAGAAGAGCCTGAAGATGTGGAAATCTCTCTAGAGAGTGATTCCGATGATAGTGTGGTCATCATGCCTCAAGGAATGATGATGGAGCTGCAGGAAGGAGGCACTAACGCACAGACACTCCCACCTCCACCAGGGGGTGCCATGCCTACACCTGCTGAAGCTGGCTCTGTTGAGACCTCTCTTCCCAACGAACTTCCCACATCCATTTCCCATCAGATCCTGCCAACTGATGCAAACAACATCAACTCCTTCTCTGGTCCCGGCCAGACAGACCAGCTGGTTTCTTTGGTGCCTCCTCTAAACTCGAGTGCTGTGTCTCTCGCTGCATCCCCTGGCGGCCTCGGTAACTCTCTGCCTGCTGGTCCCCAGCTCCAGCAGATGCTGATGCAACCATCTCAAGGTGGACAGCCTCCTCAGCTGGGACTCTCTTTACACATGCAGCTCCAAAATCAGCTGGCACAGACCACTCGCCAGCTCCAGCAGCAGCAACCTTCCACCACTGAGGAAGACCAGAATGTCATCAATATTAACAGCTCGGATGATGAAGAGGAGGAGGACGAAGAGATGGAGGATGAAGATGAGCTGGGAGAAGAGGAGGAAGAAGAGGAGGGATTGGAAGAAGATGAAGAGGAGGAAGAAGGAAGCGATTTCCCTGAAGAGGAGGAGTTCTATCCAGGTGATGATTATGAAGACTTTGATGAAGGAGAGGAGATAGAAGAGGATGAGGAGGAAGAAGATGAGGAAGAGATCCAGCCTTTGGAGGGTGAGAACTCAAGAGCTGTGATTGGAGGAGAGGAGGGGGAAGTGATGATTGAAGAGCAACAGGAACAAGGGATGGATGCCTTCCATATGGAGAGGGAAGCACAGGTAGAGACAGGGATTGAAGAAATGGAAGGGGTACGAAGCGCCTATGGAGAGGATGGTATGAAGGACAAAGTGGCTGTGGAAGAGATTGAAAACATTGGAGCAGTAGAAAGGAGTGAAAGTGAGACTGGAGAACCCCAAATAGAGCCACCTGTGACTGCAGGCGAGGCAGAAGGAGAGCAGGGAGAAGACTCCTCCGTAGCGGCATCTGTGCAGGAAGCAAGGACGTGGGAGCAGGAAGGAAATGGACAAGAGCCTCCACCAGCAGCACCAGAGGATTCTGGGGTTCCACAGGAGAGTCAGGAGGCAGTTGCAGAAGTTGGGGGTAGTGAGCAAAGGACCGAGGCAGAACAAGAAGAGATACCCAATCAAAGTACAGCATCTACGTCACAAGAAGTCACATCACAGCAAGAAGAGGAGACTGCAGAGAAGGAGAAGGCTGAAGGACAGCAGGGAGAGGAGGAGGAAGCACGAGGTACAAAGAGGAAAATAGAAGATCGCGAAGAAGGAGAGGGGTCTGAACAGGGCAGTGAGAAGAAAAAGGTACCTTTCTTCAGCTCCTTCATCATGCTACTGAAATCTAAGGGCTTATTTAGACACCTGTTATGGTACATGTAAAACTTCATTGGTTTCATGGGAAAACATAGTTTGTAGAGAATCACAAGGGCTGCATTGTAAACACATATACAGATATCCACATGTATAAAAGTGCAGTTTTTCTAAATTTCTACATAATTATTTAATATTGGTGTAACACCTCATTCAGAGTGATTTGATGTTATACCCGCTGTTCTAGACTGTTCTACAAATGAGTATTCACAGTTGTGGTGATGGGAACCAGACTTCAGAAGTGCGTAGTGCTTCTAAAACAAAAAGCTCCCTCGTAGTGCTGGACGGTATACTGGTTCATACAGAAAACTGATTTTTATTATTGTTATATGAATTTGTCTTACACCCCAATACCGGTTTAAATAGCCTCAACAGCGTTCAGAAAGTGGCGCACCTGGAAGCTGTTTAAGGGGGGACCTTTTTCACCGCTGCACCGCTAGGAGAAGGGAACTTTTTCATTGAGGCTCTGTGTGATTTGTCCGATAAATAATGTGTGGATTAGAAGTTGTAAAATATTACTTTTATGTAGTGCATTTTTGTGCAGTTTCTTATCTTTAGCTTTTTTATGCATGTAATTTCTTAAAATACTTTCTTATGCAGTAATGTTAATATACTTGCCGTTTAGTTTGAGGTTGTCTGATTCTGACGATATGTATGATTCTGTTCATCAACACGATCCTGAGTTAACAAAGATAGACCAAACTAAATAATCCCCAAATGTGAGTTTTTATTTCAGCGTTGTAAAGAAACATACATGTGTTTAGCCATTAGCGGTTAGCTCTTCGTGTCTCAGCGCGGACATATATAACATTTAGTCTGACAGAGTGAACGCATAACAGCATTAGAGATAGAAAAACCCAAGTCCTTACCGTGCATCATGCTAGTATTTATCCTCAATAAGTCCAAAATTTGGCATAAGTGAGCAAACTGCACGCCGTCTGTTTTTTTCTCGCCCAGAATTTGTAATGGCTGAAATTTCCTGAAGTACCTTGTTATTTGTGTTCAAATGTGTGAATACTATTCAATATACTACTACAATATACTTTAACTAACCTTACTGTTGAATACTTTTCAATATTTGAATAGTGTGTAATGTATCTGGGCTTGAAGCAATTATATTATTACTGGAAGCTGCAAACTGTTTATTGCTTTTCTAAAACACCTGTTAAGTGCAATAAAACTTTTGACAAGCATCTCTGGATACTTTACGAAGTCTAAAAACCTCTTTGGATGCTTGAAAATATGTTGTGAAAAGAATAGTTTTGCCAAAAACATGTCTTAGAGTATGAAACTACGGTCGGCTTCCACATCTTCAAGTAGGACTGGTGAAAAAGCAAACGCAAGTTCAGTCAGATGCAGTAATTCATTTCATCCTGTAAAATGTGGTAAATGCCCAGTCATATGTAAAAAAAAAAATATGCATATACCGTAAAGCGGATGTTATTTTGAAAATTTTTTTTACAAAAATGTCATTCCGACTAGCTCTACTCCCTCACAGAAAATTATTACAGTAAATAGTTTTGAATACGCTGCCTGATGTTTGACACATTGTTTTGCCTCATTTATTTTTTGTAACTTTTTTGTGGTTAATTTTTTTGAACAGTTAATAAATGGCTGAATTTGCAATGCAGTCATCAAAGCCCCCGGTATTTACCACCACCACTGCAAAAAAAAAAAAAATGAGTCATCAACTTTCTGTGCAGTGCACCAGATTGCAATAAACCACTCTGAATTGCTTTGTTTCTATCTGAATGATTGATAAATGGTGGAATTCCCCTTTAAAATGAACAGAGTAGAAACTATTGCTTTTAAAGATTGTTTACAACTTTTCCTTTACCCAGGTTTCCTCTTACTCAACGCGTATTCAGTCAGACAACTTCTTTTGGTGCCAGGTTCTGCAATCATAGTTTTGCACTAGAACTACTTGCTACCATGTAGCGAAATCTTGGTTCCAGCGGTTAATATTGTTCTAACTGATTGCCTAAATCTCCACACACTTGTTCTGTAATTTTTATTTTCCAAGTTATAGCTTTAAAGCGCAGTAAGCGCTGGGTGAGTAATATGAGACTACAGGTTTCAATGTGTCCACCCATGAATTTTGTGGCCTCTGATGTTTATACTCCTTGCAGAGTATGTAAACACTGGCTGCGACTACACATCTGGAGGATGCGCTGCTAGTCAAATGCTGATCCTTGTGCTGATAATTTGTTAAGCAGTTTACTAACTCTTGCACACTGTCACATACAGTCTCTTGCTCACTTTCTTCCCCTTCCCTGTCTGTCCTCTAGCTGGATGATGAAGCAATGGCCTCCATGCTGGCTGACTTTGTGGATTGCCCTCCAGACGACGAGGACCACGGTGCGTCACAGTCGCGTTCCTAGAGTAAACAGCTCCCGGACCCATAACTCTCATTAGTTGTTCATATGGACTCTTCCCTGAGAGCATCAGGTTGCTAAGGATCTCACATCAATATTTACATGCAGCTGTAATCGGTTAAAACTGTACTTCAGACCTCTTTCGTTACCAGCTATAATTATTTAAAAGTCCCATAAACGGTTTGTATCTGTGATGCAGTCAGGGTTTTGCTCGTGATGTCATTCAAAAGTACTCTTTCCCGGTGTCAAAAGTGTTCTATAACTTTAAAGTTGGAACCGATTACGATCCACACTGTTGATCATCGCTCTTATGGCTGAGTCCGTTTAGCCATTACAGCATTTACTTCTCACAGATGCTTCCCAACGTTACCAGAATTGATCGACCTGTAAGAGAGACGTACGGGTGCAGGGCTTCAGAATGTTACCGCTCATGGATTGCATGTCTTCAGCTTGCTTGCGTAACCTTCTGTTTGAATTCCTTTTCTGCCCTCTGACCGTACACTAAAGAACTTTGTAATCTACTTGAAGAGGATAAAATGGTTGATGTAAGGTTCTTGGGCTTTTTCATTTTTTGTACTGTCATTTGTTTGTTACATATGTGCTTTTTTTTTTTGTTAACTGTTTGCAGGAGACAATTAAAAATAGAAAAACATTGGTCGTGTGGGTTCTTTATAGAGAAGATGAGTACAGCTTTACTAAACCAGTAGTCTGAGGTGATAAATATGTTTGTTGTGGTACCAGATACCACAGGGCACCCTCTGAGGTCTATATAATCTATATGGCGAATCAGAGCTGTTTGGTGGCACACTGAGGACCAACCGCGTATTTGGCAGGTGGTTGTAATGTTTTGGCTTATTAGTGTAAATGGGCACAGAGGAAATATTTGCATTTCTAATCAGAGAAGCTCTTACACTAATCCAGCACTTGGTTAAGTGTACCCATGTGTCATGCAAGCCTGAAGTCAAATTTAAAAAAGAAAACAGAAATGTGTTCCCAGACATGTGTTCCTTTCTTGTCATTTTTATTGCACACCAAAAAAAGTTGATGTTTTAGAACCTTACAGATATCGTCCCTTTTCATGTGCATTCAACCACTTTTTTATAGCTACATTTACTTTGAGTTGCATGTTAGGTAGGATTGTTAAAAGAGGAGCTACTGGTGTGGTTGTCTGAATAATCTTTTTAGGTGGAGATCCTTTTAAAATGTAGAGAAATGTTAGGGTTCCAGATCAGTTAAATATATTTCTGCTAGAACCACATGTCTAAGACAAGAGCTATTTAAGAATGTTTAATAATTATTTTATATCAATTAAACGTACATCAAAGTACAGAGTACTTCAATGGGTTGGTGAAATTAGTGGGAATAAAAAGAACAGGATACTTTGAAAGATGCCACAGGAGATTTGCTATAAGATGGGAATGTGAAGAACCTTTCAAAGGTTTAAAGAACCTTTGCATAATATTAGTTTCTTGATCAATTGAATGGTTCCAAGAATATTTGCATTTTGTAAAGATTCTATAAGCTTCTAAAAGTATTCTTTACACCTGCATATCTCATTTACAAACTTAAAGGAATTTGAAAGGAACGCCCACTGAAAGCATCCATTCTTCAGGGAGGCAATGATGGTATAGCCTTACACAAAAAGCCTTTGATGTCTCCTTTATTTTTTAGTTTTCTAATGTTTATAATAATCCTGTGATCATACGAGTTCAGTTTGTTTTGAAAATTGCTGGGGATGAAGACGGATTCACCATCAAATTTAAACTTTTTTTTTTTTGACAGAGGCATGCACCAGAGTTTCCGTTTCTGTTTACCAGTCAGTAAGCACGCTGCCTCTCTCTCAACATAACACATACTTTTATTTCACATTGTGTTTGGCTAAAATAATGCTTTTACAAAGTGGAGGGAACCAAAGGACAAAGACAAAAAATGGTGGGGCCAAAAATGGACGAAGACAAAAAATGGATGAAGACAAAAAGTGGTGAGGACATGTCCCCAGAGTGTTCTGCTTCTGAAAAAGCAGTGCCAGAAACAGATCGCAGGTGTTATCTGTGCCGGACAAGCCCAGTATTGCTTACGCAAACCATGAACTGCGGAAGTGTCCACAGTAAAAGGATGGGTTGGGTCTCTCTCAAGTTACAGCCTTTGTCAGGTGCTAGAATGCCTTATTTTGGCCAATTGTATTGCAAAAGAGGTTTCATACCACTTTTCGTCACTGATGAAAGTACAGAGACAGTTTTGTTTGACCGTAATGTGAAATGGGTTTCATCTGCATTTTGTTACCATAAAAGCTTTATCTTGACAGGCTCTGTGGACACTGTGGTTTGCATCATGTTGGCACAATGACTTCATTGTGATGTAGTAAATGCACTGTTTGCACTCAGCTGGCCAAATAGCAAGCACTGTTAAACTACATTATGATGCATGCAACATACCCCTCACCTGCTGCGCATTTTAGAAACACAATAACTAGCAGAGTTACCCTATAGTACAAGACTGGAGAGTGTATTAAGGGGCAGTTGATACCTTGAATTCAAGTTATTTAGGGCAGCAGTGATGTACACCATATAGACAAAAGTACTGGGACGCACCTGTTTTTCAGGGTTTGGGCTAGGCCCCTTACTTCCAGTGAAGTAATGCTGGATGGGTTCAGTGTGGGAGAACTTGACTGGCCACACAGAGCCCTGACTTCAACCCCATCCAACACCTTTGGGATGAACTGGAACGGAGATTGTGAGCCAGACCTTCTCATCCAACATCAGTGTCTGACCTCATAAATGTTCTACAGAATGAATGGGCACAAATTCCCACAGAAACTATAAAATCTTGTATAAAGCCTTCTAAGAAGAGTGGAATCTGTTACAGGGGGACCATAAAGTCTTTACATTTGAATTCAATCCCTTTTGTTCTAATGCTCACGTGTCCCAATACTTTTGTCCATATAGTGTGATTGCAGCTGTAAAATCAACAATTGGTAATTCATGTTAAATATATTGGAATTATCCCTTAGAATGCACAGACATGTGTTGGAATCATATTCTGATCATAAACAGATTCATTACCCAAACCCTAAATAAAATAAGAGCACAATCCCAAAACATCAATCAAAGAACCAAAACTACAGTGGTAAGCGTGAATTGAACACATTTTATTATTTTTGTAAGGTTTAGTAAAGGCCTTGTGAATAACCTCTTAATAAATTAACTGAATTTTAGAAGTGTGTTTAGAAACATATATCTGTCTTCTATTCCAATCTCACTTCGAAGATGTAGAATGTCTAAAAAAAGAATTTACCTGCTAATCCTGTTTTTCAAGTGCATCTGCATTGCATGTTTTAGTGCTACCCCTGCTCCAATCAGTTCTGATTGGTTCTTATTTACTTATAATATATCTCCACTGGTAATAAAATGGTACAATTTCATATTATTTCTCATTCATAGCAAATTGAAATTTTGGTAAAGGTTCTAAACATTTAGTTCATACAACATTTGCTCACTCCCTTCAAAGCCCTCCATTGTCTTACCCCTGTATATCTTAGGGAGGTCCTCAGTCCCTGCAGCCTCACTCATACAGTTGGGTCCTCTGACAGCAGTCTACTCACACTTCTGAAACCCAGACTCACCTCTGGGGGTGGCAGATCTTTCAATGCTGCAGCACCTAAACTGTGGAATGTCCTTCCTTGATCGCTTCAGGACCATATCCTCCTTCAAGACTTCCCTCTTTTCTTTCTGAAGTCCTTTCTTTCCTCCCCTCTTTTTTCTTCACCTCCCTGATGAGTGTGCTCACCTGTCCATTTTTAAACCCCAGTTGCTCCCTGTCTATTCTAGGTAAAAGTATTCCTGTCTTTCAATCCTTGTCAGTTCACCCTGACACTACTTTGCTTCCTGCCCTGAGACACTCTGTTTTGTGTTCCCCCAGTGGTTCTGTTTATCATTCAGTGTTTCGTTTTGCTTTAGGCCCATCATGTTTATTTTGCACACTAAAGCATGGAGCCTCATGGTGGCACAGTGGGTAGTACTTTGCTTCACACCTTCAAGGTTGGGGGTTCAAATCTAGGTCCTGCCCTCGTGTGTGTGTGTGTGTGTGTGTGTGTGTGTGAAGTTTGCACGTTCTCCTTGTGGTGGCGTGGGTTTCCTCTGGGATCTCCAGTTTCTCCCACAGTCCACTGACATGTGTGCTAGGTAAAGTGGGGTTTCTAAATTGATCGTAGCTGTGAGTGAATGGTGTGTGCACCCTGTGGTGACCCGCCCAGGGTTAGTCCCTGCCTCGCACCCCTTGGCCCCGGGATAGGCTCCAGCTACCTGTGACCCTACTGAGGATTAAGTGGTTACAGAAAGTGAGATCTCACGTGTACCTGCATGTGCCTCCCTACTACCACACTGTCACAGTTCACATTGTACAGTGACCGTAAGACTCTGAGCACTGCTATTTAGATAATACCTGTTGTTGCTATTGATGCTGGAACATTGCTATGAGGATTTGATGGCCTTTAGCTACAAGAGCATTAGTGAGGTCAGGTAGTGATGTTGGGCGATTAGTTTTCTACTTTATTACACCCCGGTGAACACAGCTGTACTTCCAGTTCTATTGATTGCGCTGTGTGTATGCAATTCAGCACCTTTGACAGCAATGTGTGCATATTACATTAGGTGAATACACTAATTAGAGGAAGCATCTGGAAGCTTTTGGCCATATAGTGGATGTTAGTGCAGGGAGGACACTAAAATGTGCTTAAGAACCCATTGGGAACCAGCAGACAGACTATTGGGAGAGTTTTCAGGACACTCTCCATGCACAGGCGGATAGTCAAATTACAATCCATTTCTGGTGTTGAGCTGTAACTGGTTTGCCTCAGGTTCATGCAAGTGCATTTGATCATCCTGTGATAGAGACTGTGTTTATCACAGAAGCTCACCAGCGTGAAAGTGAAAGTTGAGAAAGTCAGCATTTTCTTTCCAAGAAAACAGCACAGCATGTTTGAAAAAAAATATTGTAGCAGCAATCCACAATCCACAAAACCACTAAATAATAATTAAGCTTGCATTCACTACAGTCATAAAAATATACATTAAAACTCGGTTCTTTGCAGCCATTACGTTGCTCTTAAAAGTTGGTGATTCTTTAAAGAAGCGTTTTAAACGGAGATGTCCAAGCCAAGAACCATACAGCAACCTCTGTTTTCAAGCGTGAAGCAGGGTATAATGTATTTTGCGAGGTGGGTGATCAAAGAAATGTTTGAAATAACGACACATTGCGAGTTACACCTCCACAAATGAGTTGAAATGTCAAAAGCATGAGTGATTGAACAAGTAACAGTACTGCAGAATAGTTGCACGTACAATCCTTCTCATAACAGTACTGCCTTCTTATCAGCACAAAAGTGCATCTTAGCTGAACTGAAATACAAGAGCAACGTGTGAGTGTGTGTGTGTGTGAGTGTGTGTAGTTGTGTAAGGGAAGTCATGCGGTTGCATAAAGGATAACATTTGCATAGATTTGTGAAATGTCCCACTGTTACTTATAGCCAAGGGGGGGTAATTTAGCACTTCTGTGTAGTTCCTGAAAGCCAGAGAGCGAAACTTAAAAAGAGAGAGTGTCATTTACATAGAGGTATTTGTGTGTGTGTGTGTGTGCGCGTGTGTGTCTGTGTGTGTGTATGAGACAGACAGAGAGAAGGGGAGGGGGAAAACTGAGCAAGGAGAGAAAGAAAATTTTAGAAAGCAGAAAGGACAGGACAGTGCAGAGACCAGCAGCAGAGTGGACTAAGTGATACCTTCAAAAGGACAGAGTCTGAAGAAACCTGGCAGAATCTGAAGAAACCTGGCAGAATTTGTGCCAGACTGCAAACACAAGGGAAAATAAGGAGCATTAATTTGCAGAGGTAAAGAACCGTTACTCTCTATTGCTACACTTTGACTTATTAAACATATTTTAATTGGACTGTAGACTGTAAAGAACTTTTGTGCTTAATATTTCTTTTGAGGAGAGTTCATTTTTGGACTTCACAAAGCCGACTTTGTTTTTTGTTAAACCCAGTGCTATCAGGTTTAATTAAAGCCACCTAAATTTAGATCATGTAAAACCACCTTCACAGTAAATAAAGATTTGCATTGGAGCTGCTTCCATAGAATGAGCCTCAGGGAAGTTTGCCAGTCACATAATTATAGAATTTTAAAGTGGAGGTCAGCTAAATTGGATTAGCTAAATTCTTTTTTAGTGAATATGCTGCATGTAGTCAATTATGTGCATTTCTAGTACAAGTATTATATGGGAGATTTTATCAATTTATGGTGGTTACATTACATTTAGTTGTCAATTATGTGGATATATTCCTCACGTATGGCAGAGTTTTTGAGTTTATGGTGGAAAATGGCATGTTTAGTCACTGACATGGTGCTACTGTAATTTCAAAGTAGTATGAATGGGGCACAGCACTGCATCATCTTATTTTATTAATGTTTATGTGGATAAATTACATGTTTTAGTAGCTAATTATGGATTCTACAGATTACAGTAATAATATGCTAAATGGTTTTAATTTTCAGGTACCGTTTATAGTAGACCTCATGGTTATAGTGGTTAAAGTAGTACTAAACTGTGGGTGTATTTGCATTACTTTGATTGGATTCGTCTTGTTAAAGTATTCGTAGTTATTGATGTATATTGCATTTACAATTTTAGGCCAAGAGCTTTAAAGTGTCAGAACTAATTTTTGCAGTTTTAGGCCTGCACAATATTTTTAAGTCATATATATGTTATATATAAGTCATAGCTCTACCCAGCTAACTCTTTTATTTTGTACTATAAGCCTCATGTGTTAGTAGTCAGTGATATAACAGCAATGGGTATAACAGCAACAGGGCTGATTGGTTTTCATATTATTTCAACAGTACGGGGACTAGAAATCGCCTCTAAAGACAATATTCATGTGAATTGTTTCCACATCTGCTTATGTAAATGATTACATTTATACAGTAGCATTACTTACCTGTGGCTTCATTTTATTGCATCAACATTTATAAGCAAGCAGGGATTTTAAAAGATCTCAACTATTTACACTAACACAGGTTTTCGAGCTCTTTCTTCTCTCTTGTATTCCCTCAGGCATTTCCCTGGGGTAGGTAACAAGTTTAGGCATGCAATGGTTGAGGAATTGTGCATGGACCTTCTTATCTGATCACACTAAACAAACAGTTCATAAGAAAATCTAGGTGTGACTGTTTTACAGATAAACTTTTCATATTCCGTTTGGCAACTATTTTTCTGGCCTAATGCTTCAATGAAAACTGCATCATTACTGTGTCTGTGGTATACGGCCCTTTAACATGGAGAATAATTTTGATACATTTCCCTTTAAAAGGATAGAATACCTTTAGATGCAAACACCCTTTAAGCATTCTGTTGTTGTTCTGTAGCCATTGTTTTTCTATTCTTTTCTAAGTACAGGGAAATCACTGCCTGTAACTGATCGTACTTGATCATATAATCCTTTAATGGGGACTGTGTGTGTATGTGTGTGTGTAGATGGAGTACACAGTGACAGTGGCAACAGGCACCTCGGAGTACTGTGGCACTAACAACTATGTGTTTATCACTCTGGTGGGCGAGAACGGAGAGAGTGAGAGGACCCTTCTGGACAACCCGGGCCTGGACTTCTGCAGAGGAGCAGTGAGTGACTGTGTAGCTGGGTGTATGGAGTACAGGGGGTCCTTGAGTTACAACAGTCTCGACATTTGACATTTCGCGTTTACAAAGCTCACTCCCACTCCTACTCGATTTACACCGTTGGCGTCGTACATAGGGACTGCGTGGGCAAACTAGTTTGGTTGCGTGCAGTGGCAGTAACAGCATATGAGGGAGTTTTCCTTTTTCTGTAGCTTAGTTGTGTTACCATAGGTAAGTGACTTAGGCTAGGTTGTGTTTCGGCTTACACCAAAATCTGGGTTACATCACTGTCGAAGGAACAGATCTGTGGCGTAATTCGAATGTAAAAATGCATTCAGCTTTCAGTAGTTCTTGATATATGCAAATAACCATGTAAAAATATTGCAGGGCTCCAGACAAAATAAAAACCTTAGGAGCCATTGGCTCCTAAACAAAATATTTGGGCGCCAAATAATTTTTTTAGAAGCCATAATCTCTGTCAAATGTGATATATAATCAAAACAATTGTTCAGCCTTACCAGGGTTTGTTATTTCACACACTTTGAGAAAGCTGTCCTGTGATGTGTGCTGTGCTAGTTTGGTAACAGATGCTGAACCGGCATCATTATTGTCTTTTCATCAGAAAATCACGTCTACCTGTATTAGTTGATGCTTTCGCCACTTGCAGTATGTCGGACTCTCTGACGTATCGTGTGAAATGGGAACACCGGGAATGTGGCGTCTACGGAGTCTAGCCGGATCTTCCTAGTGATCTGTTCCAAATGATCCGACTCATTAAAAAGAGCCGAAATCCCCTGTGGCGGTGTAGTAGGAACGGCAGACGGGTTGAGCGTATTTGCACATTTTGAGATGTCACTTTTCTTGTACATTTATTTTCATTTCTCTTGGTTTTGCATGCTGAGATCAGTCGCCATTGGCGACTGAAAGAAAAAACGAGTTGCAAAATAAAAAGTCTAGTCGCATTGGCGACCTTTTTAGTCGCCATCTGGAGCCCTGATAATGTTGCCAATCCTCTAGCTAGTGTAGTTTAGAGTACTGTGGCAAAGCTGGGGCAGCTGGTGGCCTAGTGGTTAGGGAGTTGCCCCAGTGATCAGAAAGTCATGTATTCAATCCCCAAGACAGCTAGTAGCAAATCAGAGGTACCCTTGAGCAAGTATTGTACTCACACACTGCTCCTCGGGTGCTGCATTCCCGACTGCCCAGTGTGCTGTGGTGTGTTCATGTATGACAAATGGACAAAGAAACCTAGGCTAATAGTGTTAATGATAAATTCATTTCTTGTAAATAGCATCCAAAAAATTAGATGTCACAGCAGTTGATCTTATTTGTAATTACAATGTCATTTTGCTGTGGATCCTTTATGTGCTTTTTGGCAAACTCCAAGCGCGCTGCCATGTGCCTTTTACTGAGGATTGGCTTCCATCTGGCCACTCAACCATAAAGGCTACAGTCTCCCTTCTGGATGGTTCTCCTATCTCCAAAAGGGAGCCGTCTTAATGACCATTGGGTTCTTCCCCGATTAGGTTAGTTGGGTCTAGGGAGGGTCCTGACGGTTACAAATTTCTTCCATTTCCGAGTAATGGAGACCACGGTGCTTTTCAGGACCTTCAATGCTGTCTATATATTTTTTTTATCCTTCCCCAGATTTGTGCCTTGACACAATCCAGTCTTGGAGGTCTACAAACAATTCCCTGGACTTCATTGCTTGGTTTCTGCTCTGATATGCGATATGCACTGTCAACTGTAAAACAAGTGTGTGCCATTCCAAATCATGTTCAAGCAACTGAATTTACCACAGGTGGACTCCAGTCAAGCTATAGAAGAATCTCAAGGATGATCAGTGAAAATTGCATGCGCCTGAGCTCAATTTTAAGTGTCATAGCAAAGGGTATGAATGTCTATGTATCTATTGTGATTCAATGTATACATTTTTAATTAATTTAAGAACATTTAGACCATTTTGTGTAGATTTTTAAAAAGAAATAACCACTTAAATTGTGTACCGTAACAAAATGTGGAAGAAATGGGGTTGTGAACACTTTCTGGTGGTATTGCCATAAACTATCACTAAAATGTTGAAATTGTTCCTCAATCGTCAATTACACAAGGTTTTTTAAATTCTTCCATAAATACAGCAATTTTTCACAGAAAATCACAATGAGGTGTTTTCTTCTAATCCAGGGGTCGGCAACCCGCGGCTCTTTCATCCTTATGTTGCGGCTCCCTGTGGCTTTGGAAAATAAATAATAATTTAACACTGGAACGGCTAACTGGCTATATTTATAACGGCTGCGTGCCCAGTTTCGCACAAGATGCTTCCTGATACGACGCTGCTGCAGTTTTTTCGGGCATATTGTCACACAGCCTGTAACAGGTGTTGTGCCGAATTCAGCCCCCCTGCCGGCAGAACCTCCCGCTGCGCTGGCACATGCATTACAAGACTTTTGGCGTGAGCCCACAATTACAGTTGCAGTTAATTACTTTAAGACGTTTTACTCATTCATAGATTTATTGTCATTCCCCCAGATTATGGAACGCTCCGCGAGTGAAAATAGATCTGCTTCGACAATTCACATATTCCAAAACTCAAAAATTTGTTTTCAAATGGCTTTAACGGTTTATGACTGATTTTTTGTATTTTATTTTTAGGGCTTTAGTAATGATTATTTGCTTGCACACCACTTTCGTTTTTATTTTTATGTCTAAATGTCTCATTAAAACCATATATGATTAAAAAGTCTGAGCCCTGTAGTGTGAACAAGAATGCAAGAAAGGACAGTCCTCAGACCTATACCCTTCATGTTAAAATAAAACATCCACTTAACTTATCCTGATAGGGTCACATCCATGAAAGTCACTCCACCTATCAGAGTCACTCAAACATACTGTACAAATTATTTGGTACTGGGACCTACAGAACATCACTTTTGTGGGGAGGAAAAGTACAAAATGTTTGAATAAATAACATTTCACAAGCAACACACTAGCCTAGTTTTAATACATAGCATAAAAGTAAAAAAAAAAAAGTATATACAGTATTATGTTCATTTTAGGTGTCAAAAAAGATATGCAGCTCCCGTTGTGTTCTCTTTTGTGGAAACCGGGTCCAAATGGCTCTTTGAGTGTTAAAGGTTGCCGACCCCTGTTCTAATCAAACCTTAAAAGTAAAAAGTAGAGGTCAACTGGCCGTTATTTGGCTTTTTGTCATGTCTATTAATCAGCCTTAATATGTCAGCGCATATTAAGACCAATTAATAGACATGCCCATTTATGGGCAGCCCCATACTGCTGATGTGGAACACTCATGACACGCTCCCACTACCGGCACGTGCAGGGCTAGTGAAGAACACCAGGATTTGGGGAAAAAATTAAGTTTTACATTTTTAATCTTACCAGCCTTATCAATTCTTAAATTGGTTTGCTATGAAGTCTTGCATTAAACTTGGAGAAAACAGGAGTACATAGTGTAATTCAATTCAGTTTTATTTACAGTATATAGCATCAAATATCAATACACATTTTCATTAATATACATTATCATGTTATACCTACCGCTTGCGAAGTAGTCTCCAGTTAGCCTACCGTTAGCAAAGTTGCCTCCAGTTAGGTTACCGCTAGCGAAGTAGCCTACAGATAGCCTACCGCTAGCGAAGTACGCAACAATTATCTTACTGTTAGCAAAGTAGCCTCCCTCCCTCCCGCACTGCAGCAGCATCATGCTTAAAAATAGAGATGGCCCAATACCACTTTTTTTATGTCGGATACCGATATTGTAAATTTGGATATCTGCCGATCCGATACAAATCCAATACTTGCTGAGTCTTTTTAAACAGTAAACAAAAAATAATGCTTTCAAAAAATGTCCGGATACATTTTGCATACCTTCGCACAAATACAAAACTCATAATTGTGATATAATAAGGGAGAAACATTGCACAGAGAACATGGTATAGTAAGATGTCCCCTATGGGATTACACCCCACGATTACAATTGGCTGTTACTTTGCAGGGGCCTGGACTGCCTGCTGTGATATGCCCTATAAAGACATTTTATTAGGGAAATTTAGTGAAGAATGCAGCAACAAAAAGAAAAAGACTACCACATCCGTTAACAGTATAAATCCCGCTGTGGTCAGGGACATTGTCATTGTCGCGGTTCAAAAAAGATTTAAAGTATTGTGGTGACCTTAGTTATTGGGTTTTATTTAAGTTGTTAAAAATGTGAATTGTTTGTAGTCATGTTTTTTGTGTTTGTATTATTTGTGTTGAGATTGGGGTTAAATGAAGTACGGAAGGGGTGTGCGTGCGTGCGTGCGGCTGGAGAGTGAGAGAGAGAGGGAGTGTGTGCGTGCATGCGGCTGGAGAGTGAGTGAGAGGGGGAGTGTGTGTGCGCGTGCGGCTGGAGAGTGAGTGAGAGGGGGAGTGTGTGTGCGCGTGCGGCTGGAGAGTGAGTGAGAGAGTGTGTGTGAGAGAGAAAGAGAAAGAGTGAGAGAGAGAGCGAGAGAGTGAGAGTGTGTGTGCGCGTGTGTGTGGTTGTAGAGTGAGTGAGAGAGAGAGTGTGTGTGTGTGTGTGTGTGTGTGTGTGTGTGTGTGTTTGTGTGCGCGCGTGTGCGTGGCTGGAGAGTGAGTGAGAGCCAGAGACAGAGAAGTTACTGATTCAGGTTTTTAGCAGTGTAAGTTGTGGCTCGATTGTTAGAGAGAACTTTAATAAAATAAATTGTTTGAGCTCAGTCAGTCCCGTGTCTGTTTAACTGGCGGCTACAGTATAAACTATTTTGCTTTTTGCAGGTTAGTACGATCCCTGAAAACTCTCCCATCTTACAGCTCTTTCCATAAATTCATCAGCAAACCATAAATTATGAGCATCTCTTCCTCTGTTTTTGTGCTCTTTTGCTGCTGTTACCACGGTGACATAGCACTTTAGACCCGTTAGCCTGGGGGTGAGATGGCTAACTTTTGAAGTCTACATTGAGCCTGAGTTACTGTATTCCGTTCACCTTGGACAAAAGTAATGGGACACCCTGGTGAGGAAAAGCTCTCATCGAGCCCTAACTGACTGTGAAGTTTCACGGAGATTGATGGTTGCCCCGCCTAGAAAAGCCGCAGCAGGTTCCGTGGGGGACTAAAGTATTGGGACACCCGGGCGAGGCCAAAACAGTTTGGCTTTTTCTTCTTTGAATCTGAAGAAACTCCAAACTGCTGACATGTTAGCAAGTCTCACACACAACAGAAACTCTTACCACGTGATGCATCTTCTCGCGTTATGCACGTTGCAAATCATGTTATGCCATATTTTTTTTATCGGATTGGATTATGTCTTTTAGTCCTTCCCGATTTCCAATCCAGTAATTTAGGTCAGGATCAGACCGATACCGATACAGAACAGGGCATATACAGCAATCCTTAAGTTAAATTTAATACCTTTTAATACCTTTTTTACTACCTTCAGAATTTTTTTTACAAACATCACGACACTGAATTGCGAGTGTTAATCAGTGACCTTTCTAACGTTTGTGCAGATTTTGACATATATAACACTACACAACAGAATAGATTTACAAACTCACTGATGTCGACCCATGGATTAAAGCAAAAAAAAAAGATGAATTTTTTTTTTTTTTTAACCAAATGCACCATGTCGCAGGCCGATACCACCTCGGCCATGCATCACATTTTTACACTGCGTTGTCCATTATCCATTTTCATTGTTTTTCACCATGAACTAAATGGCTTGACATTATTGCCCATTTCATTTAGCCAAGCCCATCTCCACTTAGGCCTCTTTCACACGGACGTTTGAATCTTGGATAAATGAACGCGTGTTTTTGTTGAGTTTTGTATCTTCGCTTGATTGGCGTTACACTGGCATTGGTCTGACGCTGTTTAACTCCAGCCTGCAGCCCAATGTGTAGTTTCGTGTATTCACCTGTAGGGGCATTCTCTCCACATTGTTTACATGTTAGAATTTGAAGTTTTACATTTTTCTTCAAAACTTGATGTGTCGCGGTTCTCAAACAATTGAATTGTGGGTCATATTCAGTTCTCCAGAACGCCAACCGAATGCCATGTAAACGCAGTACTGCCGTTTTCTTTGCGTTCATCAGGATTTCGGCAGAAATTGATGTAAAAAAACCGCTGCATGCAACGAGTGCCAGGGCTGAGCGCCCGTGTGAACACTGTGATTTACTCCAATGAGCAGAAAAACGGTCGGTGCTCAGTCCACGCTCACCTGGCACCACGAACGCATGAAAAACGCCTAATTCAGACGCCCGTGTGAAAAAGCCCTTATTCCTCACTGTTTTGTCGCTATCCGACACAACCAAAGGGTAGTTAGCTCAGCTGGTTAGAGCAGGGTGCTAATAACGCCAAGGTCGCGGGTTTGATCCCCATATGGGACAGCTCGAGGGCAGTTCTGCCTTTATAAAGCAATTTCTTCCAGGATCAAAAGTTCTCTGATCTATAGCTTCCTTTCTTCCTTACTATGAGGTTTGGCATCTTTGGCATTTTTTTTCTTCTGATCTGCATCAATCTCAAAATTGAGCTTTAGTGTCCTCCATTGACGGATATCCATCATAGCGACATAAAACTTTTAATCCATGTGAGGACTGAGACGAGGATATTTGATTATGTGCCCAGATGCGCTAAAAACTCGTTAAATGAACTAACGCAACCTTTAGCAGAAAGAATTTCACTCAAAACAGGAAATCTCAATCTGAAAAAAAACCTATTTTTTTTTAATAAAATAATACCTCTAAAACCAAATGTAACACTTTTAATGGATTTAAATTTGGCAATTTTGATTTATCACCTTTTAATACTTTTTAAAACCCCGCGGACACCCTGCAGAATATCGGCTCGGCTCATCTCTACTTAAAAACAGAGTTGCTCAGGATGATGCTGTAGAAAACAAAACTGCTTAAATGCTGTCAATGCCATTTGAAAATGAAAGTCTTTTGCTTATGATAGTGGTAAATAGAACAGTTGGTCGATGATATATGATATAAAACCGAAATCGCGATACCCAGGTCCACGAACCCGTGTCGCGGTGTGAGAAGGGTGAATTGCGCAGCAGGCGCCGGACGGGGACCTTTTCCCCTCCGGGCGGGGACCTTTTCCTGTTTACCTGGTGCTCGTGTTTGTGATGTCGCCTCACAGGTGCAACGGGCTCTCACGAAGAATTTCGAAACTGTGGTCCTTCATGCTGGCACGAATGACATCAGGCTGAGACAGACGGAAATCCTGAAGGAGGACTTCAGGAGCCTGGTCGAGAAGGTCCGCTGCACATCACC
>JBBPCY010000013.1:12937589-12977575 GCA_037974405.1 Brachyalestes nurse
TGGATCTGAACACTGCTGGACTGTGTGTCCTGCTGGATCTGAACACTGCTGGACTGTGTGTCCTGCTGGATCTGAACACTGCTGGACTGTGTGTCCTGCTGGATCTGAACTCTACTGGACTGTGTGTCCTGCTGGATCTGAACACTGCTGGACTGTGTGTCCTGCTCTGAACTCTACAGGACTGTGTGCTCAGGAGCAGAGAGGCTAAGCCTGAACAGATGCATGCATCATAAATAAAGTCACATGTTAAGGTTCTGCATATTACACTTCTATTAAGTAGCCAGGGCCCAGCGTGCGCCCACCTCCAGGCCACACCCAGATACTCAGCACAAAAGCGTGGCGGGCGAGGTGATTAAGACGCCAGCTTTGGCGGAGCACGTCCACAAAGACGCCAGGCATTCGCCTCCCAGGGAGCCTGGTTCCCGCGGCGACAGGGAGACAGAGCAGCTGTTTCCATGGAAACAGAAGTGGTGAGGGCTTTTTTTCCTTTTTTGTGCATCTATGTCTCCTCCCAATCTCTAATAGCTGAAGCACAAGGCTTCATGTGTTTTATTTTCTCTTTGAAAATAGACTGACAGAGAGAGAGACACAAAGAGAGAGAGACAGAGAGAGAGACAGACAGAGAGAGACACATCATGGGAGAGACAGAGAGAGAGAAAGAGACAGAGAGACAGAGACACAGAGACAGAGAGAGAGAGAGAGACAGAGAGACACAGATAGAGACACAGAGAGACAGAAACACAGAGAGAGAGAGAGAGAGAGAGAGACAGAGACACAGAGACACAGAGAGACACAGAGAGACAGAGACAGAGAAAGAGAGAGAAAGAGACAGAGAGAGACACAGAGAGAGAGAGAGACACACACACAGACACAGAGAGACAGAGAGAGAGAGAGGGTTAGAGAGAGACAGAGAGAGAGAGAGAGAGAGAGAGTGAGAGAGACAGAGAGAGAGACAGAGAGATAGAGAGAGAGACACATATAGAGAGAGAGAGAGACAGAGAGAGAGAGACACAGAGAGAGAGAGAGGCAGACACAGAGAGACAGAGACAGACACAGAGAGACACACAGAGACAGAGAGAGAGAGAGACAGACACAGAGACAGAGAGAGAGAGAGAGACAGAGAGACAGACACAGAGAGACAGAGACCGAGAGAGAGAGACAGACACAGAGAGACAGAGACCGAGAGAGAGAGACAGACACAGAGACAGAGAGAGAGACAGAGAGAGACAGAGACAAAGACAGAGAGAGAGAGAGACACAGAGAGACAGAGACAGAGAGAGAGAGAGAGAAGGTGTGGAGGGGCACCAGTGAGTAGAGAAAATGCTCCTAGAAATGCAACAGACATGGATGAGTTAGCAAGGGAGGCCCTCAATTACTCAAGCACATTAGAAAGGGATTTCAGGGCAGTTTAATATTTCTCGCCAAAATAATGAAATGGAGGCAGTCGATTCTGATGGCTCCCCAAGCGTTGAAACCCATCCAAACCCGCAGATGAGATTTTCACCCTCGTCACAGTGCCTACACTAGAGCCTCTGCCACACTTGTTGCCAAGGGTGATTCATGGGGGAGTTTGTCTTCTAATCAGTAAGCAAGTGAAATGGGCCTTCTTCCTCAAAAGCAGATCATAATAAACATGCAACTGATCAGTGTCCCCATGTCTGCACCTGCCAGGTTTAATGCAAAGGCTGACACAGATTTGTTACACTTCAGCATATAAATACAGGATGTTGCAGTAAAAATAAATACTATGTTCTCCCAGCAGAGCCTTCGGTGTGTGCCCTCGTGTACTTCACAGGGTGATTACTGCACAGAGTCCACACTAAACCCCACTCACATCTCACCACCTCACGTGACTGTATGGGATTAATCATCCAGGCTCCGCCCACAGGATGTATAGGATCCGCCCACAGGATGTTCAACCCCACCAAAATGTCCTTCATCCTAACGCATTTAGGAAGGAGTGTATATTTGCTGTATGAGTTACACTAATAAGGAATGTGATTACACAACCAAAAATAACAACTATTAAAAAAACTTACAGTTAAGTATCAAAATCTACGGCGTTTATAAATGAGAAATGGTCATTAAAATGCTGATTGTTCCTTTTGTTTTCCTGCACAGCACAAATACACTAAAGTCTGAGCTGAAGTAGACAAACCGTGGAAACGTCAGTCGCGTGGATCCTTGATTTCTAGGAGACATTACACATGAGATTTGTAAACAAGAGGGAGCACAACGCCCACTACAACATTCCACACAGGCGCTCTCTATTTCAGTTTTCTATTTTACAGCTTAGTGCCTCCTGAACTCAACGATTACAAAAACTACATCTAACTTAGCAGTGTGACCCTTCACACGCACAGTCTGTGTGGACAGGGATAAAGAAGGGGCTGTAAGGGTTTATAAAGAGGATTATGCCGCCCAAAACCCCTGTAGTTCATTATTATTGATGGTATGTGAGCTCAGGAATCAATGTGGAATGAGGAGTCAATTACCAGTGGGGGATCTTTTTCCAGAGGCACTTAATTTATCGCTTCAAATCCTGTATCTCATTCAGTCCATTCTGATCAAGGTTATCAGAATATGAATGAGCTGCTGCTTCAGTGCCTCTTGTCAGTTTGCTCAGCAGAGGTGCTGCCACACGTCGGTCACACTAACAAACACACACACAAACAGACGGCCCTCAAAATACAAAACTCCTTTTTACAGAGCAATTTTCACAAAGGCTGCACACAGAGATTACCACTAAAACTGAAGGGTGAGCACTAATCATTATCACTATAAATGACATTCTTATACTGTCACTCTCGTAACAAACCAAAAAGATTATTAGCCTTAAAGGGGACATACTGTGCAAAACTCACTTTTTGCATCCTTTTGTATTTCCATTTGTGTCTCTACTGCTCCTATAAACACTCCAAGTGTGAAAAAACCCATCCATCCGTTATCTGAGAGTCAGTTGAAAGATTCTGGTGTCAGGAATCATATGCTTCTATGAGCCATTTGGACGGTTCCCTTATTCTGACATCAGGAGGAAATTTGCATAGACCCGCCCCTCACCTATCGAGCCCCGCCCACTAGATTAGTTGAAGATCCTCCATGTTTGTCTGCTGGTTTTACGAGTATAAGACGCCGAGCGCTGGGCTACAGGCGAAGGCGGAGTCACATGAAGTGTGTGTTCATCTCACTCTGGGTCCGACTCGGGGTCCAGCATATAGGGCTGGATAGAGCTCCTGTTTTCTGAAATGTTCCTGTGTGGTAAACGCAGTGTAAGGATGGGATGGTGAGGCGTGGCCAGCAACAGCTTATTAGCATAAAAGTGACAGAGCCCTTAAACAGCTCATTTTGAAAGGGACTGAAACTGTCAGGAACAGAGCTGGTGAGTCTCTTTATGGGAGAGTGATTTTGTGCAAAGGACTTCATGAACATGTTTTGTAGCCTATAGACTGATTATAACTTGTTTAAGAAGAGGTCTAATATGTCACCTTTCAATTTGACAGAGGGGCTGGATCAAGAGCATTGTTAGGATGTTAGCATGCTTCGTGACAACGTGACGGCTGATATTGTATTCTCTGAAACCTACAACAGTTTCAGTTTCCTGGCATATCAGACGAACAGCCAATCCTCTGTAGTGGTGTGATTCCTCTCCACTGTCTGCGGCCCAAGAGATCTGAGGGGTGAAAACAAAATTAAGAGAAGAGTATCTAAAATAAATAATACTGTGGGGTCTCTTTCACCCCGGGGTCACCACATATAGCTGGTGCAGATTTGGCCTGAGGTTGACTATGTTTGGGTGAAAGTCCAGTCTGTAGTATTTCGTGTTATTTGTGTCTACAGAAGGTTTGTGATGTAGAGTTTAAGGGGTTAATGCCTTTACTGCTTTGGGAAAAGCTCTTGCAGTGTCTGGCAGTTCCAGTTTTGATACTGTGGAACCGTCTACCAGACAGAAGGAGAGAGAACAGTGTGTGTGAGGGGTGGAACGTGTCCTTCACTGTTCTGTTCTCACGGTGGATGGTGTGTATTAGTAGAGGTGGGAGATGGCTGGAAGAGGGACCCCAGTGTTCTCACTGTAGGGAATTATTTTCAGTGGAGGTGCAGTTACTGTTCCAGACTGTGATGTAGCAGCAGATAACACTTGATTCTCACCTCAATCCTCTGTAGATTTTATCTCCTATTTTATCTTCTTTTATGTTTTTTATGCTTATTTTATCTCTGCAGTGCACAGACTGAATCATCCCTGTGGATGTTACTGTGCTGTATAAACAAACTTGATTTGATTTAGTAATGATGTGATGCAGATCAGAGGGAACACAGACGTTAGGCAGCTGATACAGTAGAACCCTCCAAACTAGGAGAACCTTATTAAAATATACACAAAGGTGTCAGGTGATGAGAGTAAATGTTCCTCAATGATGCAGTGATGAATGAAGACTCTTCATGAGGTGCCTCACACACACACACAAACACACACACAAACACACACACACACACTAAACCTTTAACAGTATCTACTGTGTCTTCTCCTCTGTGTTCTTCCTAACAGAGATTCTACATGTGAATCTGAAAGAAGACACTGTTGCCACTCTTCACTGTGGAAATCTAACTAAAGGTAAAGTGACCTGGATTAGAGACGTCAGCGGAGAGAGAGTGAAGATTCTGACCATTCGTAGCGGAAAGACGACCAAACACCTTCCAGATCCAGACAGACGTTACGGCTCAGGAGCTAATCTAGTGCTGACTATATTCAGAGTCAGACAGTCAGACGCTGGTAGATACTACTGCAATGGAACTACTGTGGAGCTCACCATGACTCTAAAAAGCGGTGAGTGTGAAAATGTTTCTCTTTTCTGTGTAAACAAAAGCTGTGGCACCCTTCAAGACAACTGATACCCTTTTTAGAGATAAACTTTAAAGATAAATGTTTTTACATTTTTGATCCCATGTTGAAAATATGAGAAAAACCCTTTTGAGGGGCAGTGAGGGTTAAGACTCTGAACAGTGGGGGTCTCCACTCTCCTGTTCCTCTGAGTGGGAGGGAATGGAGGTGAGTTCTCCAACACGGTGGCTCTAAGTTGTGTCTGTTCGTTTTGAGTTTGTGGCCATCAAGCCTCTTTACTTTCTGTTATTACAAAAAAAGACTTCTGCGCTTCCTTGCTGAATGGGCACACATTTTAGTTTCTTTCTTCGGTAGTTGATTTCTTTTCACTTGGCTTTTGTCTTTTTCCATGTTTGTTTTCTTTGCTTAGTCGGTTTCAGTTCGACATCTCTATCGAGAGCAGTGTTGACAGATTGAGTTTCATTTGAAACAATTCGAACTGCAACCTGTTGCAGAGCGCGATCTAAAATATAGGGAAAATAAACATTAACTACACGAGAAATAGTGTTTTACTTTGGCAACAATTTAGTCCATGTTGTGATTTCTTGTTTTAATGCTCTTTACATGGGGTAAGACTGGACACAAAATGTGCCATGACAATATTTTTTTCTTTATTTCACATTTGACAGAGATTATGGCTCCTAAAAAAATTATTTGGCGCACAAATATTTTGTGTTTAGGAGCCAAGGTTTTTATTTTGTCTGAAGTCCTGGAAAGCCAGATTTTACTGTAAGACAGAGGGAGTGCCCCCAGGTGACCACAAGAGGGGGCATCAGACCCACAGGACATAACGGGAAAGATACAGAAAATGTTTTTCTCTGTGTTCTAGACTCAGTCAGCAGAGTCACATCCATGACTGAAAGAACAAAGGCGCCAGAAACCGCGTCCACCGCTGGGAGAGAACAGACAGCACAGACTTTAGCTGGAACAGCGACTGAAGGTCCACCTGCAGGAACATCTCAGGGTTCGTTTTGTGAGATATTTATCCAGTTTAGAATGTTTGCGCAACATACTGAACAGAATATCACTGTTAACATTTTTTTTTTGCATTATATATATACAGTAATCCCTCAGTTTTACGAGGTCCAGAGGTCGCGGATTTTTTCTGAGAATCTAACTCTCCCAAATATGCGGAAATATCCACAACAACAGGGAAACTACTCTTGGAACGTAACCCCCGCAAATAGCGAGGGTTTACTGTACTTTACTTTTACCTTCATAGTTTCATAGTTTCACATTTTTTTCTTTTACAATGTTAGATCTACATTTTCCCTTTTACATTTTTTTCCTCTTTACACATTTTTGCCTTTAGGTATACATTTTGCTATTACATTTAGACGTTTTTTTTGTTTTATATTCTTTCTTTGCAATTTAACTTTTACTTGTAAACATGGTAACTGTTGCAATATAACAACAAAATCTGTGATTTTAAGACACCAAGTGTCTTACATATGAAGATTTTGTTTTTCAGTTCTGTGGAAAGTCCTGGTCATAGTTTCAGGGAGTTCAGGGAGCTGTATAAAACCTTTGTGAATTTTTATGAAAGATGATGTGTTTATGATTATGATGTGCTGTAAAAATAAACTTGATTTGCCTTGCCTTAGTAATGATGCGTTAGGCAGCTGATACACTACAACCTACCAGACTGGGAGAAACTATTAAAAGATACAAAGGTGTGAAGTGATGAGAGTTGTGATGTTCCTCAATAATGTAATGATGAATGAAGACCTCTTATGAGGTGGCACAAACACACACACACACACACACACACACACACACACTAAACCTTTAACAGTATCTACTGTGTCTTCTCCTCTGTGTTCTTCCTAACAGAGATTCTACATGTGAGTCAGAAAGTAGACACTGTTGCCCATCTTTACTGTGGTAAACTAACTGAAGGTGAAGTGACCTGGAGCAGAGACGTCAGCGGAGAGAGAGTGAAGATTCTGACCATTCATAATGGAAAAGTGACCAAACACCTTCCAGATCCAGACAGACGTTACGGCGCAGGAGCTAATCTAGTGCTGAACATATTCAGACTCAGACAGTCAGACGCTGGTAGATACTACTGCAGTGGAACTACAGTGGAGCTCACTGTGGGATCACAAAGCGGTGAGTGTGAAAATGTTTCTCTTTTCTGTGTAAACAAAAGCTGTGGCACCCTTCAAGACTGCTGATACCCTTTTTAGAGATAAACTTTAAAGATAAATGTTTTTACATTTTTGATCCCATGTGGAAAATATGAAAAAAACCCTTTTATGGGGCAGTGAGGGTTAAGACTCTGAACAGTGGGGGTCTCCACTCTCCTGTCCATCTGAGTGGGAGGGAATGGACAGAAATGTCCAGCTCCAAGAACCATTTGGGAATATGTGAGCTAAAAACAGGATTCCAAATTATCAGGTGGAATTATTTTCTGTGATTCCATAATGATATTGTCACATAATAATATTAATTACATGTGTAGCCCCCACTCACTAATGGACAGCTGACTTCAGTGTTTCTCAAACTAATTTGTCCTGGGGACCAGTCATGTCAGGCTTTGAGGCAGGAAACGGCAAGACACAAGCGAGACAAAGTCAGGTTTTACTGTAAGACAGAGTGAGCGCCCCCAGGTGGCCATAAGAGGGGCAGCAGCCCCACAGGACATAACAGGGGACACGTTTTACTGAGAAGAGTCAATGGAATCAAGTAGGACTCAGTATATCCAGTAACGCAGACCTGAAACATGTTAATGCGAGACATGAAGCACTGCAGTGATAGAGTCGGCTGGATTAGTTCATCAGACAGACCCAGTCAGCTGTAGGAGTTTAAAACAAACAAACAACTAAAAATGTTTTTTCCAGATTCATCCAGCTCAACCACGTCCACGACAGAAAAATCACAGGAAACAGAAACTTCAGCCGCTACAACGACTGAAGGTCCACCTGCAGGAACATCTCCAGGTTCGTTGTCCAGTGCTGATGATCTAGTTCTAAATCACATGCAACCAAGTTTTTATGTTTTTATTGAGCTGTATATGTTTACCAAACTGAATAGCATGAAGTCATTTTGCATTTTTTTTTTACCTTTGCTTTTGCATTTTTACTTTACATTTTAAAAAAAAAACATTTTTCCTTTTCTTTTAATTGGGCACTGTTGCAACACAATCTGTTTTCTGCAGTAAAATATATTTAGCTTATACATTTTTACTTCTTTGCTTCTTTACTTCTTAGTTAAAATGACTAAGCAAAACAAAGAAAGATACAACAGAAAATTATTTTCTCTGTGTTCTAGACTCAAACAGCCAAGTCACATCCATGACTGAAAGAACAAAGGCACCAGAAACCGCATCCACCGCTGGGAGAGAACAGACAACAGAAACTTCAGCTGGAACAGCGACTGAAGATCCACCTGCAGGAACATCTCAGGGTTTGTTATGTGAGACTCGTCCAGTGCTGCCAGATCTCCTACTTCTAAGTAGAGTTGGATGTCTTGAGACCGGTCTCGAGACCACTTTTACATGGTCTTGGTCTTGTCATAGTCTTTGGTCTTGGTCTCAGATCCCTCAGTCTTGTCTTGGTCTTGGTCTCAGATCGACATAGTGGTCAGGAGAATTGAACTTTTCTCTGTCCCTCCTCTCTGAAAATATCCCTGTTAACAGTGATGCTCTCGTTCTCTCACCTTCTTACTGCACAGCAACAGCGCTAACCCCTGCGCCACCGTGCCACCCTTGAGTGTATTATTATTATTAATATATTATTATGATTATAGTTTATGATTATTATAGTCCTCACACTCCCTCTATCTTGTTTATTTTTTCTTCTCCCTCTTTCTTTAGTTTATCTCATTTCACTTGGTTTTTGTTTCTTTTTCCATGTTTGTTTTCTTTCCTCAGGCGGTTTTAGTTTCTCTCGCTCGACTGTCTTCTTCCTTAGGCTACATTTCACCCCCTGTGTTCAGGAAATGTACTTTCCAATTGCTCTGCCACTCTCTCTCTGTCTCTCTCTCTCTCTCTCTCTGTTTGTGTCTCTCTCTCTGTCTCTCTCTCTCTCTCTTTCTCTGTTCATTGTGGTGCTGGAGAGGAAGCAACAGAGGAAGCACTCCAGTTGTTGGTTGGCCCGCTCCATCTGACTATTAGTCTGAGGATAGTACCCAGACGAGAGGCTGGTGGTGGTATTGATCAAATGGCAGAAGGCTTGCCAGAACTTGGCCGTGAACTGGGGCCCTCTATCTGAGACAATGTCCTTGGGGAACCCATGCAATCGGACTATGTGCTCGAGTACCAGTTCAGCAGTGGTCTTAGCAGAGGGGAGTCTGGTCAGAGCCATCAGGTGCACTGCCTTGGAGAATCGATCAACAATAGTGAGGATAGCGTCTTTGCCTGAGTCAGGTAGTCCTGTTACGAAGTCCAGAGTGATAAGGGACCATGGACGATGCGGAACAGGAAGAGGCTGAAGAGTGCCTGCCTCTCACAGCGAGGTCCAGATAAGAAACTACACCTCTGTCATTTCATTTCTTCTCTAGAAAGTTTAAACCCACAAAGCAATACTTGAATGAGTATTCAAGTTGTCGGACTGTAGTTTCTGATCTGGAATTCGCTGTGAGAGGACGGCTCCTATACCCACATCGGATGCATCCACCTCAACAACGAACGGCTTGGTGATATCAGGATGCAGAAAAATAGGTGCACTGGTGAACTTATGGCAGTGAGTTTTGAAGGCCTTGGCTGTGGTTTGGTGAGGGCCGTCAGAGGTACTGAAGCCCCAGATGAATCGCCGGTAGAAACTGGCGAACCCCAGAAAGCGTTGCAGCTGTTTAAGCTCATGAGTAGGGGCCAAGCCTCCAGCTTCTGGGGATCCATGGCAACACCCTGTGGTGAGATGACAAAACCCAGGAATGTGGTGGTGTGCTGGTAAAAGGCATATTTCTCCAACCTACAGAACAACTGATGGGCCAGCAACCTCTTGAGAATGGCTATGATGAGCTGGATGTGCTCTCCAGTTGTCTTGGAGTAGATCAGGATATTGTCGAGGTAACAAAGCACCACTTGCCTAGAAAATCATGGAAAACATCATTAATAAATTGTTGGAAGGCAGCCGGACTATTACACAAACCAAACAGCATAACCAGTTTTTCATAGTGGCCTGTGGGGGTAATGAAGGCCGTCTTCCACTCATCGCCCTCTCTGATGCGGACCAAGTTGTAGGTGCTTCAGAGGTCCAATTTGGTGAAGATGTTGGCACCAGAGAGAGTGTCCAAGTTGGTGTTGGTGAGTGGAAGAGGATGTCGGTTTTTGATGGTTACGTTGTTGAGCCCCCGATAGTTGACCGCAGGGGCGGAGTCCCCCATCTTTCTTTTTAACAAAGAAACAGCAGGGGAACTGGAGGGTCTGATAGTGCCTTAGTGAAGACCCTCTACGATGTACTCATCCATGACCTTCTGTTCCCCTGCAGTGAGGGAATACAGATGGTCTCGGGGCGGTATCATGCCTGGCTGGAGGTTGATGGCCAGGTCGTGAGGCCAGTCAGGAGGGAGTTTGGTAGCTTTTTTCTTGCCGTAGACCCCCGCCAGGCCCCAATACGGGACGGGAATGGACTCCAGGTTAACACTGGAGGCCTCAGACTCCCCTGAGCACGTCTTGGTCCTTGCCTGGAGGCAGAGCTCCTGACAGGTCGGTCACTACTGGAGAATCTAGTGCCAGGTCCAGGAGATGATGGGGTCATGCTTAACCAGCCATGGGTGCCCTAGGATGAGAGGAGGTGAAGAGAGGTGCATGAACAAGAACTGGAGGGTTTTGGTGTGGTCTTCATGAGTGAGGGCGAGTTATAGGGCTTGTGGCCAAGGGACGACCGTCAATGGTGGTGATTTTAACAGGCCGAGATAACACCTCAGATTTTATCCCCAACTGAGCAGCATAAGCCTGATCGAGAAGTTACCAGCTGCCCCCGATTCAATGAAGGCAGTGGCCACAATCTGTTGGTGGCTCAGATGGAGACTTACCTGAATGGTGAGTCGGGAAACAGTGGGAAGTTCCTCCCTCTATTCACCTGGTCTGACCGTTTCCCAGACAGAGAGGACAGGCGGGGGTGTTCGGGGGAGGCGCAGTAAGCGCACAGGCCTTCGCGATAGCCCCGTGCTCTCTCCTCTACAGTCAGGAAGGTGCGTCCTATCTGCATGGGTTCCCTGGCTCCCGAGTGAGGCAGAAGATGGTGGTGTTGTCCGGATGGTGGCAGAGGATGAGGGTTGCTGCTCGAAAATCCGAACCAAACAGAACCGAAGAGAACACTGAAGAGATGAACAGAAGCAGAGAGAACACCGGAGAGATAAACAGAACCAGAGAGATCACTGGAGAGATAAACAGAACCAGAGAGATCACTGGAGAGATAAACAGAACCAGAGAGAACACTGGAGAGATAAACAGAACCAGAAAGAACATTGGAGAGATAAAACAGAACCAGAGAGAACACTGGAGAGATAAACAGAACCAGAGAGAACACTGGAGAGATAAGGAAGGGGAACGGCAAGACACAAGCGAGACAAAGCCAGATTTTACTTTAAGACAGAGGGAGCGCCCCCAGGTGGCCACAAGAGGGGCAACAGCCCCACAGGACATAACAGGGGACACATTTTACTGAGAAGGGTCAATGGAATCATGTCGGACTCAGTATATCCAGTAACACAGACCTGAAACATGTTAATGCAAGACATAAAGCACTGCAGTGATAGAGTCGGCTGGATTAGTTCATTAGACAAACCCAGTCAGCTGTTTGAGTTTAAAACAAACAAACAAACAACAAAAATGTTTTTCTCAATGTTCCAGGTTCAAACAGCTCAACCACGTCTGTGACAGAAAGATCACAGACAGTGGAAACTTCAGCCGGTACAACAACTGAAGATCCATCTGCAGGAACATCTCCAGGTTCGTTGTTTTAGTTAAACATCCAGTGCTGATGATCTAGTTCTAATCACATGCAACCAAGTTTTATGTTTTTAATGGGCTGTATGTGTTTGCATAAAGGCATTTAGCATTTTTCCTTTCTTTTACTTTACTTTAGCTTTACTTTTAGTTCAAATGACTAAGCAAAACAAACAACGATACTACAGAAAATGTTTTTCTCTTTGTTCTAGACTCAAACAGCCAAGCCACATCCATGAATGAAAGAACAAGGGCACCAGAAACCACGTCCCCGGCTGGGAGTGAACAGACAACAGAAACTTCAGCAGGAACGACGACTAAAGGTCCACCAGCAGGAACATCTCAGGGTTTAATACATGACATACTTGTCCAGTGCTGTCAAATGTCCTACTTCAAAATCACACATATACACATGTACACCATACTAAATAGAATATCAGTTACAATTTTATTTTAATTTTTATTTTACTTAGGTATTTTTACTTTTACTTTTATCGATTTACAGTTTCCAGTTTTACGTTTTTCCTCTTTACACATTTTTACCTTTTCATTATTTTAGATTTTTTGTTTTATTTAATTTAATTTATTAACCCTTATAGTCTGTCAGGTCCCATCCCGTGTTCCCCAAGCAGGAGGCACACCAACTCGACTCCATGTCTTTCATTCTTTTTATTTTCTTAACGACAACGAAACAGAACCATGTGTTGGGTGAACCCACAAAGAAACACTGAACAAAAACCCGTTTAAATACAAACCCCAAACCCAAAGAACCAATAAACAAACAGAAACACTTAACACTAATCAACACCAGGTGAAAAACACAAAAACCCCAACAAAAACCCACAGCGACCCCTGCTGTCCGCTAGGGGGGCCGTGACAGCTTCATCCAGAAACTACTACTTCTGTGTTCCTCCTCCTCCTCCTCCTCCTCCTCCTCAGTTCTTCCTTCTGCTTCTCTCCTCCCCTTAATTCCTCCTTGGCCTTCTAGGGTAGGACTAATAAGAGGGAAAACAGGAACATGTAGAGAACAACTTGTTACTTGTAAAACAAGACAGCAGATCTTCTGCACCATCATCAAATTTGATGTTGATTATTGATTAACTAAGGAAATCACAGTGTTTTTTTGAAAGCACACCCTGGTTCTGCTGGTAGCCATTCGTTGGTGCTTTAAAGGTTTAGCCTTTTTAGATTGTGTGTGTAAAAAAACACAGAATTGAAAGTGTAGTAGGATTCCATCCTCTCTGAGCTTTCCGGACACATTCAATGAAGGTTGCAAAAGACGTGTTGGATACTAAATACAGATTTTGAGAAGCCTGACCACTTCTTAATCGTCTCATTACAACAAAAATGACAGAATGGGACTAAACGAGGCTAAACTGTTGTGTTACTTGGCAACTTTAAACAAAGAACACAAGTTACAGTCAGGTGTAATGGGATTTTTAGCAACATTATATGAAGCTGCAAAGCCAGTTCTGTGAAACAGTCACTGTAAAAAGTGCTTTTTGCGAGCAGAGCACAGGTCAGTTATTTTATTTTGAGTTTACAATATGCCAGCTGTTCCACTGAGTTGAAATGCAGGGCATACTTAAATTAGTTTCATACAGTGAATGTTGGGTGTTCTCACCAAATCCATTCCACAGACTGTAAATGGCTAATGTACTTATTAACTTCTCTCCACCATCAGCTTGAGCAGAATCCGAGCAGGGACACACCCATCTTCCTACCAAATGACCCACCGCTAGCCTGGCTGTTGGCTAAAATGTGGGTGCGCCATGCTGAGTTCCAGGTGTTTCAGCTGCTGTCCCACCTGCTGCGCACTCACCTTGTAGTGGAAGTGGCCTGTGTGGCCACGCTACGGCAGCTCCCTGCAGTCCATCCCATATATAAGGTTAGTGTGAAAGTAGGGTTCAGCATCAGTTCAAACAAGGAGGACGTACAGTCCATTTCAGTGCTTCTGTCACTGCTAGAACTGTTTTGACAGACTCACAGAGTCAGGGATAGCTATATTGTAATTATCACATTGCTTACACTGAGAAAACAGATTATCTTGCCTAAAAATGTAGACATTATTTGCAGATTAACAAAATATGCAGAGATTAATAAAATATATACAGGTATAATATTTTTATGTATGAGGAAATTATGTATACATGAAGTAAGTTCAGTACATTTTTCCCAAACTAGTTTATCAGTAAAACAGCAAGCAAAACCAAAGACAACCATTCTCTCTCTTTCTCTCTCTCTCTCTGCCACAGCTACTGACTCCTCACCTGAAGTACACTCTGGAGATAAACTGTCGCGGGCGCACACAGCTCATCTCTCCTGATGGCATCTTCAAAAGGGTCAGCCTCTTTATTCTTGACCAGCTGCTGAACTGGCCTTGAAACAGTTGATATATCACTGATGTTACACATGGTGGCCTTTGTGAAGACTGGAGAACACACATGCTAGATTCCTCACAGGCCACAGCACTGCAGCTCTCAGTGTTCTCCCTCATTAAACACCCCTGATTCAACTCATCGGCTAATTAGCAGTTCTGCATTTCATTAAGAGCACTGGGTGCTAAAATCTCTGCATTACTGTGTCCCAGAAGGAACCCAATTTGACATGCCTGCTTTATGAGAGCAGTGGTTCTTAAACCAGACCTCAGGGACCCACAGATAGTTCACATCTTTACTGTCTCCCTGTGTATTGATAGGTGGGTTGGAGGAAAAATGTGTGCTGTCTGGGGGTCCCTTAGGACTGATTTGCTTTAGAACATACATTTGCATCAGTACAGTTTTTGCTTCTGACTAAAAATGCCATGATGAGCTACAGTTACCGCCTCATGGGTGAAATGCTCTAAAATTTAAAGTACAGCGCCATCTGGTGCTCAACCTCACACTGAACTATTAGGTAAAACATCTACATATTAACTGAAGTGAATTTAAGATAAGAAAACAAAAACCCTTATCAAGGAATACAGACCATTTCCAAAAATTAGAATATGATGGAAAAGTTTATTTATTTCCATAATTCCATTCAAAACATTACACTTTCATAGATTATAAATTCAGGGCCCACAACTTAAAACTATGTCAAGTATTTAGTTGTTCATTTGTACATGATTTAGGCTTCTAGCTCATAAAACCCACGAAAACAGGAATTCAAAAAATCAGAATACTGTGAAGACATCACCATTTACTTCTCAGTTGTTGCAAAAAAAGAAAGATATTAGGATCACATCAAATCAAACAAAATATCGTACTTTCAAAATGATATGTCAGTCTTCAATACTTGGTTGGGAATCCCTTTGCCTCTCTGAGGTCCGAGGCCTTTCTGGCACTTTGAGGCAGTTTGCTACACCTTTACATTTTTAAGTATTTTACTAAAAACATCTACACCAAAGTGACAAATATTGTTATATTCTGGAAAGCCTCAGCAACAAAAATATGAGTAAAGTGAATATAATATGTGAGTAAAGTGAATATAATATGTGAGTAAAGTGAATATAATATGTGAGCCGTGGCATTGAGGCAGTCAGCCCGTGGCATTGCCTGGGAGTTATGGAGGCCCAGATTTCCTTGATGCTTGCTGTCAGCTCTTCTTTGTTTTTGGGTCCGGTGGACCTCATTTTTCTCTTGATAAAACCCCAAACCTGTGCAGGTGCTTTGAGTTTAGTAGATGAGTTGTGTGTGACACTCAGTTGAAACAATCATGCCCTGTAAAATTTGGGCTGAGGTCTTCACAGTATTCAAATATTTTGAATTCCTGTTTTTGTGGGTTCTATGAGCTGGAAGCCCAAATTATTTACAAATAAACAACTAAATACTTTATTATGGAAATTATGGAAATAAATAAACTTTTCTATGATATTGTAATTTTTTTGGAAAGGCTCTGTATTTTTTGTAACAAAACCACGTTTACACCTCCAGCTTTTAATATGTTGTATAATCTCCATTTGGCAGTAGAACACTGTGAGTTTTATCCTATTATTTTATTATCAGATTGAAGAATACAGTGCGAGTGCGACCACTCAACACAGAATGTCTTCAGATCCTTTCGGATCCCAGACCCTCTTTTTAACTGACAGGTTTTAAATGAGGTTAAAAGCTTGATTCCACCATTTTTCTGTGGATTATGATGCATATTTTTTGAAGGTTGTTTGCAGGTTCAGTCATGACATAGTTATTTTAGCAGAAGCAGACACATTTTTATTTAAAATCTTTTAGTACTTCATTCAGTCCACAGTGTCATGTATCCTACCAATATAACAAGACTCTTGGTGAGCTCAGGATACTACCAGCAGATCTTCAACAATGATCTTTAATAATCCTTAGTAATCCTTAGTAATCCTTAGTAAATCTTGGCGCTCTTAGCATTAACCTCACTGGCTGTAAGAGTACAGACTGTAAGACAGTCATCTGATTCCTCTCTCATGTCAGTCACCGAAGCACTTCACAAAACCAGGCAAAGCAGAGCAGCCTCCCTAGTGGAGATCCTCAGGGGTCAGTTCTTGGACCACTTCTGTTCAGTGCAGAAATGGACATAAACACATTGCCCTCTTCAGTTGGCTGCATTAGGAAGTTTTAAGAGTTATTATACTAATATTTTCCAGAACAGGAAAATAGGTTAAACTTGGACAAATTTGGAACTGGAGAGCAGAGACTTTTGATAATGCAGTTAACATAGGGAACCGTGCAAACACCTCCTACGTTCTGATTGGGTAGATGCATAGTATTGGCCAGATTGCCATACCTATCATTTACTGTACAGCCACATTTGACTGCTCTGTTGGATCCATTGTGGTGTGCTGCCAAAAGATTATCCTTGATTATCAGTGTAACTTCTCAGATCACATAATGTCCCATACCAGATCCTGCAGATGCCTACTCCGCAGCATCAGGAGAATATAACCCTTCCTTCAGAGACTGCTCAACATCTTATTCGAGCTCTAGTCTTCTCTAGAAAGCACTATTAAAATGTCCTTCTTTGCTGGCCTTCCCTCATTCTACCAAGTTACTCCCCTGCTGAGATGACTCCTGAGGCAGCCGGAATCAGATTCAAAGCTCTGGTTCTCACATTCCAAGCTTTAAGAGGCGCAAGTCCTCATTACATTTTGTACCTTGGATCATAACCAAATATGTTCTATGCAAGTATCTTAAATCTTCAGTTTTCAGAACTCTTGACAGGTTCTCTGCAGTGCATGCAATTCCTTCTGCCATGAACTCTCAGGGAAATAGCAAGATTTACACCTTTTTGGCATTTTTTTTCACACACATTGTGTAATTTCTCTACTTTCTTCTACACAAACTCTTTGCTTCCTAAATTGTTTACATCAGCACAGGCTAAGCAGCTGTTCTTTCTTTGCAGGTTGTGTCCACTGGTGGGGAAGGACTGCTGGTGCTGGCTCAGAGAGAGTACAAAATTCTGACCTACCGTTCTCTTCAGCCCACCTTTGATTTTGTGGACCGAGGTGTTACTAAACTCAGAGACTATTTCTACAGGGACCACTCTCTGATGCTCTGGGACGCCATTCAAAAGTGAGACTTCTACCTGTGTTACTGCTCCGTCTTCTGCATACACTTGACTCATTTTTATTTACACTTTATTTATTTACACAGTTGCTCTTTGATTAAAGGGGAATTCCAGCAATTTTGCATAATTATTGCATAATTCAGTAGTGTGCAAACAAAGTCATTCAGAGTGGTTTTATATGGAATTTCATTCTTTTAAATTGTGACAACAGGAACCAGGGATCAGGATGTATGCAACACAAATATAGCTACTTTTATTGACTATCCACCAGTAAACCTACACACCATCAGAGTTTCTGGCAATGTTAAAATAGTTGCAAAATAGTGATGAAGGAACATTCTTTGCGGGTTATTTTACCCTTCATGAACCAATCAGCCTTATCACAGAACCTAAATAAGGACATTAGACTCTTTGGCCTTCTGGTTCTAGAACAGTACATTTCATAACAAACCGCTGAATTACTTTGTTTATACATTAATTGTTATTATGCAGAAATTTCATTATGCAATTTCATAACAGTGCAATTCCCCATTATAGATAATACGGAAAATGCATTATTAATGGTCCCACTGTTTAGTTAAATACATTCAGTAGTAAAACATTAGCTTTGTTTATGGGTTTGTTTCCAGATACTGATCTCTCTCTCTCTCTGTCTCTCTCTCTCTCTCCATTTCTTCCACAGGTTTGTCTCAAGCATGGTGTCTCTGTACTACAACAGCGACAGTGAAATAGAACAGGACTCGGAACTGCAAGCGTGGATTAAGGATGTGGTTGACGAAGGCTTTGTAGATGTGCCTGAGTTTGGTCAGTTCCCAAAACGCAAACGCAGCGTGGTGCACTCCACACCGCTGGTGTTAGACCAGTACAAGTGGAGTCTGTTCCTTACCTGGAATCACCCCATTTGTCCATGTGAAGAGTAGTGAATATGTTCTTATATTATTATTATGTTTGACAGGGCTAGCTAACGAACTTAAGACCAAAGAGGAGCTGATCACTCTGCTGAGTATTATCATCTTTATCAGCACAGCACAACATGCAGCAACCAACAACGGACAGGTGTGTTTCACAGCACAGTACTGATACCACTTTCTTGTATTAGTTCTTTACACCATTATAACATGGCAGCTTGTGGACTGGTGGTTAGGGAGTTGCCCCTACAATCAGAAGGTTGTGGGGTTCAAATCCCAAGAGTGCCAGTGGCACCACTGAGGTACCTTTCCACACACTGCTCCCGGGCACTGTGTTCCTGGCTGTCTGCTGCTTCACTTGGTGAATGGGTTAAATGCAGAGAAAGAATTTCACATTGTTCACACTGTGTGCTGTGGTGTGTTCATGTATAACAAATGGACACCTTACACATGCTTATAAACCTTGCAGTGTGCAGGGACAGTACCTTGCTCAAGGGTACCTCAGTGGTGATGCTAGCAGTCCCGGGATTCGAACCCACAACCTTCTGGTTGGAGGGGCAACTCCCTATCCACTATTTCCTATGATGCAATATATATAATTTATGTATAATTTAATTGTCTTTTTCTCTTTGTATCTGAACATCAGTTTGACTGGTGTGCATGGGTCCCCAACACTCCTTGTACGATGCGCCAGCCTCCGCCCACAGACAAGGACGCTGTCACCATGGGGCTGATCATAGACACGTTGCCGGACATCAGCCAGTCGTGTGTGCAGATGGCGATCACATGGCATTTGGGAAGGGCTCAGCCAGATGCTGTAAGTCAATACTCTAGCAAACTCTTCCTTACTCTTATAACCACATCACCTACTTTACAGTAGTTTCTGAATAATATATAGTAGTACTGAATAAGCCTTTAGATTAATAAACAAATACTAAAAAGTTTAGAAATTAACAAGGTTTTTCTGTTGTCTCAAACCACGTTAAAAAGGATTGAGTTGTTGGTTATAGTGCTTTCAGGGAGAAACTGTAAGAAATTATCACAATATGCATTAAGCATCTTGTAGCCTCCTTGAGGAACAGCATACAGTCTCTTTAGTATGAAACCACTTATGGATCTTATTTAATTTTAAGGCACTTCTTGCTGTCTACATTTTTTCTCCTTGTCTCTCAGATCCCCATGGCGCAGTACGCGGACCAGTACTTCACTGAGCCGGCAGCTTTGAAGGTGATTGAAAGCTTCAGACAGCAGCTGCAGGACATTGAGGAGCAGATTATGAAGCAGAATGAGGGCTTGGAGCTCCAGTATCTCTATCTGTGTCCCAGTCGGATAGAAAACAGCATTACTATTTAGAGAAAAGAGTCTCCCTGGGCACCTTTACCCCACTTGGGAAAGTCTGTGATTTTCTGGTGTCTTTCTGCTCAGCACAGATAAAACATATCAGGACAGTCAGAGCAAAATATCTGCAAAATGGTTTCAGTTTTTGGATGAAGGAAAACACTTTTAACTTGCAAGTTAATGTAACAGCGTTTCATTCCAAGCCATTTTGGATCATTTCTGTTAGGTCATTCATCACATTCACATGCTAAATGCTGGATGATGGTTTCAGATCGTGTAAGCAGCTATTTTACAGCAACAACACCCCAGTACAAACACATACAGATATCCATTTAAACATATGAGAGAAAAGTCACTTAAGAAGCAGAGGGTCTTTTGAAAAGCCTTTTTTTCTTTAAAATCTTCTTGTGTGAATCTTCAATATAAACATTTCATAAAATGGGTGTGGCAATCATGTATGGTCTTATTTCTATGTTACTGTCATTGGTTTCAGTGGATATTTCACAAATTGATACACATGCAGTCTGAATTTGAAAACAAGTGCCAGTACCAACAACCTACTGTGAACATTTTTTAAATGCCATTTAAGTCACATGCAGGATGTTACTTTCAACATGTTTGTATTTTATTGTTATTAAAAAAAATGTGGCACAAACACATTGTTTCATTTTCTTCAAATATGCAAATACTGTCATTGACCAAAGTCACAGTGGCACAGGTTTCATTCTTACACATGAACAATTTTAAGGCAATTGGTCCAAAGTCAAGTACGGGGTGATTAAATGGCTGTAAGGCACACTGCTCTCTACTCCAAATACAGCAAGCATCCTGCCATGAAAATCAATCTGGATCATACGGTTCATGTATACATCTGATAAGGCTTTGGGTCTGATTACACTTTATACAGCTATGGCAATTTCCTCCAATGATATGTATAGTTATACAGTCAGTATACAGTCTAATGCAAATGTTTGAACATTCCTGGTCAACTGACATTTTTACATTTTTTACTGATCTTCTGAGTGAGGAAAACCGAGAAAACTCTTAAATTTGGCAACAGAAATGTGTACCCTGTAAAGGAAGTGTACTTATTTTCACCAGGGGTGCCTGAACATTTGTAAACATATTTTCCCATGATCAAATCCAGAAGTTAAGAAATACAGCAAGATCACTTTCATTAAGTGGTTGTGCTTAATCTATTAGATGGTTGCTAATGCACGAGATATTCGTTGCGTTTATTAACCTGGACATTGTAGAAAGACACAATTCCGACCACAAAATAGATTCCTGCAGCGATGAAGCAGTTGTAGCCAACTTTGTTGTAAAGTTCGTAGATGTTCTGCACGGGATTTTGCCTGCGAAAGGAAGAAAGTTTGTTTATAAATGAGCTGAAGAATGCTTTAGGTCTAGTTCAAGTTAAAATGATTAAAGGCTTATGGGCTTTTTCTGCAAGATGTGATATCCTAGTGCTGCATGAATGTGTTGTTTTAGAGCAAATTATTCTGCATCTGCCTGCATCTGTTTGAACTTTCCTCACACAAACTCTCATCCAACTGCTAACACTACACAAGCAACTGAAAATACCTCAGTAGTTGCTTTTAGACCAGTATGAGTCTGAGAGGTGTTTATTACACCTCCTTTCCACTGTGAAAAGGGAAGAGCATGATAGGGAAACTCACGTGTTGTGTAAGTCCTCCTCTGTGACGGGCACATCCTCGAACAGAGTGGCCGAATGAGTGGTGAAAAAAATCCCCAGCAATGCCTAGAGGAAAAGCAGGAGTGTTTAATGAAGAGTGGCTGGTTACAGATTTCTCCAAAATATGGAGTGGGACTCTCAGGAGTGGATGTAATAGAGTAACAGAAATTCAGAATCAGAAAACTTGACTGATTCTGGAGGAAGTAAAGTGACATCTCATAGTCACATGTGAAAACAGCACAGCACACAGTTTGAACAGTGTGAAATTCTTTCTCTGCATTGAACCCATTTACCAAGTGAAGCAATGGGACCACAGTGGTGCCACTAGCAGTCCTGGGATTCAGACCCACGACCCTCTGATCACAGGGGCAACTCCCCCACCAGCTGCCCCTTTCGACTCAATATGAAAATGTTATTACTAGTAAAAACAAATTGCAAAAATCACATTTAAATAGTAGAAATTATAATTTAGTCTTCATAACTGTAATTCATGTCTAAATGTCTTACCAGTGCAAACTAAACCATACATGTACGAATATAAAGTAGTAACCTATCGCTGTCCAAACAAAAACATGTATCGCTGTCCAAACAAAAACACGTACTTTTCTTTACAGAGTTTGAAGACTGAGTGTTATGAAAAAAATTAGAAATAGAAATTATCCAAAATTTTAAGTCATGAATGTGAATCAGTTCTTCTGCAATGTTACTACTTTTGAGATACAATGTTTTGTTCCAAAATGACAACATAAGAACTACAGAATATGGACAAAATTACTGGGACACACCTGTTTGTCAGGGTTTGGGTTAGGCCCCTTACTTCCAGTGAAGGACAATCTTAATGCTTCAGCAGACCAAGACAATTCAGACAACCTCGTGCTTCCAACTTTGTGGACACAGTTCAGGAAGAACCTTTTCTATTCCAGCATGACTGTACCCCAGTGCACAAAACAAGTTCCATAAAGACATGGCTGGATGAGTTCAGTGTGGAAGAACTTGACTGGCCTGCACAGAGTCCTGATCTCAACCCCATCCAGCACCTTTGGGAAGAACTGGAGTGGAGATTGCGAGCCAGACCTTCTCGTCCAAAATCAGTCTCTGATCTCATAAATGCTCTACAAAATGAATTGGCACAAATTCCAACAGAAACTCCAAAATCTTGTGGAAAGTGGATGCTGCTATAGCTGCAAACGCCACATTAAAGTCTATGTATTTGAATGCAATGGCATTAAAGTCCCTGTTGGTGGAATGGACAGGCGTCCCAATTCTTTTGTCCCTATAGTGTACATTTAGGTAAAATTTTCAGTGATAAAAAAAATCTGGATTAAAAGGCCTTTTTTCTTCTTTTCATCCCTTCCTATAGATGTTGTGCTACTAGACACACTCACAAACACTAATTTGTTTCAAATCATTAGACTGTCACGTGATTCTCACTTTGTTTTCTTGCTCCCAAATCAATGAGAAACCTTTTGAATATGCTTTTATTTTATTGTTATAAGCTATGCGTTTTTACATAAAAACTGTTATAAACCTTGTCTGGTTGAATTAAAATGGATTAAAAGAAGTAGGTTCGTCTTACCAGCATAATAACAGCCCAAATGCTCAGAACCATTCCACATGCTGCCAGTTTTGGCCCACAACAAGAACCACCAGCCATCTCTCAGGAAACCTCTTCTGCTGTTCTGATGTACTGATGTACGAAATCAGCGTTAAATGTCCGTTATTTATGAATATAAAGGCTACTTTTATCAGACTGACCAGTCTAGAGTCACTCACTCCGATCAGCTGACTTAGAGGAACAGGAACTGTGCTACAGGGCTGCCTTCACTAGGACCCGTGTGTTTCAAACTGTTCAACACTGAGATCTTTCACTGCCCACACAAAGAGATCAGCAGAGATCTTTTCAAAATGTCCCTTTGTTTTACCTCACCCATATTCCCCCAGTCCTGTTCCTTCTAGGTCCTAAAAGTTGTTAAAAAATAATAATAAGATTATATAAGATAGAACTTTGTATCTGTAGCATGCTCAGTGCAAAACATAAATAAATAAAAGATAAGACAGTAGAAAATATAAAATATAGACAATAAACACAATGACAGGAACATAGTGTAACAAATAACACAGTGTAACAACAGTATAACAAATAACAGTGTACCAAGTAACATTGTGTGACAAATAACAGTGTAACAAATAACATAATCTCTCCATGTTGTGGGCCATTCAGTACATTGCCACTAGACTGAGTGTGGATTTGATAAAAGAAACATAAAAAATTAAACAGAAAATCTGGAGTATTGTAAAGGTTGAGGACATTTCTTATGGCTGCACAGGCACACAGAGACAAGAACTATATAAGATAAGATGAGATAAGATAAGAACTAAGATAGAACTTCATTTATTTATTGTTAAATGGACAACAAACAAAGATGCAACAACAAGAACAAAATAACAGGATTGTATTGCTCAGTGCAACAAGAAAGATTAAAGGATAATAAGAAAATAGAAAAATAGACAATAAATAATAGTGCACACAATGACCAATACGTCAGTGTACTAAATAACATAATGTAACAAATTACACAGTGTACTAAATAACATAATGTAACAAATAGCAGTGTAACACTGTAACATTGCTGTGTGTAAGATTTAATGTCCCTGCAGATCAGTAGAGCAAAAAAATATATAAAATAGTTTTTTTAATCTGTAGAAAAAACCTGATTACGAAAGTATAAAGAGTTTACAAAGAAAGTTCTTCTCAGAATCGAGTGCAACAGTCTTTTTATTTGCACGATAAGAGTCTTTCTTGTCTGGGACACTCCTGTTGTTTTCCCCCCATAATTCTGACTTGTGCAGACTTGCTGCCTCTGCCCACGGATTACTGCCATTACTTCACATTCTTTTTGTTATTTTTCCCACATTAATGTGTAAAGTCTGAACGTTTTGTTCTTCTTATTAACAGTGAAATGTTGAATTCCAGGGGTCTGGGAGAGATGTGGAGAGTGATGAAAAGGCTGAAACCACAGTGAAAGAGTGAAATCGGACACCTGATGGTTCTCCTTTCAGAGGCTCCTCTCTCTTTCTCCTCCCCTCCAACAAAACGTTGCGAAATTCTTCAAGATTTTAGCTCGGATTTTCATGGCCCTGAAGTTAGTTCAGTCCTTCCTGACCTCTTTTATACAAACTTTAGGACTTTGTAGCAAGGCTGTGTAGGACGTACAAAGGGAGAAACGAAAAAAACGAAGTAAAAACGACGAAGGAAGACAAGGAGGGCGTCTAACGGGACGAAAAACAGGAGGAAAACTTTTGGAAAACAAAACAAAACAAAAAACTATGGGAACATAGGCTATACTGGTGGACCAGTTTGGCAGCACAAAGATCAACTTCTGCGTTAAAGTTCCTCCTACACATATAATAGGTAGGCCTTCTGGGTTTAAACATGAAGCTTAAAACACACACAGCCTGACAGATCTTCAATACTACGTGGCTGAACTAGGCAGGGCCACTTTTTTCTGCTACAGAAAAAAAGTGTTAACATTTTTTTAAAACCTCACTGCTCGAAAGTTTCAACTCTGTCTATATATATTATATATTTAATATGCATTGAGAGGATTATGTGGCATTCCCAGGTGGGTAATTAGTTACATGCAAATAAAAATGTTGATGGAGGAGCCTCTTTCTACTCATTAGGACGGAAAGTAATGCCATTTTTGCTCAGTTGCGTTTTAGTCATTAATATTTAGTTTGTATATTTTTGTCTTTGGGTTTAATTGCTTGTTTTGTTGGTGCATTTGTTTTGAGACTGGTCACACCTATACATTTTGAGGCCAATAGGAGCTCGTGAAGAGAAGTATAGCATCTAACCAACTGTGGTCCCTCTGTTGAAAAAGTATGAGTATGGAAATTCCACTACAGTTCTGTAGGATTTAGTCATTTCAACCAAACTCTCATCAGGTATTTTAGAGCAGGACAATGGATGATCACCAAACGATGCTAGACTCTTTGCGCAGCATCTCATATGAAGCCTATTATTGTAAACCTGTTTACTTTTGAGGCTAACCACACTTATGCCTCAGTTAAGTCTGTGTTTCCCTAAATTTCTTCTTGTCAGATAAAAGGCACTGCCCAGGTAAATTATAGTCTCTCTACAGACTAACAAGGTAGAAGTACACAGTAAATGGCATTAGTTTACTTTTCTAGACAAGCTGTATGCAAGTGTAACTATTTTAGAACACGCTGGTATACACTGTTACTCAAAGAATAAGTCATTTTCATAAAATAAAGTGAGTAGTAAAAGTGACAGTGTTTGTTCAATAAAAGTTGAAAACATGTCTCAAACTGTGTTAGGACCAAATGGATGGAGAGAAAGAGCGAGAGAGGGAGAGAGGAGAAGAGAAAGAGAGTGATGAGGCGGAGGAGGATGCTGAGGGAGCTGCTTTGGTGTGGCAGGAAGGCTATCCAGAAGATGACCTGGACTTACCAATCATGCACTGGGAAGCTCTGAGCTTGAGAATCGCAGAGCTCGAGAGACAAGAGGAGGAACGAAGAGAGAGGAACAAGGTCAGGTTCTTTTAAAAAGATGTGATAAGTCTACTTTCATGCAGATTTGAAATTTGTATACTGGGTCTGGGTATCATTCCAATCACACCTCGACTTCAGTACCAATTCCAGAACAGTTGTTTTTTATTTTTAATATATGTACGCTGATCAGGCTCAACAATAAAACCACTAACAGGAGGAGTGAATAGCATTGATTATGTTGTTACAGTCATACATGTCAAGGGGTGGGGCTATATTAGGTAGCCAGTGTACATTTACGTTTACCTTTATGGCATTTACCAGACACTCTTATCCAGATGTACATCAGTGCTTAAGTAGTCTACATCTGTTCTTCAAACCTGTAAAGCTAGACTCTAATCAATATCTGCTTAAACCAAGTTACTCTCAGCTACGTTACACTAAAAAAAAGTAAAAAAAAGTCAGTGGTTAATACAAGTAACGAGAAACAGTTTATAGGGTAAGTGTCTGAGGGTTTTTTTATGGATAGGAAATGATGTATAGAAGATGAATGAGAGGACTGGTTAGTCACCAGGGTAAAGATCTGAGCGACATTGACTAATTGTGATGACTAGATAACTGGGTTAGAGCAACTGCAGGTCTTGTGGAGTGTTCCCAATATGCAGTGGGGCAGTAGTTCCAAAAGTGTTCCAAGGAGGGACAATTGGTGAACCAGCGCCCAAAGTTCACAAATTGCTGAAAAAGTAAATACTGGCTGTAATAGAAAGATGTCAGGACACACAGTGCATCACAGCTTTCTGTGTGTCACATTTTCAAATGTGTCTACATTGGGCATGTGAGCATCGGACCTGGACCATGGACCAACTGAAGAAGGGTCGTAATGTTTGTGGCTGGGTGTACATGCCTCATTTACCTCGGGAAGAGATGGGACAACGATGCACTATATGAAGAAGACAAACAGATAGAGGCAGTGTGATGCTCTGGGCAATGTTCTGCTGGGAAACTCTGGGTCCTGGCTTTCGTGTAGTGTTTACTTTGAAACATACTACCTACCTAAACATTGCTGCAGTCCTAGTACACCAAGTACAACCTGGTAGTTTGAGGGGATACTACACAGTATATAAAGTGTTAACAGCATACTTTAATTACATGTATACATTATGTTACTTTAATTACATGTAAACACATCTCTATACTTATTCTAAATCTGGCTAGAACATGATTATAGGACAATGCTATTTTTGTTCTAAATTTGTAATCATATAAGATTATTTTTGATTTGCTTATATGCTGAATTTCTTATATGAACAGTATAAGCAGGATAATAAAATTGATAGTATTACTGCATATATATATTCCCATTACTGTATTATAAAGCAGAGGTTTACATTTATAATATTTTGTGACTAATGCAATGTAGTCTATATGTCTTGTTTTGTTTTCAATTTGAAGGATGTTCCTCGGTGGACAGACACCTGGCCAGAGTTACATGACCTTAGACACAGGGACACCTGTGAAGATGTGGAAGACAGTCGTTTGACTGCACTAACATCGCGGTACAGAACAGATCAATTCTCCTCCATTTCACTACCATCAGCATTACGTGGATATAATGTGTAATATCTGCTTATTACAGACTCCAGAGTCATATGAACCTACAGCTCTGCTTCATCAACAACAGTGAGAGCGAGGATGAGGAGGAGGAAGGCCATTCAAAAAAAGAGGTTTCTAATCAGACGTTTAATGTTTCTTCAGCGTGCTGTACAGGCCACTAAGAAGGGCGACCAATAAACAGACGTCTTCAGTCTAATTATAAAATATCATGTATTACTGCTACTAAACCCATGATATTCATATGTTTTTTCTCAGTATAACACATTGCTGTCAGAAGAGGAACTTTTCAGGAAAATGAATAAATGTTCTTAGCTTATAATCAAATTTAATGTGCTTTTAGATTAGTAGATTTTAACTTACTGTGGACCGTAAGTCGAGAAATAAGAGTTACAAAATCATCATCAGATGAAGAGGATAAGTATAATAATAAGAAAAGACCATTTTAAACAGAAAATATTATGGATCATATAACAAATCTCTGAAACAAGTTAATTCAACAGGATTTTATTGTGAGTGATTTTGGGCCGTTTCTATTAGCCATAAAATGTTCGTACTACATAAACAGCATCTGAGGTTTTCAAATAGAATACGAAAAAAAAAAGAGTAATGAGGTTTTCCTGTGACCAACTGTTCCTCTTACAGTTGGTGAAACAGTGTGGGAAGAGTAGCAGCGGGCAGGTGCAGCAGCCCCAGCAGGGCTCAAGCACTGTGACCTGTAGCAAAGCCAAGTCAGGAGGGTTCAAGAAAGAGGTCAGGGCTGCTCTCAACATGCTTAGAGACAAGCTGAGATTGGAACAAAAACAGGTACGTCTGCAGCTGTGCAATGATCTCAAGCTGACAAGATCAAGCACTCTTTATTATTGTAATTATTATTATTAAATGTATTATCTTTATAGTAATAATAATAATTATTATTATTATCATTGTTGTTGTTGTTAGTATTGTTACCAGTGTGTGTATGTGTGTTTTAATAAGTAATAATCTGCATGACTGTTCTGTTCTAGGCCATACCTCCTAGTGATGCAGTCAAACAGAGACCGCGCTATAAACACAGTGACTTGCAGAATTTCAGTTTGAAGGAGCTGAATGCAGTGAAGACCACACTAAGTAAAGACATTCACAGTAAGAGTTTTTTTAGTCTAAAATGATATAAAATTTCATAAAATGTCCAGCGCCACTACATAACACACCTCAGTATTGTTCCTACTCAAGGAAGGGACCAAAATAACATATGTTGCTCATGTTAATGTACAGATGTCCATATACAAGCAGGTGTGTTACACTAAAAGTGGCTCTCCAGTGTTTATGTGGTATAGTTTAATTGCTATATTGACTCATACAGATGTTACTCTTGTGATGTGATCTGATTTACTTTCCATTAAGATGATTAAATCATCTCCTGAAGCAAATTCCCCATAAAAAAATTACTTTAAAGTGCCTGCATGACAAACAAGTGAAATATGAGAATATTTCAGATTACACTATCCACACAACTCTGCAGCATCCTGATCACGGTAGAGCTTAGATCGGGCCCAAAAAATGAAACCTGACCCTACCCAAGCCCGTGCACCTTGTGTCCGAGCCCAGCCCGGCCTGACACATTAACTGTAATTAACGGCCCGAGCCCGATTTAAACCCGACAGTTTTTTAATACGTGGGCCGTTATAAACACACATGCGTTCGTAAACTGACACTCTGAGCGCTCCAAGCACACTCTGGTCCTCCCAAATAGGCTAATTAAGTAATGATTAAAAAAAACAAATGCTCAGTTTCGGGCAGAGAATCGAAACTCTAGATCACATACAAACGCCCCAACAAGTTAATTTGCTTTCATAGACCTACCACTAGTGTTGACTGCTTTAACTCTCATGTGGGCCCACGCTTCATTTCCTTGCTCTTACAACTACATACCTATTAGTTTCATAGTAGTTACTGAATATTTTAGTGGGTTTTTTTTTTTTTACAGTAAATACTCAAAGTGAAATCCTCACTGTCAGAATTAAAACATCATATTTAAACAATGATAGCAATAAAAGATGGGGAAAAAATTAAGGGGTGTTAATGGTTTTATTTCAGTTTTAGGCTATTTCTGTTGGTTGATTCATTATGAAAACTTCACACAGTGTAGAAGGCAGCTGGCATTTTAATATGTTGAAAAGAAAGCCATATTTGATACAACAGCAACAATATGACTTTGTCATGACAGTGTCCAATAGAAGGTTTGTGCCAGTACACTGCCATACTAGTTTGTGAAAGGTGCTGCAGCCGAATGCGTTCAAAAACGTCAGCAAAGAACCACCGCTAGCAAAGAACCACCAATAAGATGATGCAGGACTTATTGCTGTGAGTTACACCACCTTTGAAATTATAATGCACACTGCTACACGAGTCACGCTGTGTACTTACCTGGACAGAGTGAGTAAAAAGCTTCATTTAGCATCCCACAGACTGAGCAACTCTGATTAGAATTGCGCACTGCATTTAGGCTTAGGCACCTTGATTTCAGAGTGATGAAATCTAGCACTATGGGTGGGCATTTCACTACCTCAGTTTTGTAACCTCATACGTACAAAAATGCAGCTATATAGTAGGTGTACCCGACAAAATAACCGGGGAGTGTAGGTTCCAAGTAGGCATACCTAAAACTAGTGCAATTTTCAAATTGTAGAAGAGGCAATTTTAATTATATCTTACATTATTCAATAATATATTGATGCGTTTTAAGTAGGGAAATTGTACCTATTAACACAGAGCTTGTGAATGCACAGTCTGGCACACTACACTCAGCGTTCAAGCCTCAGGTTTTAAGAAAAATGTTCTGAGGTTCTTGGGAATAAAAAGACACATTTAAAATGCAATCGTAATGAAATGTTTTACTCAAAGCGTTCATCCCCACCTAATCTCTAAAGTGTGTATTTGTACAGTAATGCATGTGTGAGTGTGTGTTTTGTAACAGTAAAGTTGATAGCTGTCCCATCTCTCGGTTTTAAGACATAGGGATATACTTACACATGTATGTGCATGTAGAAACAGACAGATATATGCAACACGAAGTCATAACATACACTGCTAGATAACTTCTTTTATTGTTAACATGATTTCCATCTTTGTGTATGTGTTTGTGTGTGTGTGTGGTGTGTGTGTGTGCGCGTGTGTGCGTGTGTGCGTGCGTGCGTGCATAGACCTCAGCTCAGAGTTAGTGGGTCGGCTTCTCACAAGGGACCAGCTGAGGACTGAGCAGGATGCCATGTTACTGGAGATTCAAGATATGACATCACTGTGATACCACAGACAGAAGAGGTCACTTTGGTCAAGGTACACGTGTGATGCTGCCACCATGAAATGAACCTACAGACCTGGGAGAACTGCCTGGAAGAATGACGTTGTACTGTGAAACGCTTCACCACTCCAAAAGACTGGTTAAATTGCACAGATTTGCGGTCATATTCTTTGTATTTTTATATTTCTGTTGCTGTTTTTTTTTTTTTGCTATTTTGTTGGTTTTTTAAAGGGTGTTTTAAGGGATTGATCAGCTGCTATTGCTGCCTAAGGAGCAACCTCTTCCAAAGTCCAATTGTTTTTGACAAATCGTTCTTTTTACCTTCTTTTATTCCATTTAATTCACATTTGCATCCCATTTACGGTGATGTAGTGTATGTATAATTTGATAGTCAATAGTTTACAGTCACACGCAGACACTTGAGGAGCTAACAGATAAGGCAATAAACTTCAGAAGGGATGATATATGTTACAGAATATTCTGCACCTGCGCTCAGTTCAAATGAAAATCGTGTAACAGTGGGAGAGTCAAACGAAATCGCACATGTTAAGATTGTTAAACACTACCTAGGAGAATAAAATGGTGTTAGTGTACACATCTCAGGCTTTTGAGTCTTTTTTTTCTTTTTGTGGTATATTTGTTCACTTGAAGTGACTTTTCTTTAAAAGAGCCAGACGTTTTAAACAAAAAAAAAGACCAGATGTGTGTGTGTGTATGTGTGTGTGTGTGTGTGTGTGTGTGTGTGTGTGTGTGTGTGTTTGTCATGCCCTCCCAGAGTTTGTGTCTTCGAAAGGCCAGCTCAGCACAAATAGAAGAAAGAAGATAGACAGGGGGAGGGACTGATTATGAGGCGAAGGGGGACCACGAAGAAGGGAGGGATGGATAGACTGGTCCAAAATAGATCAGAGGTGAAGTGAAGCAACAGTTTACAGTTCTATAGTGAGCTAGAGAAGATCAGTGGTCTATCTTTTCTTTACTTTTCTATTCACCTGTACTTTGTCACCCACATTGCTGACTGGACAACGAAATAGAGATGCACTGATATCAGCAGTTTTCCATTTGTGATTCTTCACCAGGCTGAAAAAGGATTTGTATTTCTCAACTGGTAAGTTTTCTAGCTTGTCTTTAACAGCATACAGTCAAACTCAGTGACCCAGGATTTATGTACACTTATGCACTGCAGGTACACTGCCTTACTGGACGCACACCCTGCCTTGTTTTTCAGTCTTTGTCTTTGAGGGCTGTGATTTCTGAGAAAAGTTTTTCAGGCTATATGGTTTTATTTTCTTTGCAATCATAATACTCCCCATAAAGGAGCAAATGGATGATTTATCATAAAATGGTTGACTGACCTCTTTCCACTGTTGACATAATGTCTTATATGTTTCTCAATTGCTGAGCAATAGCCCTTTGCCATGCAGCTACTCAGTGAAATGCTCAGTGTACTAGAAAGGCATGATAGCCATGGCATGGCATGTATGTAAATGTAGTTCAAAAAGAATGCATCCAGTGGAGCATATAGAGCAAAGTATGGTGGAAGAGCTAAAAAAATCACTTGAGAACGTCCATTTTTAGGAACAGAAAGCAGCAAAGATGACTGGTTTGGGGTAAAAAATGATGGTAGGAGGGACCAGGAGATGGATGGACGATGGAACACCGAGGGGAAGTGTGGTTACTGATTGATGAGTTACTGAAGTGAAAAGGGTCTGAATCAGCAGCATATACTCATGCGACAGCGCAAACAGCACCACAGTTTGTGAAAGAAAAGGGGGATGGGGTGGGGAGGGAAAAAAGAGGGAATCAGGTAAGCAGCTGAATACATTTTTTGAATGAAGGGCAAAGGTGACTTTTGAAAAGGAAAATTATTCTAGAGGCAGACAACGTCAAAACATGTCATTTGTGAGAGTTTGTGTGTTAGACTTAACATATTCTAAATACTGTGTTATCGTTACAGAAACTCAAGGCAGACTTCCAAATTGGCAAAGCTGGAAAACATCTTAAGGGATAAACACATCCCAGAGTTCTTTGCTGGATTCAGGAACTGGAAATTTTGGGGATACCCAATGTGAGGATGAGACATCAACACATCCTCAACAAGAAATTCGGAAGCAGCCAGAAATGGTGACCGGTGTTCCCACAGTCCTGTCCGAACAAGGGCAAGGAGGTGACGGCCTCCTCCTTTCCTCATCAAACTCCTCCATTACAGCCTCGTGCAAGATTGACGAGTCGTACAAATACATCTTTCTCCCTATTTGTTACTCCTTCACATTTGTCTTCAGCATCACCCTTAACTCTGTGGTGCTCTATCGCTCCTTTCGCCATACCAAACACTGGAATGCCTCCCTGATCTACATGGTGAACTTGGCCACCACTGATTTCATGTATGGCTTGTCTCTGCCATTCCTTGTGGCGAGCTACGTCATGCAGGACAAGTGGGTGTTTGGAGACTTCATGTGTCGCCTGGTGCGCTTCCTCTTCTACTTTAATCTGTACTGCAGCATCTTTTTCCTCACGTGTATCTCTGTGCATCGCTACCTGGGCATCTGTCACCCCATGAGGACCATCACACTGGAGACCAATAGAGCTGTGAAGGGCACTTGCATTCTAGTGTGGGTCGCTGTCTTTGCGTTAACTTGCCCAATTTTTCGATTTGCCCAGACTGAGTATCTTCCCCGTCAAAGGAACAATGGTGCTTCAAATGCAACTATAAATGAAGACCAGGCAAATCTAAGTGTGGTGGGGTTCCAAAACTGCTGGGATGATGCTATTGATAAGGAGTTCCCAGACTATGTTCCTTATGGGATAACCCTTCATCTTTTGGGTTTCTTTGTGCCATTTAGCATCATTGCCTGGTGTTATTCACGTGTGGTTCTTACAATATTCCGAACTCTGCCTTTCCAACCTCCTGCCAACGGACCTGAGACGACCCGAGACAGCAGGGCAGGGGGAGAGGGCATGTCGATCATTCTAGGCGCTCACTCACCTTATGTGAGCAGGCGTCGCAAGTCCATCAAGACTATCATAACCATCACACTTCTCTTTGCCCTTTGCTTCTTCCCATTTCATGTGACCCGAACCATATTTTTGGTGCTAAAAGTGACCAGTAGGGTGCAGTGCCATACAATGCAAATGGTCTCTGTTTGTTACAAAATCACTCGGCCACTTGCCTCCTTCAACGCCTGGCTCAATGCTTTGCTCTATTTCCTCACCAAGGAAAAAAGTGGGCCTTGCTGCCACAAGCCACAACCCTCCCAACATGGCCTCTTTTTGCCTTTGAGGATGTTCAGAAAAGGAGGAAATGTGGGGGATGAAGCAGAAGATGCAGAGAACCATAAAGACAATGAATTCATGGAAGAAAACAACATGCTCAAAGATCTGCCTTGAGACAAAACTGAATTCCTAAGAAAACAGCATATATGTGAAATGTTGGGGTGTTAGCACTGTGAGTTGTCTTCGGTACGTGGTCAGGCTTGCCAGATGCCTAGATGTGAAACATGTGGCTCACTGTTAAACTCTTCAAAGTCTTTAAAATCTTCATTTTGTTCTTTTTTTGTGCACATACCTGAAAAGTGGGGAAATCCTAGTCTACTAATGTGATTGTTTGCAGAAAGCATTCATACAATTGATTTGGTAATATTGCATTGTATTGGGTCTACCTTTGTTCTTGTCCTAGTTTACCTCAGTATAATGACAACACACAGAAGCTGCTATGACATTAAGTGTATCAGACTACTTGAGGACATGTTTTTTTCATACCTCACCATGAACTTGGGTATTTTCATTTAGTACAAGTGAATAATGTTGATGACGTGAATTTTGGAAACATTTGTAACCGGTAAACAGACTATACTGATGTGTACATATGAGCTCCTTGAAATAAATTTAAACTGCCACACAATGTCTTCAAACCGCCGTTGCTCTATCAGTAAATGTAAGGTGCAACAAAATTTTGTTTCACAGGTTTGAATCCAAATGACAGTCCTTGTTCTCACTTGTGATTTAAAACTATTGCAGTCCGGATTTACGAAGAGTTCAAATTTCTGTCAAAGTCCATTCGATGTTCCTCATGTGAAAGTGAACAAGACAATGGGGGTTCACAATTGGTTATGTATTAGGCGATGTTAATAATTTCTTATTTTTCTTTTTCCAAAGGTTAACTTGCCATTTGGATTTAACGTTTCACTTATGTTTAATATTTTAAATTGTAGAATTCATTGTTTTCAGAAATACCTTTGCAAATACAATACCTTGCTTTGATTTCACCTTTTTCCTGTGCCAGTCACTTGAACTAACACATGCCCTAAAATTGGTGGACGTCCTGGGTTTCTACAACTCTAATAAAATATTTGTCATTTAAACTGAATATCCATTGCACTTTCTTTTTCTGAAATGAAATAATACTCATGGTCCATGGTGGATGTGAGTCTCATGCATGGTTAGTAGAATCTGATCAATGATTAAGCTTTACACTAACAGAAATGCTGTATAAATGGAATGTTTTCTTAGTGTAAACACCCCATAATATGACTGTATTTGGTGTCAGTGGAAGAACCTGTGAGTCATATTTAAAGGACAACAATGTCACTTCTCTGAACGCCTCTATGAAAATATTCTTTTATACATTCTTCCTCAGCTAAAAACATAAGTTAATTCACTTCTCAGCTATAAAGGTGAGAGGACTAGACTAATACTGAATGATATTTTAGTCTATACCACAAGTATGGCCGCTACTACTCACTAAACTGTACTGATATCTGCTATCTGAAGCAGGCCCAGGTCTGCAATAGTCGAGGAAAATTGGTGAAGTGATGATACAAATACACCTTTCCAATTTCAGTCATTTTCTGACCATACTCAGCATCCAGCAACAGAGCTAGTAAAGTTTGGCTGCACTTGTCTCGTTTAAAAAATCACCAATCTAATGTACTGTAACCAACATGATTTAAGTGAAAAAATACTCAAAATACAAAAGCCATGAAGGTCATGAAGCCATGAAGGAAAATCCAAAGCCATTAAGATATATGTGAGTGCGGAAAGATCCCAGTTGTACTGCAGACACATAGAACCGAGCGAGCATTTCAGGGCTGAGAGGAGAGGTGTACTGTAAACAACTTGATTTGAATATTAAGAATTAATAAATATATTAAACTTCTTGAGCAGAAGCAAAAGCATCTTCACTCAGGAAAGTCCAAAACCATGGAGACACGTGATGTAAAAAAGAACCGAGTTATACACATGTCTGTCATGCCATTTCTTTTTAAAAAAGGAAACATTTTAATGCAAGTCTGAATCTTCTGACATTGAAGAAAGTGAGTTCGATTTCCTTAAAAACGTAGAACCACAGAGCAGTGCAGGCAGCTCAGTTTTTGAGCCGAAATAAAAGCATCTCCATACTCAGGAGGAGTAGAAATACTCAGAAAAATTCAAAACCACAAAGATATATGTGGGTGAGAAAAGATCCCAGTTACATCCAATGTCTGCCATGCTCTTTATTTTGTAAATAATGCAAGTCTGAATCCTGAATCATTCCACTGAATGCTGTACTAAGGACTGTATGTGACAAATATAACTCTTGAACTTGAACTTAAGTAAGTAAAGAACTTGGTTATACCCAATGTCTGTCATGCCATTGCTAAATGAATGCAACTCTGAATCCTCTGACATTGAAGAAAGTGAGTTAGAGTTCCTGAAGAACTGCAGAAATAGAACCACAGAAATGAGCAAGTAGTTAAGGACTAAGAGGAGAGGTGTAACGTTACTGTAACCAACATGATGTAAGATTTTAATATATTTTATAAAAAATTCTTAAATGAAACTTCTTGAGAAGAAGTAAAAGCATCTTCAGTAAAAATACTCAGGAAAGTCCCAAACCATGAAGACATACGTTATATCCCAGTTATATCCATGTCTGTCACTCCATGTTCTTTCTAAAAAAAAAAAAAGGCAAGTCTGACACTGAAGAAAATGAGTAAGATTTATTGAAGAAATGCAGAGACACAGAACCACAGAACCGTGCAGGCAGTTCAGGTCTGAGAGGAGACCTTACAGCAGCAGGGGGCGCCACGTGGACCATCCGGGAATTTCTGTTTGGAAATTCAAAACAAAACCGGCGAGGAGACTCCCGACCTGCACCGCGGCCAAAATAATCTCTGGCCGTTAAAATTATTTTACTAAAAAAAATTATTTAAAAATTATAGAGGCACCTAGAAGCGCCGCGAATTTCCCAGATCGTTACGATTAGGTAATACGCGGAATTCTGGGGTGTTTAAAAATTATAATTTGCAGAAGAAAATTTATATTTATTTTTTTTCCCTGTGCCCGTGTCGTCGACAGTGTTAGAGCTGCTGCCCAGAGCCGTTGGCGCCATTTTCAAACTCCACAGCCAGACTGAATGGAAGCGTTGTTTCTTATTAATTCTCCTATTTTTTAACTTTTTTTTTTTCGTTCACTATTTTACACTCTGCAGCGAATATACTGACCGGGAGGCGAGGATTTATTTTTCAAAGGTAAATCATTATATATTTTTTTAAAGAATTGGACCTCTCCCTATGTTCTAAACCTATTTTCATTTTTCCCCTCCCAAATGGTTAACTTATCTGTGCACTAGGTTTTTGTCGGAGTCTAGAGAAGTTAGTTATACCTCTAAATGTGCTGTGATAAACACGGGCAGGGGAGAAAATGGGCTGCATCAGTTAGTTAAGCCTCTTAGTGTGTTGTGGTTATCAGGGGTTACCATTAACTAACGTTAAATCAGCTGGTTAACGTTACTAGTACCAGATGAAATGTCTGTTCATGAACAACGCCTAGTTTGTAACCTTACTTCAGTACAAAAGTGTTGAGGACGCTAGTTTTCCAAGCTGCTACTATAGTCAGTAAATGAGAGAGATTTAGAGAGCTGCTCCTGGAGAGGCTCTGATGTGTTAGAGCTCATCCAGTCTTCACAGACATTTCCTTAGCATCTCCTTTAATCTTACTCTTTATCCTGCTGAAATAGCCCCTTTTATACAATTTCGTCGCATCTTAAAAGCAGCCATCCGAATAAATCGGTAGTCGATGTCTAAACGTCTGTGGTTGCTGGTTTAGTCAGATATTTAGGTTTATAATCTGATTTCCTACTTCGGAATGAACCACTCCTTATGTATGTTCTCCCCTCCTCCAACTAGCTGTGCCCTGATCCCAGCATCAAATCTGTTTCACAGCTTTGTATGTGATTTTTTTTTCAACCGATTAGGCCTTTATTTTTTTAATACTAATTAGCTTCTTAAAATCGCCCAAACTCGTTTAGATCGGTTGACAGCTTGCGGGAGGCGTCACTTTCGCTTTTAAGCGGATTTGACATAAAACCGTTGAATTATTGATGTATAATATAGGCGTATGAACGGATATTACTTAATTCTGCCTAAGGCAGATCCTCACAGATGGACACAATATGAGATTCTGGCTTTTTCAGAAAGTTTCGCTCAGGGCCTCAGTGTCTACATATTCAGATGGTGCTTATTTGCATTATTTGTAACTACCCTCAACACGAAATATTTAACTTGGACTGCTCCACTCGTCCTTATGTTGAAACATTTAGTCTAACACACGTATTGTCAAACAGTCTAAGCTAGATTGACTGGCTAAAGGCCAATTTCTTAATTTTTTAAACATCTTTTAGAGCAAACTTCAAAATTAAGTGGACATAATTAGCATTATAATGCACATATAAGTTACCTGTATTTGTTGTTTTTGCCATATTTGAGAACTACTGTATTGTTATTTCTAAAACTATTTATTTTAGACTTAAAAAAAAAAAACTTTCACAGTCACTATCATTCACTCATCCTTGCAGTATACAGATTTTTTGGCTGATTTGTGTTGCATGTCCTGAACTGTTTTACACACTCTTTTATACAGACAATAATATTATATTAAGTCAATATAGGGCATGAATTAGAAAATACACTCTGCCTCTTGTAATACCAGTTCATTGTGCCAGATGGTGTAAAACGTGATGTACTGTGTAGTCCGATATACTGGATATTTTACAGTTTGTGACATGTAAAGAGAAACAGTAATGATGGTTTAAAAAAAAAAAGTCAGCAGGCTGTTGTCTTTAGGCACTGGGGGGTCATAAGAGTGACTTGGGGGTACAGCTGATCTTTATAGCTGTATTGCCCCCAGTATAGTACTGGGAAAGGAGCAAATCAGGTTATTTTTACTGGATGGTTGCTGTTTATCGTGATAATTATGATTCTTGATAAGTCTGACTCATTTATCTTATTTATAACATTACTCTAGTTTGACAGCATTGAAGTCACTGTTCTTAGAAATTTAGAAATTTGTCATTATGATCACGTTTTATTTTATTTTCCTCGCTAAATGCCATTTCATATTTTAATAATCCAGGAGAAGGTATAAGGGTATTACATTTAATGAACTTGTTCTCAGATGAGACATTTCATGTTCACTTATATAAAGCAATGGGCCTCATAATATAAAAACTGTACTAATATAAACGGGATGATTAGGCAGATAGTGTGTGTGAAGTTTGTGCACCTGCTCCAGCATATATTGTTGTAACTGAATTCACATGGATGTATTGCATGTGCTGAAACTTCATAAAAATGCAAATTGAAATTAAGTGAATTTCGTTTATATGCTTAAAATGTTCAAACCCTACACAGTATTTTTGAAATTTATTTTAGTCCACTATAATTCATCTTAGCTTTGTTAAGTGTTTTATGCAAACTGCTTTCCTCATTTTTATCATCTTTTATTTTCAAATGTGTCTCTTTAGTGCAAAGTGATGTTAGATTTTTTTGTCCCGGGCTTTTGATGTTGTTCCTTCACTGGACTGTTCTTGGTCTTCCTGTTTTTGTGTGTGGTTACTGAGGCTTGGTGAAGATGTTTTTGGTTGAGTCGAGTGAGGTGATGCTTGAAGTGAAGGAAAGTAAGAAGTTGAACTTGGTTTTCAATTAAAACTCCACATTAAAACTGCTGGATCTTTTAAAAAAATGTTTGTGTACATGTGTGTATAAATATCTCTTAATAATACATGTTTGCATATGAATCTGGGTGGTGATCACGATTACTAGGGATGAGAGTTAAACTGGTGTTAAGCTCAGCATATTCCATGCTGATGATTTTACATTGTTTAGTCACTTTATCTTTGGATTATAATTAGTGATTAAATCTTATTGACCTGTTTGGGACAGGCTTTTGATCCATGTGGTTTTGTGACTTGGAGTTCTTTTGACTTTAGCTTTTTGGGTTGTGTGTCTTTCGCAAAGGCCTTTGTCTTGTGTGTGTGTGTGTGTGTGTGTGTGTGTGTGTGTGTGTGTGTGTGTGTGTGTGTGTGTGTGTGTGCT
>JBBPCY010000013.1:13031307-13076656 GCA_037974405.1 Brachyalestes nurse
TTACAGCCCGGCTGAAGGAGAGCAGTAAAATCAGCTGTGTGCTCGTGCACAGACAAAGAGATCTGATTTAAACTTGAAGAGGGAGCCATATCCTAAAAAGGATCCGAGTATTACAGCTCTAGTAAGAAGCAGTTAGATGTAAAATTCTTGGGACATGTGGTCAGTAGAGATGGAGTCCACCCAGACCCCTCATAAGTCCAGGGGGTCAGGGACTGGCCAGTACCCACTACCATTAAGGAGGTAAGGGCTGTCTTGGATTTAGCAGGGTACTATTGTGTATTTGTAGCCAACTTTGCTAAGATAGCACCTCCTTTAAACGTCCTGCTCACTGGAGTTCCAGCTGCCAAACAAGTGAATGAACGCCCTATTGTTTGGACAGAACAGTGTCAGCAAGCATTCAGTGCCCTAAAAGAGAGACTCATACAAGCAACGATTTTAGCATATACCGATTTTGAGCAACTTTTTACACTACACACAGATGCAAGCAACCAATTCAATTCACTTTTATTTATATAGCACTTTTGTCACAGGTTGTCACAAAGCAGCTTTACAGAGTCCCGGTCCGAGTCCCTGTTGAGTAAGCCAAGAGGCAAGAGAGGCAAGGAAAACTCCCTCAGCTGGAGGAAGGAACCTCGGGAGGAACCAAGACTCAAAAGGGGAACCCATCCTCCTCAGGTCGACCCACAGAGAAAGGAATGACAATCTTTATGGTGTTAAATAACAAAAGAGGGCCTTAATGAACAAGATTATAGACAAATAAGCCCTCTATGGCTAACAGAATTGGTTTCGCTAAGTGCCCAGAGAGGTAAACATTGTTCGAAGAGAAACTGAGAGTCTGTAGTCCATAAGCATCAGGATCAGGAACAAGAATCTCCGCCAGAGCTTTAGGCAGTGGTTGTCCTAGCTTGTCCCCAGTGGACCCGGGATCAGTCAGGGGCGATTTACCACAAATCTCAATCCGGCAGATGTGCAGCAGTTCCCCTCGGAGAAAGCAGAGGAGAGAGTTAGTTCTTTTTAAATTTACAAAGAATTGTTAATACCTGTGAGGAGTGCAAGTTGTGACTCTGGCATATCTAGCTAGAGCAGCCTAGCTAGAAAGGGCAGAACTGAGAGTTATGATGGGCGTGAGAGTGCCCCGAGACACCGGCGCACCTCCACTCCACCATCACAAACCTGAGTGAACGTGAGGAGTGGTGGGGTGACAACACCTGTGTCCCAGTTTACTTGAATTCCCTGTGCCCACCGCCTCCCAGCTCTACAATGTAGAAGCCAATCTGGATAATATTGGGCTAATGTGGTCAAATTTCCTGGTTCTAGTGAGTACTCTAGCTGCCGCATTCTGGACTAGTTGAAGCTTGTTTAGGTTTTTGTTGGAGCAGCCTGACAGGAGGCTGTTACAATAATCAAGTCTGGAGGTAATAAAGGCGTGGACTAGTATTTCTGCATCATGGAGACACAATGCACTTCTTAACTTCGCAATATTTCGTAGGTGAAGGAAAGCTAATTTAATAGCGGTACTTATATGAGTGTCGAATGAGAGATCGGGATCCATAGTGACACCGAGGTTCTTTACAGTTAATGTTGGAGAGATGTCATCTAACCACTGCCCAGAATCAATATCAGGTTGATCAGATATTGTAAAGCAAAGTAGGGCATGTGATGTGACAACAACAGCCTAATGTAACATGACATGAGAGGAGCCAGTAGCTGCTGATTTATGTTAGGGGTGATCCAAATGACAGTATGTCATCTGTTCTCTGTGTAGAAATATATGCACTTTTATATCAGAAAAGTTACGTCTTTTTTGCATGTTGCAAAGGTGTCCCCTTGAGAAGGCAGAAAGAATGTTTTTATACCTTTTTTAATGAAAATATATTTGTAGATAATTGTATTCTTAAATATTTGGACATTACACAATAGGAACATTATGTTAAAACAGGGAACTGTACAGCAATTGATTTTCACTTCTGCCTATTTCTACCTATGTTCAGAAAAATCTTAAGTTTTCAACTGATATTTAATTAACATTCAACTGAATATGGACGTCCAAGACAGGCTGTGGTCAGACATTCAAATACTGAACCTGATTTACACGTTGTACAGATATACAAATGTGTTCTTGGACTGAACCACACAACATAGACATAATCTGCATGTCTGGCACATTTCTCTTAGCTTGGCAGTATCAGAAAAGAAAAGTGCTATCATGCTTTCTCTAATCCTTATCGGCCTAGACGATGAATGGGCGCAATCAGTTTGGATGAAAACTGATAGTTTATCACTATATCTACTAACTAAAAAAATAACTGCGGGTTCAGTTCTGCTGTTATTTTACAATAATTTCTGCAGTGAAATTTGTTCATGCTCAGGGGAAACACTGATGAACACTATTCTCTGAAACCTGATTTAGCAAACATGCACATAACAGAAATGATTTGGGAGTGATAAAGGGCAGCACTCACATGGACACTAAATGAGTAAATTCTAACTGTCTATAAGAAAATGTGTAATTTTGCAGTTTATGAATTCTGAAGTTTATGGTTGCCCTGAATTCTGCCTTCTTCCATGTTTTCCATCATCCTGTCTGAACGTCCCTAAATGAACTATGTGGCATCTTGTATTGTTTTGTTGGACTATTCCTCATTTGTTTGACTCCTTTAAATGAACAGACATGATGGAGACATCAATGCATCAGTGTATGACTTGCACACGTGTAATTGTTTTTGACTGCTGGTGGAGTGTGTTTTAGATTTCACCAAAATATTTTACATAGAGACTTTCCTTATTAGCTGCATTAGCCTCACAAAACTGAAAAAGCACACTTTTGATATCCCATTTGGGACAGGGGAGATGTGTAAAGACATCTAGTTTTTTTCTGTAGTTCTTTTAAAGCCTATTTTCTAGGCTTTAAACAGAAAGCAAACATTGCACCAGGATTCGTGAACAGTAGTATAAAACCTATTTGTGTGATATAAGGGACTTGTTTAGTCATCTTTCTTTCAGTGGGAAGAACGAAAATCAAATGAGAGGCGAGCTCAGCAGCAGCATCCTCAGAATAAAGAGAGAGAGAGAGAGACAGACAGACAGGCAGAGAAAACACACCAGAGAGAGAGAGAAAAGAGAAACACACACCGAGGGAGAGACGAGAGAAAAAGACAGAGGGAGAAAGAGAGAAACACACACACACACACACAGAGGAGGGGGGAGACACACACCCACACAGAGGGAGAGAGAGACAGAGAGACACACACACAGGGGGAAGAGAGAGAGAGAGAAGGAGAGAGGCTGCTTGAATGACGTTTGAGGGGTACGTCGTGCCCACCAATTCACTAGAGGCGGGGCTTGTGGGCGGGGTTTCGCAGTGATAGTCTATATTGAGAGCCCGTGCCGGCCGGGGGGTGTTAGAATAAAAAATTCTCCCATCATCAGCTGGGTGTTCTGCGTTTCACTCTGCACCTGTCCGCCTGTCCCGAGACCTGTCTTCTTCTCACTATTCCAGGCGCCTTTCAAGGTGGGTAACATTCCGCGTCCGTGTTTCACTGTATCCTTCGTGTCGCGCGCCTCCTTCCAGTCCATCCAGAGGGGGGTCTTGCATGCTGTAGGCTGGGGGGCTTTGTGCATTTCTTGATGTGATGTAACCAAATTATAGCTCGTTTTCAATAGCTCTGAATACCTTCATTCATTGAATGCATTCGATTATCTTAATACACACCCCAACACACGCGCACACACACACACACACACACAGCAGCCCCACCACCACCCCAACCCCCAACGGCCATTTTGTATGGCCCAATTATGGGATTTCGCAGAGAGATTGAAAGGAAAATGGCTCAAATAGTCAGGGGCTGCTTCTTCTGTTCGACTATTCGTCTCGATCATTAAGAGGTCTGGCTGAAAGCGCGACCCGCGCGAACAGTCGGACAGACGATATTTCAAATCTACCATAACCTGGACGAGCAGCTGGTTTTATGTCTCCTTGTGGATAGCAGCATGATCGTGCCGAATAGTCGCACTGAACATATTTCCAATCTATAGAATTCTGGACGAGCAGCTGGTTTATGTCTTATTATGGTGGTAGCAGTAGGCTAGATGCAGGTCATGCACGAGAGGATGCTCAGAGCCATAGAACCCCCTTCACGCCTTCAAGCTCGTGACCTTGTGTCCATTCTGTAGAGCTGAATTATGTAAAGGCTTGTGCGGATTTCTCTATTAGCGTGCGTTGTCCTTAGAGACCAGGAGGCACACACAAGCACACACACAGAAAAAAATGAGATTATGTCCAATAGTAGATTAGATTGCCTTCTGTTTCTCTCTCTCTCTCTCTCTCTCTCTCTCTCTCTCTCTCTCTCTCTCTCTCTCTCTCTCTTTCTGTGTGTGCGTGTGAGAGAGGGAGAGATAGAGAGAGAAAACCAAGGTGTTAGGTTCTGTGCAAGCTGCTCACATAAATATGTATGTCAGGTGCATAATCATGTTACGCCATGCTTTATTTTTGCACACCATATCTTATTCATTAGTTTAAAATATATTTTCCCCCAGGTATGAATGCTATTTGACATTTGCTGCCACTGTGCATGCCTTCTGAAAATGAATTAGTATGTTTGAATGAACAAAGCATTACATATTCGTAATTACAATATGAGCAATAAAAACACTGCTGATAATGTAGAATATATAGTATTCATGTACTGTACACAGCTTGTTCTTGCTATGTCTATTTAAGAGGTGCTAAATATGACTAAGGAGTAGAATTATTGTTGTTTTTGTTGATAATCTGTTTAAAAGAAGACCTCCTGTAACCCAGATGATCCTGTTCTCGTTTTCACTACACAGCAGCGCACTTTCCTACTACGTTGCTGTGTTATGGGGACAGTCCAAGATTAATGGGCTCGGGTGGGGGCAGAATGCTGCAGTGATGGAGGGCAGGCATCAGGGTCGTGCTTGGCCAGTTTTTATGGCTCTTGCTTAGTTTTGGTGCAGCTCAAAATGCTGCAAAGTCATTTCAACGATCAGGTCATACTCTACGCACTAATCAACGAGTATGTGTGTAGCACCAGCTCATTTTCTCAAGAAAATCTTTAAAATAAAAATACCTTGATAAAAAAGAGATGTAAAAGACACTTTGAGAACATCGGAAGAAACTTTGGTTCTCTAAAGGGTTTTTAAGTGGATGATTCTGTAAAGAGAACTTTTAGGCTGTGTGAGTGGGAAATTCCACCTTAAGTAAAGGTTCGATACCAGTGTAAGATTTTTTCCTAAAATTTCATGTTGAAGCCAAGAGCCACTTAGCATTTATCTTCCAATTTTGTCTTTCTTTGCTCCACTTCACATGGATCATGACTGGGGTCCAGTTTCTTTTTGACACAACATGTAAACTATGATGCCACTGTCGTGGATGGGACTCATTTTCTGAATATTTCTCTCTGTTTTTAAAGGAACCCACTTTATCACTCATGTTTGTACTTCTTTTCACCATATATTTGTCTGTTATTGAACAACAGTGGAGTCTTTATGTTTTTAGGTAAAAGGTGGTTGCTATCACACCATTAAGAAGCACATAAAGAACCTCTGAAATGAGAGACTATATTGAAACACAGAAACAAGCTCTAAGACGGAGGTCTGAAAAGCTGCTTGATACTTGATTCTTATCCTATTGGGCTGTTCCTAAATCCCCAAACAGTTTTTGCGTTCGTGGGTATTGCAGGCATTAAAAATCTGGAAACATGAGAACAGGGACTTTATTTTGGTCATTTGAGATCTGAATGTTTAATCTGCTTTAATGATCCTTATATAAACACACGGGGAGAAGACTGTGATGCTGTGGTATAAGCTGTAAACACAGATCTGTTTTTCAGCAACAAGCAAGAACATTGAGTAAATGACAAATATAACAGAGGGAGAGAACGACGAGAAAATTAAAAACCTGACTACCACCTGTTTTATAATGTGTGATATTGTTCAATCTGTTGGGATTGATTCTTATTCCATCACAATAATGTTAAGTAATGTTTTCTAGGCTGTATTCAATTATAAATCTTAATCGTGTCCGAATTATGGAGAGATTTAGAACTCAGATGGTTGTGAACTCTGAACTCTGAGAGGGATCACAGGCTTGGGAAACGTGTGCCAGCATGCAACGTCAACGGATTTTAACCACGATTGACAAATACTCAAGTTATGTAAACACACAACAATAAACAAGAGAGAGAGAGCAAGAGAAAGAGAGAGCTGTACTAGTGTTCTACTTTTTTCTTCTTTCTGCCAGCATTATTTTTCTTGCTGTTCTTCCATTTACTCTTTTTCTATATTCCATTCATTCCTCTTTTCTTTAGTGATGTGGTTGCGTGTGCATTCATGTCTGTTCTACATATGTATCTGTTTGACATTGAGATAATTGCAGTGGGATGATGCAGGATAATATGTGGATGCCAGAAACTACTGTATTTTGTAGGGCTGAAAAATGAATTGTTTTTATATATAAATGTCAGTTTAAAGAGTTTTTTTTGTAGTTATGAAATGATCACACATGATCAACAACATTGCCCTCATTTTAAAGTGGGAAATTTCAAGAGCCGCCTGCTGATGAGTTATACCAATCAAAATCAACCAAACAATCATGCATTCATGTACAGGACAACACAACTCTAACTAACTGTCAGACACACTACGTTTAGCCTTCTAGCCTCAAACTAGAAAAAAATTGATATTCTGGTCTTTTGGGCCATAAAAACAAACATGGTCATTAATTTATAAATAATAATTACACATTTATTCAAATGACCTCTGAAAGATATTTTATGAATTCAGTCCCATGGAAATTTCTATCAGGTAGCTTTCATGGTGTTTTATTTTTATTATCTCACTTTTCTAGTTTATACACAGACTTACATGATTGTGAGCTTCTTGATCTAATAATTGACATCATCTGGTTTTCTGCATTTGGTGTTACATGGAACAGAAGGTGTCTATGTACTGTGAATGAACTAATGTAGAGATGGCCTTGGCTTTTCAGTCAATATAAAACTCTCACAAGGCTCTAATGAGAGATGCTGACAAGTGACATGCCTTGCAATCTCCCACAATAATTCTTATAATTATTGTCTTAAGCTGTGTTCTCACCATAACATTGTTAGGGGCTGAGTATTATCAGGGACTTTGCTACTCCTGAAAATGCATAAATACATATCCACAAACACAGAGACCCCCTTTTTTGCACCCTCTTTAACTATATATGTCATGCATGTCAATGAGTAAAGACAGGTGTTGTGTTGCACAAGTCACCTAACCATCATTGCTGGCCCTGTTTAGCTATACATATAAATATTTCATGGTAAGTAATTATTTATCATAAGAAAGCAATTATTAATGTGTCATTTACCAGTGCCTGTTTAAAAGCTTACTCCTTTAAAGAATAGTTCCCTTAATAATAGCTGCGCTTCATACTTTCATGGTGCTGAAGCCTTTATTGACTTACTAATCTGATAGAATTTGATAGATAGCGTTTTCTGGGCTAACGGAATTTGAGGTTAATAACGGTCAGACAGTGGGAGACAGGACAGCACGTTAATTAGGCCAAAACAAGAGAATGAGACAGATTCACAGCGATTGATTAGGGTCAAAAGAATGATCTGACATCTAATCAGTCAAAACACACAATCCAGTACAAATGGTAGGGCGAATGAAGGACTCTGTTAGAGTCACATGTGCATCTGGAAATCAAATTGCACTGACCACAAGTGAATGAACAATGAATAAAAACTTTGGTTACACAAACAAGCACCGTAATCCCTTTGTCTCTTGGTTACAGCCAAATAAGCTGTCAGAGAACCCTCTGATAGGCGATACTCCCCTCACATGCTTGCAAATAAGTAGTCTACCATAATCCCATTGTTTCTGCACTGTGCTTCGATAAGTGTCGCATTTCGACACTGTACTGATGGAAAAACACAAGAGTGTTTTTCACCCAGTCTACCCTGGGGGGCTAGACAGTGTTTTGTCTGGGACTTTTCCATCGTTTTTCTCCCACTGTGCAGATCCAAAGTCTTTCAGTGAGTTCAATCCCTTCCACTCCTCTCTGCCCATGCATGCATGCCTGCACACATCTATCTGCCCATCCGCTCTACCTTTCCCTGATACCATTCTTGTATATCTCATCCCATTATCTTCCTAGGCCTGAAAAATGTGTTTGTTTTCTGAAGGGAGCCAGGCCTGAGAGGCTGAGTGGGAATTAGAATGGGGATTAAGGGTTTTGGCAACAAGCGATGGAGATGTGGAAAGAAGGGCAGGGAGAATTTGGTTATGGTTGCCAGTTGCCAATGGTCATGCCAACCTTCTGCCAAACTGCACAGGGACGTAAACACTCTCCCATTTAACACAAGGCTTCACATGACCCTGAGAAGCAGTTACCATTTTGTAGTTCTAATTAGGCTTAATAGGAAGTACACATGACCGACATGGAGAGTTCCGTATATGGTTGGTAATTGAAGACATAAGAAAGAGGATGACTTGAGAGGAACTATGAAGGAACTTCCTTTATGATCATCAGTAGGAGCTGAAGTCACAGTCGAAACTGACTTTAGCCACAGGAATGCCTTTCATTTATTCACCCAATTATTCAATTCTCCTTCAGCAATAAAGATGAAGATTGAGAACAGCCTGCCTTGCCAGCAGCTCCCTGAGGTGCATCCCCAAACTGGGCTACAGTTCACTGTGGCCACTGAGGAGGACTTTGATGACATCATGGCCATGAGCCAGGATATTTATGGGGGCCTAGACTATCTTCCCACTCGCTATCAGTCTTGGCTGCAGGAGACCAACCGCACGGTCATCCTGGCTCGCAAGCAAGGCAAAGTGGTAGGACCATATACCTACTTTTTTGCACTACTTCTGCACTATCTGTCAGTATATGTAATTTTGTAATTTAAATGTTAAAATGTTAATTTGTTCTTCTGGACAGGGAATACTTTCCAAAACAAATTGTTTCCATAACTTACATAGCTTTGTAACTGCATGCCATAAGTCAAGGAATACTTGCACATTCAATATTTACAGTTGACACAAATAAGTTTACGAACCTGGACAAACAGTCCTTCCTTTAACTATATTCCCCAGATTGCACTTGAGTCAGTGTGTGTTATTGATGACGGGGAGACCATGCTGGTGGAGGGTCTGCGTGTGGCCCCTCAGGAGAGGGGCAAGGGTGTGGCAGGGGTGCTGCTCCGCTTCTGCTCTCAGCTTGTGAAGTCCAAGTATCCTGATGTTAAAGTTTGTAGACTGACCAGAGATGATCAGCTGGGTCCCAAGGACTTCCAGAAGTATAGGCTGATCACAAAACAGGTAAACACCTGTAAATTACATTTTCCATTTTCCAACAATAAATGACAACTCGGATTCAAAAATGGCGTACACTGCATTTACATAACCTTTATATAACACACCTAATATACAGTGAGTGTAAATGCAGTGCAAGCCATTTTTGGATGACATTTTTGAACAATAAATTATAACTGGGATTCAAAAATGGCTTATATTTACATAACCCTTATGTAATACGTCTGTGAATGTAAATGCTTGAATTCGTTTGTGACATCACAAAATGTGGTGGGACCGGGTCATTGGTAGGTACTGTTGAGCCCAATATTCTTACTGTGAAAAATATATAGGTGTGGTTGATGCCTTAGCATATGAACAAGGCTACAAACTCTCATTCCATAATTAAACTCCTGTTTCAAGGCAATCCTCCTGGTTCGCTTCCGTGCAGAAGACCTAAAGTTGCATCTCACAGATCTTGGGCTGAATGTAGGCATTACAGGGGATGGCCTGCCCCCTTCCAAGGTTCCAGTGCATTTGACACCGTCGGAGGTTCACCGGCTCTTTTTGAGCAGTGGCTTGATGCAGGATGTCCTACCCAGTGCCACCATTGTGCAGGACTGGCAGCCCTTCAAGCCTCTGGCCAGCAACATGGCGATCCTGATGAAGAAAGACATTGATTGGATGGTGGATGACATCAGCTGCCCATCCATGGTTAGCCTGTGCACCTTCCCCTACCATGTGCCCATTGGTGATGACTGGTACTACCTCAACATTGACATGTTTGGTAAAGATCTGGGCCTGGCTACCCAGCAGCTCCTGTGCCACTTGAGACGTCACACCGAAAAGCTAAAAGGTCATGTGATGTGCCAGGTGTTCCTGGACCCGCCACTGTGGAAGCCCATGACTGAGTTCTTCAAGGAGACCCTGAAAGTGGAGCTGGTGAAGGAGTACACTGAGCAGTGTGTGGTGGAGTCTGATGTGTAGCAACAGGAGGGATGGATACAGCTAAGAACGAGGATCTGAAGACACCCCTCTCCTCACATCCAGACGCCAAACTACCATAGAAACTGGAAGAGCTTTGACATCTCTCAGATGGTTTCCTTTCATATCTTGCCCCTGAACAAAACTTTAACCTTGTAGAGATAACACGCTGAGGACTAAAATGTCCTTGTAGAATAATTGAAAAATACTTGAAGTCTGACAGTTAGTTTAATAAGGATTCAATTGCAAAAAAAACGAATCAACATACGGTTAAGAAACTTCATATGCAACAGTTTGTTTGAAAGTTCAAGCTACATAATTTATTTCAGTATGCAGTACAGTGTGTGTGTATTTACACATGCTGAGTTGCAAATGAGACTGCACAATCTTTAAGGCACTTTATGATAACCTAAACGGAATATCTCACTCCCGATAGTGAGGTGGTTGCTTTAGAGACTATTTTGTCTGAATGTTGCACTGTAGCTGCCAATGTTGAGGGTTAAACAAAATCTTATTGCATCTCATTTTTATTTGCAGTATAACCAGAAGGAAATCTAGGATACTACAAAGATATAATGATTAAATTCATATAATTTGATGTGATTAGCATTTCCTCAGGTAAAAACTAAGCTTATCTCACATAACAAAAAACCCTGAAAAAACACAGCTATCAATTCTATTAGGTTAGTAAAAACAAATCCCAAACTTATTAACTCACCTTTCCTTCAGAAATGCTTTGTAGGCCTAACTAAACGCACAGTAGCTGATGTCAGACAGAGGAAATTGCTCATAATTTTAGATTACAGTCTTAAGTGTTTGCTTTCATTTATGCACTTGACCTTATTTGCTAGTATTTTGTGGCATCTCTATATATATTTGATATATTTGACAGGAATCGCAATATGAAGAATATAATTTTATTAAAACAAATGCACTGTAGTTGAAATGTGCAATTTGGAATGTACACTACAACATTGCTAATATCATTTGTTAGGTTATTTGTTACATAATTAAAAGTAAATAATAAGAATAGCCAATACTATCAGTTTTAGGTTTTAATCGATAAGTGAATTATCATGCCACTAACTGAAAGACTTTGAATGACAGGAGAAGGAAAAAAAAGAATTCTGTAATAGGAAATTTACCTACAACATAACTTTAGTGGGCTTTTCATTGTTAGCAATCCATTTGAGAGGATCTACACAGCACCTAAACAAGTTTTTGAAGACCTTTGAAGATCCATATGTGAGATATTGGACCTAGAAGACCTCCAGTTTTTTAATGCACAAACAGTTTTGGTACCCGACTGGTTAAAACGTCTAGTGACTGCAACCACTCATTCCGAAATAATTGACCTCTTTGTCTTTAGTCGACTCAGGGGATACAACCACCTTGTCAGGAAAAAAAACAAAGCAAAACACACTCATTTTGGAAAGAAAAGGAGAGATGACAACCACATTCAGTTTTGACTCACGCAAAAGAAGAAGAGAGTATTTTTTCATCGGCAAACTAATACCTGAAGAACATTGATCAACATTTCCAATATTTGGAACCTCAACAGATATATAGAGCAGAGATGGGAAAAAACGAGGACAGTCAGCCTGTCGTTAGCCCAAATTCAAAACAGTCTCCCTCTGGAAGAGCTTGACGGAAGCAACTGCAAATGAACGCAGTGCTGAATCTTTATAAATAGCACTGGAAGTGCCACAGAACTGAGCCCTTTGCAGGCCCCACTACAGCGAGATGAAGAGATGCAGAGTATGAAAAAAACAGCACAAGAGAAGAAGAAGGAAGCGTCACCATAGGCAGAAGATCCTCGACCACGATCAAATTACTTCTCCAGTATATTCTCTCAAAAGCTGAAAGAGCACCACCCATGCAAGAAATTATACCGTTCCCTCTACCTGCATACCCATTTTGCCTTGGCAAAAATGATATCAAATTGTGATCTCTAAAGGAATTAAAGGGTTGCATTAAGAAAAGACAACCCAGTATAGTATCCATACTGGCCATTCTGTCAATGAAAATGCTTCTTATTGAGTTTTCAGTAATTCAAATATGATAAGAATGAATGAAGGCAACATGTGATGTCTTTTTTTAAAGTATTTATCAGACGTAAAGTTGGGCATTTCTGATGAATGTCTTGGCCATCTTTTGCTGGTAAATTGGTTGTAATGGTACATTGTGGAGTATTTATTCTGAAAGTGCAATTTTTATTTTCGTCATTGTCTGTTTTTTGTTTGTTTGTTTGATTTCATTTTTAATAACAAAAGACAAAATGGCCAGAATGGTTTTAATATATGACATATTTGCCCTTTGGGAGTGTCTAACCCAAAACATTAAAGTACACTAACATATTAATTACTCTATCCATGTCTATAATATGCAAATCAAGAGAATCCCCCAATGACCATTAATGTTCCACAGTCGTTTATAACTTGTCATGATGGTGGGACATTTTTTAATAACTCTCTACAACCACAAAGGAACAGGAAGTTCTCCTCTTCACCTTCATTGGACTGCACTGCATGTGGTTCTTGTTACAAGGTGCAATGTTATACAGAGTCCTCAGTGAGGTCACCTGGCCCTTCCTGGTCTGTTTCTTGCCAGTGAAATTCAAAAACCATGTATAATTTTGAGCTCTTAATTTATTTGATGTATTTATTTCTTTTTTTTCTTTTAACTTATTTTATATTTGCTGCTGTGATAAGTCAGGGGGATAATCCAGAAAAAAATGGGCAATTAAATATTGGGATCAGAATTACCTGGCAACGAACAAATCTACTACTAATACAATTCAAGAAACATGATTTTCTAAAACTCAAAAAAATTGAGAAATTGAGGCTCAAAATATTACACATATCACAAATCTGGAATTCTGTATTATTTTGAATTGAAAACATGCAAGGTCACTAAGTTGTAAAGTGAAGAATTGTTGTCAAAATTGTTGTCGAAGCCTGTACAGCACCTGTTATTGCCTAAGGTGTTACAGTACGTGTTGGTCTATGAATACCGTAAAATTTGCTACTGTATGTAAGTTGGATGCCTAAAGAGAGGAGAACAATTACAACTACTAATCATTAATAATTTATAGTAAAGCAACAGAACATGTTGACCATAAAAGTCACATTTCTCAGAACATAAAATGTTATTGGTTTTACACTATAAACTCTCATCCCTCTCTTTAAAGCTCACAACATTTTGGTTTAAAAAAAAGATATGGATGGGTGACAAATTAAAGGAAAATTGTCATAGTAAGGTGTTGTTTCAGTGCACCCTCTGCAAGTCTTCAGAACTGTACTGAAGGGGCAAAACACCATTCTTTCCAAAGATATTTCTTGATTTTTTGTTTTGATGGTGGTTCATTTGGGTTGAGATCTAGGGACTGAGAAGATTTACATTTTTGAATTCATCACTTTCATACACTTGAATTCATACAACCATTCATGGACCCCACTGTGATCTGAGACCACTCCTATCAGGATAGAGATGTTTTATTATAGGATAAAGCAGATGATAATATCACTTTCAAGTTGTAGAAACCCCTCTTGTCTATTCCAGCAGAAAGCCACATCATGACTGAGACACCAGAACCCCCTCACTCTAGGGGCTGCATTTAGGCCCAAATCAAAATTTAGTGAACACTACACATGCACTTTCCTGCTGACTGAGAATATAGTGATTGGTTGACTAATATGACCATATTACTGTTTTCTACATTTGTGTAGACCTGTGCTGTGAGACTCAAAAATGGTCATTCATCTTTGTAATTATGGTTCTACTATAGTATCCCTGTCTATTTAGTTGTGGATAGACTGTTCTTACTCAAAGTCACTCAAGGAACAGCTGCCCTCCTGTTTTTCATTACATATCACCATCACTCACTGTGTGTTATCCCCAACCTGTTTGCTGGTGGATCTAAATGCAGATGTGGAATTAGTAATCATTCCTGTTGGAAAACTAGCCAACTGAGTGACCAAATTTTAGCCATTCCTGATCCAACAATGACGCCCAATTTCAAAGTCACCTAGATCTTTTCCTCTTGATCTAAAATTGGAGAGCACTGGCCTGCTCACCATTTTTATACCAGCCACAGAGCATGCTTGTGTGTTTGCTTAACTGGATCATGTACAGTTATTACCGTTCTTCACGTATGCTTTTTCCACTCATTTATTCGGGATTATCTTTCAATTTGTCACCCATGTGTATTTTTCTTTTTTTTATATTGTACATTTGGAAGATTGTTTATACTTTTGTACTTGGCATTGACCCCAGATCATGACTGACAAGACTAACCTAGCTAGGTGTTGTGAAGGAAGGTACAATTATTAATTTGTTTTTAAAGCTACTTAAGAATGTCCATGTCATTATACCATACTGTCTATATTCATAACAGGGGTCACCATGTCAGCAGCAGAATGCCCCTCTGCCTGACTGATGGTAATGACGTTAACTTAAGAGATAATTTAACAGCCAACACTAAAGTGAAGTACCAACTGGAATGGATAAGCCTGTGAAGTTGTCATTCTTTTAACAGGATCTGTTTTCTTTCTTTTCTTTTTTTGGTCTTTATTAGTCCCATATCTCCCTTGTGATCTCAGTTCATCACATTTTTAAAATACAACGAACAGCAGATCTATCCATGTGCCACAATACTTTTGCGAGGTTGGGCAAGCTTCACAGAACACTGATCAAGTCCTATTCAGTTTAAGAAGAAAGTGTAACTTCATTTCAGTTTTTACCAAAATGCAGAATTTTTAATTGTGTGGATAGTTGAGCTGATGTTAGCATGATGGCAAATTAATTAATTCAGAGCTTTTTTAGTTATGACTAAAATCCAGGGCAGCCAGTTGGAAAATATTATATTTACATTTATCAGGGTTAAAGGTACAGAAAATCAATCGGATGTAGGGAGGTTAAAAGCGGAAAAACATCTTCCAGTGAATTAACACTTTTATGGATGGAGTATGAAGAGGTCAACTGAACATAGTCTTGATAAGTGGTGCACAGGAAGTTCTTAAAGGTGCTTTTTAAGCATTTAAATCTGACAGAGACATGTGGCTGCCTGATATTAGGCATATGGTAGAGATATGTTGCACATTGGTTCACAAGCACATGTGAAATGACCCTATCACTCACAAAATAGGCTTTAGGTTGCAGATATAGCAGAAAGACCGAGCCAGGCTAATACGATGGGCAGGTGTTAAGGGTAGGATGGGAGAGATCGTGTTACAATAGAACAAACAGTCTGCACTGGACACCACACAGGCAAGTTACTGCTCACAATATAATTCTAATCTGAAGGGAAAGTCCTTTAGCAATGGGATATAACAATGAAATAGTGGAATTTTACCAGAAAGACATAGTTTATGGAACTCAAACACAAAGCCTTGGAGTGTTCTGCCTTGCCTCTCAGAATGAATGAAACAGGATCTAGTGAGAGCTCTGTGGTATCGTCTTGCAGAAACAGAGCTCGGTCGGGTTGGAGTTCCCTCACCTTCCACCTATAACTAAACCTAGCTAGCACCCCTGGAGGTTTGGATGGAAAGAGTGAGCAAGGGAGGTCAAAAGAGCAGTCACTGTTATGCTAATGCCCACTCACTGGCTATTCACTACCGTTGGTCTTCATTATAGAATGCAGCCACTTGATCAAGTCTGGGCTCTGTTTCTTTAATATGGTGAAGCCTTTGCAATGTTATATGATGGTGTTTCTTACTGTGAGCTGATGGAAGGAAATGAGCAGGGAAACAGCAGGAAGCTTTACTCCCTTTAACTAGAATTCCTCAAATTCAACATGACTGGGCTTCTGTCTCTCTGTTTATTTCCTGTAAAGAAATGGTGTTTGAGAGTCACATCACAACAGCATGCAAATGTTATTTTTCCCACTACAAGATGTACTGACAAATGGCATTTCATCTGCTTATTTTCCTGTGCAGGAAGTAATCTGCGACTGGATGCCAGTGCATGTGTTTTCAGGTCATGCTATGTGAATGACATTGATTTCAGATTGGACTAGTGTACGAGCTAGTGCTCTCCATATATCTGCTATGCTTTAGTCTGACAGTTCATCTAAACACAAAAACGTTGACTCTTCCTTGATATTTAGGATACATGCACTGTTGCATCCTAAGCACAAGAAATGGAGGATTTTAATATAACATTCTGTACCAGTCATGGTCATTTAGTGGTCTAGATAACTGCTCCTCAGGTAGTTCCTCTAGAGACACCGTTATAGACATATTTTTAGGTGTGCACCTCAATTCTAAGGACAGTTTGTATCAGGTACATTTCTACCACTGCAGTGGCTTGTCCAAACTTATTTTAGATCATACCAAAGACTTCAGTTCAAGACTTAAGTCGAAGGTTTAACTTGGACCCCATGCGGCCCTGTCATTAATCTGCTCTGTTTAAGAGCAATCAGGATAGATGCCCTCAGTAATTCTGTCTTAACTGTAAGGGAGCAATGGCAATAACTGATGTGCCTGTTGAAGGTTTTTGTGATCTGCCTGAAACGAGTTTTCGCAGACGTGGTCGTTACCGTCATGACATCGCCATTTCTTTGACATCTTTGCTGTTCATAGGGTCCAACTAAATGACCATGGTCTGAATGAACCAATCAGTGTCCTAGATGATTGAATTTGGGGGTAATGAGCACACCAACTCCTACCAGTATAGAAGGAAGTTCAGTTTTCTCTGTAAGGTAGGAGTTTGAGTGTCTGTGTAGCGCATTCCCTTGATGCCGCAGTAGCGACTGGGTTTTCTTTTTTCTAGAGAGTCGCACCTTTGCCCATACAGTTCTAGGAAAAAAATTTAATTGATGCAGAACATTTCATTATGTGGAGGTTCATTATATGTCAGAAGAGGTCTTTAAAGCATTAATGTAAAGATTCTTTGGAGACCCAAAAGAGGCAAAGAAGATAGGGGGCACCCTTATTTTTAGTGTAAACTGTGCATTGGGAGAAGAAATTCTAAAAATGGGTAAACCTAGGCTAATTAAAAATACTTGAAAAATGTATGAAGGTGGTTTCCTTTAGAAAACTCAGAGTGTTACTGTTCATCAAGGGTGTGAATATACAGTTCTAATGCCATTCAGAGGCATTATGATATAATTTTTTTTAGAGTATACTTTTCTGTAACCCAACAAGACTGCTTATTCTTAAGCAGTGATTTCAATGAAATGAAAAGTATTTTGTTATTTTCATTTGTTTTTGTTTTTTTTTTTTCAAAATTTGTGAGAGATGCAAAGGTATTTTAAATACAATATGTTTTTTTAAAAAAAACCTTTCAATCCCTGAGAGATCTTTGGGATGTGCATGTTGTGTGAGTGAGGAGGGGGGAGGGAGGGTTTAACATCAAGCATGTGGCTAGGTTTACACAAAGCAAAAATAACTTTCAAGTAGTTTTCTGTTTCATTGTCATAGAGATTTCTCTGATGCTTAGATTTTTCTCTGCAGAGAAAGTAAAGCAACCACTAGGGTAGTAACATTGTGGGGAGTTAGTGGTAGGTTTACCAGCATTAATTATAAGGAATTATGTACTCATATAGGAATTATGTACTCATCATAACTACATATGCATATTCACAGAAACAATATCTATGTGGTGTGAACCTAGCCATATACGTGTTTTTTTCTGAAAGCTGTACAATTCCATTCTAATAATTGTTTAAAAGGGTAGACATAACAGTAACATTTTATTCGTTTTCCTGCTTGTGTTATATTAATATTGTATAGTGCTGTAATTGTTTGCATCTGAACATACCTCTTTTTCTTTATATACTTGATTAGTAGCTTAACTAGGAGCAGTTTAATGAACAATATTATTCAGTGTCATATATACAAGTAATTGTAACACACTTAAGGAAGAGAATGCGGCAGCACAGACAGCCTTTGTAAGTTGTAAATGATGTTGGGGTAAGAAAACGCTTTCTGATCAGACTGAGTCCCTCTGCTACCAACGTTTAGATGTCATATTTTTCTCGGGTAAAAAAAACGAGGAGCAGGACAATTAGAACGATGTTCTAATGTGATTCAGAACGATGGACTTTAATGACCTTGTTTTCAGAAATTCTTTGTTGATTTTTTTCTTACATCTTATTTTGAATCCCTCTGTTTGAAGTTTGTTCACGAAGGTGTTAAAAATGAGGGAAAACGGAAGTGCATGTTGGAATGTTAAGCTCGTCGTTATACAAAACCTGCCATTTGTTTAACTTACGTCTTTTCCATTTAAAGAGTCAAAATAATTTGTATAATAACTGTTATAAATTGCCCACAACTAAAAAATGGCCATCAAAAATTACTTTATGCATGTTAGGAAACATTGTGAAAGTTTAAGGTAGTGTGTCAATTAATTTGCAGCATGTACTCTTTTTTAAAAGTGCAAGAAAATGAAGCATATTTTACAGTATATACAAATTAAATTGTTAAATCGTTGACTTTTATCACTATTGTCACTGAACCCATCATTGGGTTCTCTGAGAATTATTCTGACCTGTTTACTCAGTCACTCTAACCAGTTTATCCCCTACTTTTCAAAGATTTTAATATTTCATTTGTCATTAAAAAAGCCTATAGGTAGTTATACAACAAGATATACAACTGTGCAACGTGCAACTCTTGCTAAAATTCAATGTTGTCACATTTGACATTTCCACTTTCTGCTTTCCACTACAAAACTATGAAATCAATTAAGTCGTCAATTAAACGCTGACATAAAAAAAATCATAACTTGTGTTCGACCAACACCATAATGAATAAACGTCATATGTAATCTGTATTAGATTGCATGTGACTTTAGCGATGCACTCCTGAGAATCATCATGGAAACTGTTTACTTTTTCTTGTTTGATGTTTTTTTTTTGTTTTATTTTTTTGAGATGAGAGCAGTATTTGTCATGCTTAAAGTCTGGTATGACTAAAGGTTTTTGTAAAAGATCTAAACACGCAGACCCCCAGTGAATAGCTACAGTCTATCTGTGTGGAGCATAATGGGTGATTAATGGCATATGGCGCCATTCCAGGCTATAAAAATACAGTTGCTGTTACGATTTTGTGCAACTTTTTGTTAGTAACCTGTAGTGTTTGTAAATGCTACTAATGCTGTGTCAAAAGCAGATTAGGGCCTCATTCTGCCTATTTAGAAAACTGCGTGATGAAAACTGCTTATGTGCAGTCTTTTTAATTCCTAAAGCCGCAATCAGGGATTTCAGAACGACAAAGTGATCACTGATTGTTCTTTGTTTGGCTTATTACAGGGTGGAGTAGTAACAATGGCAAACAAAGCACCACCTGAAAGGTGCAACGTTTGAAAATCAAGTTGATCATAGCGAAGATTGCACATTGAATCCCTGATTGCGGCATAAAGACAGGGGTTTTGCGTGTTTTCCATCATGTCTGTAGCACTCATCTTTGTAAATGTAGCATTTACAGAGGCTAATGAATGACTGTGTATGACAACCAGTGGTAAAATAGCTGGCATTTCTTTTAACGAATGGCTTTGTAAAGAGCTGGTACGTATATTGCTGCTTGCTGTGGTTGCAGTGTGGCATACTGACGAACACCACAACAATGTTTCCTTGTAGAATAGCATGGCAATGTTAACCGTAGTCTGTGCTGATAGTGAACCGTTTTAAGTAGGTTTTCTTTTAAATGGCCATGAAACTAGTCTTAGTAGTACATATTTTATGTGTGTACTTAATTTGTGAATTGTACTGCGCCACCTAACAATAAACAAAGAAAAAAAGAAACAAAGAAAAAAAAGTCAAGAAAAAAGAACATCCCCCAAAAATACCTCTCTCAAAAAAAGGCATACTCCTCACTGAACTCAGATACTTCAACAGTGAGGGGTAGTCTGTATACTCTAGTGGTCGTTTCTTTATTGCTTCATTATTTGTTCTTTAAACAGTTCATGCCACCTTTTTCTCTGGGTGTTCTCATTACACAGACTTGGAAAGGCCTTTGTAACATCTTTTCATTTTTGACCTGTGAGAAATGCACAGTGTATACACACACATATTCAGTGTGAAAGCAGAACGCTGGTTATGGTTTTGTGGGGCATGGAAATGGAGTACACGTGTATTGGTGGTTTTGGAATTACAATTCGGCTACGAATGATTTGTCAGTTTAGATGGACTCATTGATCGCTACTTACATGTTTATTGGTATTTCACAATCATGGAGGAGTATAAATGTGGTCATCTGCCAGTGGGCAATACTGATCCCTAGAACTCGAAATTTCCAAAACATTAACACTCGGAAAAAGCGATACTGACATCATAACTGGGGGCTGGATGAAAACAGCTTACAAACAAACCATCATTCACTGCAAAATAATTGGCAGTGATACATAAAATCCAATATGTCATCCTAGTCAGAGAAGAATACTTTTTAAAAACATGAAGTCGTAGAATTCAGGTTCCCAACCCAGTTCCTGGAATACATTATAGTGTTTTCCTGCTATAACACACAAGGCATATAACACATTGTTTATTACCACTCCCAGCACCTGAGTTGAATTATATAAAGGGCAGAGGTACTCCAGGACAGTGGTTGGCAACTGCTGTCAGAGACATGGCCACTTTCGGTTCCTCAAAGTACTTTTCATTGGGTGGTTTTTGACAGAACCAGTTTTGTAAAAAGTAAAAAATGCAGAAAACCTGTTTTAAAAATTGAATGTGGTTTACATAATGTAAAGCTTAAATACAACGCACAAGCTATTGGTTCAATTTTTTTAGAACAAAGTAAAGTACCATTTAGGACCCTTTGTATTTAGAAGTGAAGATAAGAAAAGAGAGATGGAGCTTCTACATTGGGATAAAACTGAGCTGCAGGGTGGTCTGCAGAACAGCAGATTTAGGATGCTTTATATATTTCAGGCAGCAACAAGTGAAGAATGTAAGCGGCTGGTCAGCTTAACTTTGTCTGGCATGAAAAGCAGGTGGTAGGGCTAACACTGACCCTTGACTACTGACCTCTGGCCTTCTTTCCTTCCTATCTAGAGGTACATGTGGTTGTCCTTTACATTGGTGTCATATTTATGTGACTTAACACAGCAACGGAGCTAACCAGCTTTTCTTATTATGTCTTAAAGAATATCTTTTTTATGAGTATATCATTAAGACATTCCTGAAGAACTATTATGACTTTTTAGAGTGTAGCCAGTTTTGGTCCCCAGAGAATCCTTTCAGTTCTTCTAGTGTCCCAACAATCTTTTTCTGGTATTTTTATTGTTATAAATGCAGTAGTAGTATTGGCTATAATCAGAAACTTTCAAATTAAGTTATTGAATTACAAATATTTCCTAGATTTGGTCTTGCTTGCTAAAAGTAAAAAAAAAAAACATGGTTTGGATGTTGCTTGTAGTTCAAAATTCCTGTTCAGGACTGTAAAGTCTAATTTGAATGATGAACCAGCTTTGAGCACTTTCCTATTCAGCTTGAACCATTAATTGGTTGAATGAAGACACACAAATTGGAGATTGTGTTCAGAGGTCCGACACATGACCAATTTGGGCCTTAGGAGGACCCTAATGGGAAAGTATTCAAATTCCTCAGTGTGAAACATGAGTGGACATGTTTGTAATCTTTTATGGATTGTTTTTGTGATCAAGGCTAAAAGCACTGATGGCAATGGCTGCTTTGCTCAACTAACTCTATTTTACACAAGTAATTACTAAAATGTGTACAGTTTTAACAGGAGAATATTTGAGGGGTCTGACTGACTTAAAATAGACTAGATATTAAAATAGAATAAAATTAACTGGAGCTATGGAGCTTATCTATTCATTTCATTGGCTGCTGGCTCATACAGCATGAAGACTGCAGACATATTTTAACACCAGAGCTTAGTGCTGATATGTTAATTTGAAAAGACCAGTGCTGTGAGCAATGTATTTGACGTGAATGAAAGCTCCTTTGGCCCTGTCACTCAAATACAGTCTTGGAGGTTCACAGAATACAGCCTCATTTTTCTTGTTACACAGATCTTTCAACTCATTTCATTGCCTAAACAGCTGATGTGTTTCACCAAGTATAAGTAATATTGTCTTATCTTCAAATGTGATGCTCAGATCTTTGGAACAAATAGACAAAATAGGATTTTACAATGCTGGGATACTGAGATATTATTTTAAAGACTGTTTAAGATAGCCTCTAGTGGTGGAAAAAGAGGTAAATGGTATCAAACTGCAGATTTCCTCTTTGAAATCCATTTAAAAATGGGCTTCACTCCTGATGATAGTAGCCCATAAAAAGTCCAGGCTGAGACTCAGAAACAACAATAAAAGCTGGGCTGTTCACACCATTGGCAATGAATGACACAGTTTCTGAGTGGAATTTACCCAAAGCCGTCCTCATGCACTTCAAAACTAGGGGAGTGAGAGGGGTGGGGGTGGTAAGTGGGAATCCTTCTTTGTGTGTGTGTGTGTGTGTGTGTGTGTGTGTAGAGGTTTAGAATGAAACCTAGGAGTGGGGAGAAGGGAAGGGGGGGACGAGCTGGCTCGGAGACACCAGCTGGCTTTGTCTTTTCCTAGGCAACCATGCCAAGCACATAACAATGCAGAGAGAGAGAGAAGAGGGAGAAAGAGAGAGAGAGACAGGGAAAGTAGAGCAAAGGATAGGAAATGTCACTGGATAAAAGTGAGTTATGTAATGTGTTTCCCTTCCCTGAGCCCTTAGCCGTTCCCCCTCTTTTTACTATTGGTCTCTCTGATGAATGAAAAGATGACCACACACATGGTCGGCTACCATGAGGACATTCCACCGGGTGATAGTGGGTGACATGTGATACTGTATCTGAGTAACATTACATCTATGCCTGAAAGTTACATTTGTAGTAAAAAAATGCCAAATTTCCTTGTGGTATTATGATGCTTATGGGGACATTTGATCCCAACAGAAAAATACAAGACACACACATGTCTGATATCACAGTATTTCTGAGGACAGTCCATGTAGTACAACCTAAATTTAACCTTAGTAACCAAAAGGTGTGCTGTCAGCTCCTGAATTTGTGTTAAAAACTGGACATGTCCCAGTTATGACCAGGAAATGTCCCCCTTCTATAGATTATATAGTATTTCTAAAATTTATATTCACAAAGATATCAATACAAGAGCACACACACACACACACACACACACACATACACGGAGTTCAGCATTATTATATAATATTATATAATATTATGAGAACATTCACATAACACTGTTTTTGGGTAATTTTCCATCTACATTTAAAGCTCACCTAGCGTCACATAATCTACATCTCTAACTTAAACCAAAAACTTGGTTTTTAGTTCAAAGAAAATTGAATTTCTGGTTTGTGAGAACCAGCAAAACATCTCCCCTCTACATATATTCCTATCATTAGTATTATGAGGACATTTGTTCCCCACAAAGGTATAATTGCAAGATTGAAAAATACAAGCACACAGACAGAAGCAGCAAACAAAAATAGTGTATGTGGGTTTTAAAGGTGCAGCGTGTTCCTCACAGGGCACGTTCAGTGTACACACGTGAGGAGTAACATAGCTGCATCACTACACCTCACATTCAAAGCCCATCAGAGGAGCCTGTGTAAGAGCTGGAGTGTATTCACTAAAGCAGCAGCAACGAACATGCAGTTGTGTGAAAGTGCTGCGTGTTTGCTCAACACTGCGGCACACCATCCTCACAGTGAGATATCCTGCAGTCACGACACACGCACACACACCACACACACACACACACAGCTTTCCTGTATCCTACTCTCCTCTGGAACGGACAGATGGGCAGTGGGGGATGGGTTGTGAAAAGAAAAGAGAGAGTGAGCTGGAAATAGTAGAAGAAAAAAACAATAATACTTAACACTACAATAATACTAATTGGAATAATGCAACTCCTTAATGGCATTGAAAATTCAAATGGGATTCAATGATGATGTTAAAAGTATTAGAAAATAAGAGTATAACAGTATATATTTCTAGCTTATTACGATTTTCAAACCACAGATTAAGATTCGCTTCTTTTTGGATATTTTACGTGTTAAAAATGATCTATTCTAATTATGTACTCTACAGATACGATTCTCTTGACAGAATGCAACCAAATGCCTTTTTTTTTTACCACTGACTGTGCTTTCCAAGACAGCAAAAAGAGCAATCCAAATGGTGTATCAGTCATACATATTTAATTTCAAAACATGGTTCTGAGGGTTTTTTTTTCATATTTTCTTATACTGTATTTAAATCACAATCTTTATGAAAAAAGGGAATGCATATACACACACACTCTATAAACTCTATGGACAAAAGTATTGGGACACACCTCTTAATTATTGAATTCAGGTGGCCTCAGCATACCAAGACATTTTATACAACACCATACTTACTTTGTGGACACAGTTTGGGGAAGAGCTTTTTCTATTCCAGCATGACTGTGCCCTAGTGCACAATGCAAGCTCCATAAAGACATGGTTGGATGAGTTGTGTGGTGTGGAACACCTTTGGGATGAACTGGAACGGAGTTAGTGCCTGACCGCATGAATGCTCTACAGAATGAATGGGCATGAATTCCCATAGAATCACTCCAAAATCTTGTGGAAAAGCCTTCCAAGAAGAGTGAAAGCTGTTTTAGCTGCAAAAGGGTGGATTAACTCCATATTAATGTCTGTGTATCTGAATGCAATGCAATGAACATTCCCTGTTAGTGGAATGGTCAGGCATTCCAATACATTTTTTCTATTTAGTGTGTGTATGTATGTATATATTTATATATATCTTAGAGCTCTACAGTCTTAGAGCTCTACAGTTCTGGTTTTTCTCAGGGTCAGGGGGAATATAATATATTAGTGACAAGGGTGTAAAACTAGACATAAATCAGCACCCTGGTTAGTGTGGGAAAGAGGACAGGTCAAAGCACACTTCTTCTTTTTCATTTCCATGTGCCCTTCATCAGGGGTGTCTAGTTCTGTGCTGGACTAAAGGTCTCCAGGATTGTAACTAGACACCTCTGCCCAAAATCAAAGGGAAAAATCTATTGTAAAAAATGTAAAACGTGAGAGCCAAATGACTTTAGTACAGCTAAACTTGTGTCAGTTTGTTTAGTTATTCAAAGGTATTATTATTGTTATTTCCTCTGGGCAGCTGAAATGGGTATAAAATGGTAAAAAAAAATGTTCATATGGTAAGTAGTGTAAGTGGTTTAATTCAAGTAAAATACATACTTAACATTCTTGTTTAAATGAACAAACATTTCACATATATTTAAACCTCAAAAGCATTCAAAATGCCTAAATCCTTTAAAACATTTGTGAGACACTAGAGGCAAACATTTGTGTCTTGGTGGCTGTGAATACAGTGACACATCAAGTAGGCCTACTGAAGAATGGAGAAAAAGAAAAATGAAAGAATAAAAAGACACAAAAAGAATCAATAGCCAGCAACAAACACAGTTTGAACTGGAGTCAAGAATTAGTCACCATGGTTACATAGTCATGTATATATGTGTATGTGTGTGTGTGTGTGTGTGTGTGTGTGTGTGTGTGAGTGTGTGCGTGTGTGTGTGTGTGTGTGATTGTGTGTGTGTGTGAGAGAGGGAAGTCGGGGGTGCACGTGTTCAAAATGAATGAGAGTCGGTCAGGAAATGTGTGGGCAGTATATATGAAAGTGAATTCATGTATTATTTCTTAAGGTTTAGCTGGCTTAACCGCCTCTGGTTTGCTGCTCAATCCGATATTAAAACAGATATTCGTGCAGCAAACTAGTCAGTGTATACTATTTTAACCTGGAAATATAAAGTAATGTATATTACACTGCATAATGACATGTAGTTTATGTAATTTAATGTATATTTACACCAAAGTCTACGCCTAACTGACAGCATACATTATGTTGTCTTCAAGTAACTGGTTTACACAAAATGGACCAGATTGTAGTATATTTCAGTGATTTTTTTAATCTATTTTGATCCAAAGAGAATTGTAGTTTAATGAAAGGTGTATAAATTGCGCTTAAATGTTTCAATTTTGCTCTAACAAAATCCAGTCTGTATACACTGACTCAGTTATATTTGACTGATTGGAAATATATAAGAACTGATTTTTTGAATGCTTTTCTTCTGTGATTATGAGCCAACTGGTACAAAAACAGTGTCATAAAACATAATGTATCTATGTTGAAGATTTCATTTGTTTTGTTTCCAGCCTATTTCTCAGCTAAGATGAGCTGCCACTTATGTCATGGCAGAGCAACTACAAGCTACTACAAGCAAGTAAAGCTTAAATTAAATTAAACATATTTAACTTAGCATATTTCAAGCTAATGCTCAATTTTCCAGTATCACCACAGTAAAGAGAGTTAGCTAGCACATAACCTAACTCTAACTCGAACCTAGTTTTCACACAGCAAGTAGACATAAATGTCTGTATCTGTCTATATTGCCACACATTCTTGTGAATGAAGTTTTAGTAGCTAACAAAGTTAGCCAGTATTAACAGTAATAGGATGCTTGTACTTTAGCCTGTTTATACTGGCTAACATTTAATTAACTAATGTTACTGAATACAAGTGATATTCAGTTAATTCATGTTTTACAATTTCTCCACCTCGCAGCTGAAATCAAAAGGCAAGTTATGTTTAGTGTTCTCAAAAGCCTCTCATGATACTGATCAACTGGAACCTTTCCTACTATTCTCACAATTCTTGCTATGTATCTGTCGTTAAATATGCGTGTTTGTGTTTGTTTTATTCTTTCTTTTGCAAATAGACACTCTGAGTAAAGGATCGCTAAATTGTACGGCACTACGGGCTCTAAAATGGAGCCGCGTGTGTGTGTGTGGTTTAAATAGCTCCTACAGTTCAGTTGCCACCTTGTGGTAAAAGTTACTCTGAAATGTATGCTTCCTTCCTGTTCCTTTCTCTCTTATCCCTGTGCTTGTGTTAGAAAGTATCATGCAAAAAGGGAGGGATATATATATTTCAGTCAGTGCAAACTGGATGCACAGGTGAACTCCAAAGACCTAAGCAAATGCATATAGTTAAAGACTGTAGCCCATCTCTTGCTGTACAGTTTATCACCCCACCTCAATCTGTTTGGGGCAGCTGGTGGCATGGTGGTTAGGGAGTTGCTGCTGCATTCAGAATGATTTGAATCCCAGGATTGTAGGTTTGAATCCCAAGACTGCTAGTGGCAGCACTGAGGCATGCTTGAGCAGAGTACCGTCCCCACACACTGTTCCCCGGGCACTGCTTGTTAGTGACAGCCCACTGTTTTACTTGGTGAATGGGTTAAATGCAGAGAAAGAATTTCACATTGTTTACACTGTGTGGTGTGTTCATGCAAGACTAAGAGGCCACTTGAGCTCATGTAGTAGCGGAAAGCAGTTGGATCCCTTGGGAGCTTCTAGGCCTTGCTTTCCAGGAGCTAAAAAGTATCTGTAATTTGTTTTTAGTCAACAGAAGCATATTTCTTTTATTCAAGATTTTAAGTTTTCTTTGGAAACAGCATGGTTACATTCTTGAAATGACCAAAGTAAAATAATAATTTTTTTTCTCTTTGTGGTATTTAGGTAGATGGAGCCAAGCAAGCTCTCCCGTTGGTTAGACTCTCATGAGCTGAACAGAAGGTCTAACCTGTCAGATTAACCTCCAATATAATTAGGAGGTGACAGTGTAATCACAATTTTGATTTACAGCGGGCTGGTTGGTGGACTATTCTCAACCAAGGTGTGACACTAGGGTTGTATGAACCTCAGCAACACCTCTGTGTTTGATACACTACCAGTAAAGGTCATATTTTGTCTGCCAACTCAAAAAGGCCTACCACCAAAGTGCCAAAAAGGCTGGAGTGATACCATACCACTCCTAAAATAACCTTTCTGTAGGTGTTTCCAACTGACTGAAGCTTCTTCTGGAAACCATAATGATAATCATTTGCACCTAATGTAACAATGCATCTCAGTGCATCAGTGCATTTATTTAAAAGCCTGTTTATGTTTCTTTATGTCACATCCTCATTCTAAGATCTTCATCAAGTGATTTACACTTCGACACAGTACGCAGAGCAAAGAATTTTACATGTGCAGTTTCAGTGAGAACTGAACTTAATGGAAACTCCCACATGTTAAAAGAGCTCACCATCACTTCCTTCCTCAGAGCGCCAGCTGAATTCTGATTTCGCTGACGATGAGTAAATAAGCGAAGAATGAAAAAACAGGCTTAGAACCGACACAGACTTACATGAAGAAAGTTTTAAGGGGTTAACATATGAGAGGAGCCATTTTTCTTCTTTTCCTCCTCTTCGTACTCGCCTTTCTAAATCCAAAAGCTGAGCTGAACCGACAGTAAAGAGGAAACGGCCTGACAGCATCTGCATCAAAGGCGAACCATGTGTAAAAATTCTCTCCGTGTGCTTTCCATCATCGCCTTCCTGCAAACAGGTATGTTCTACTGTCTAAACTGTATGTTTATATTTAACTCTCAGTATGTTAAATACATTGAAAGGTTAGCTGTCAACGATTACGTCCAGAGCGGTGCAGTGCATCACAATACTTTATTAAGTGGCATCGAATAATATATAATATAATAATAGATTTGCAAAGTAACAGACATTTGTTACTAAAACCATTATGAAGTATTTAGCAGTGGCAAATTTATCTTTACTTAAGGTCCAGAAATACTGTTGCTTTTAAGATAACGGATGTTGACGTAAACAATAACTTACTCAGGCCTCCTTAAAAGAGATTTTGCACATGACTGTGTGTGCTGCACGAAAGAAAATATATGAAAGTTTTATTTAAGTTTGAGGGCATTAAAATTGACCATAGAACAGACATATGTAGCTTTGCCTTACAGGTTTCATTACTAGGAATAATGCTTTGTAACAGTGCTGTGACTGGAACAAATATTCATCACTTCAGTTTAAGACTTTCATGTTAATACAATATCATTTCATTTTTCCCTTTAAAAATTACTCGCATAAGCTGTTAATAAAGTGTTGCTGTAACAATACATTATTCAGTGCTTATACACTCATCAGATAAAGTGCACCCAAAAATGCTCAGTAATGTTAATTGTGTTCTGAGTTGATGTGGTTAAAACCACTTGTGCATTCCACTTGTGCATTTTACAGGCCTATGCAAACAAACAATGATTCATACACTTTACACATGTGCTAGTGATAGAAAGTATCATTCAAAAAGGGATTGCTTTATTTATCACATAGATCAAAAAACGTTATGGTAACGAACCCACAGTGCTCATGAAGGTGCACCACAATAACTGAACGAGTGTGTGAAACAGGATAAAACAGAAAGCCCTCAAACACTTCATATACAGTGATTCAATCACACAGAGAAGAAATGACAGTTAAACTTTTGTCATGTGAGAAGCACATCTGTGTGAATGTTATTTGCAGTGAGAGCTGCATAAAGATTGCATGTTAATAGATTCCATATTTGCAATAAAGAATTTATGCTGACCAACAACTGAATGTGAAGCAGTACTTTATGTCAGATGGTCTACTTTAAATACTAACCACATACTGCAGTGCCTTTGTGACACCTTAGATATCCTGTCCCAGAAGCTGCTGAATGTTCACTAATTGGTGCAACCGATTCATATAGCCAGTAATCTTTTTCCACTCAGAGTATGTAAATAGGCAGATACCCTTATCCAGAGCGACGTACAATTATTAGTTACAGGGACAGTCCCCCTGGAGTAACTGGGGGTTAAGTGTCTTGCTCAAGGACACAGTGGTAGAAAGTGGGGGTTAGAACCTGCAACTTTGTGGTCATCAGGTTCACAGGCAAGGGTATTGTATTGTATTGTCTATCATAAGCACAATGGAATGGAATTTGCATTGCAGGTTGTCAAATGCATCTTGCAAGTGAATAAAATGAAAAGGGCATCTACAACAACCGCAGAGAAACAGTGTTATCAGTACAATAGCTATACACACTTCACTGACATATACTTTTGAGGGATTGGTAAAAGCAAAGATGGGCCACTGAGCTGGCTGAGACTGGTTTGAAAATGCATCCTCAGATCAAACCACAGCCTTAATTACCTTTAGTTACATGTGAGACACAGGAAGTGGGTTTTCCACTGAAAAATATTCATACTTCATATAAGCTATGGCCATAATATTTAGGTCATGTGTGTTTTGTAATGTTTCACACAAGAGCAGACAGTGATTTATAGTCAGTATGTTTTTTTATTTGGATTTTTTATTCTAAACAAAACCTGTAATTAAATCAGTCTTAAAAAATATTTAATTTGATACAACTGAGAACCTAAAACTAATTCTTAAGAGGAACTCAACAAATGGTGACTTTACAAATACAGAAGTTTTTCCTGAAGCCTGAGTGGATTGATAAATCAAGGTGATGAGAACGGTGTTACTGAGCTCTGAGGGATGATCGAACTGCGGCCTCTAGGTAGCACACAAGTTCTTGAGTGATACGTTTCATGTCGGTGTTACAGTGGACATGTACATGTGTTTTATGGCATGATGTTACATACATGTCATTAAGACTGCAGTTAGCCACTTTATAGTAACATTTGCTATATTTTGTTATTGTGAAATTATGGCTTTTCGAATGTGCTTGTATGAGTATTTAGCAAATGTGGGACAACGTATTGCATTCTAAAGCTATTCTAAATGTATTTAGAATATGGGACTTTTAATGAGGACATAGTATTAAATGTTACCAAATTCTGTTCATTCTTCTTTAGGAATTATGGCCAGCCATATATCATAAATATTAGAAATAGAAAATCACAAAAGTACATTTTCTTGTACTCATCGACCATTCTTGTTTCCTCAAATTTCCATAAAAATGGACTAAAAATAAAGATGCTAAAACTACATATGAAAAGTGCTAAAGGAAGTTTGTTTGATCTATGTCATAGTATAACCTCTTTTGGCTCCTTAATGAACTTTTGTTTTTTTATTTTGGTAAATAAGATATGCAAATGTATTTTTTTTAAGACTTCAGAATTCAAAGACAGAGTATAAACAAATTCTTAATATTTGACATTGTGGGATATTAATAGGTACAGGTGTATCTAAAGCCGGCAGAACCGATTTCCAGTTAAAAGCTTCTCAGAAGCCTCATAGCCTTAATACATCAGTGTTTGCGTATTCCTTGTCAAAATCCTTCTGCCATTTCAAAAAGTCCAGAGAATGTACTACTTCATTAAATTTCACATCTTTGCTGAATTTAATATATCTTCACAGTAAATGTTGCCTAGCCGTTTTGGGTGTGGTTCATGTAATCACATAATTTCAAAGGACCTTTACATGTTTTTCAATGTAGTGTACCATCCTCACCTATGACGCTTTCATCTGAGTGTTACTCAAGTCTTCATATTTGTGGCATCTAACCGTGACTGTTGGTGGCTTGTCATCTCTTCTGTCTCTCCTTCAACAGGCATTTCCAACAGCAATATAAACATCAGTCAGAGGTATGAGGGAGATTGCCTAAATTTTACCTGCGTCCTGTTTAGTGAAGACAACCTTTCTCAAGTCAACTGGGAGAAGCTGCAGGACTCAAATCGCACCAACATGGGCGTCTTTCATCCCCAGCACGGAATCTACGTCCCACCTGAGCTGGAAAACAGAGTAAAGATTGAAGGAAAGCAAAAGCCTCATGCCTACTCGTCTATTTCTGTAGAGAAGAAGGCATTAAATAGCAGCGAACAAATCTGCTGCGTGTTCATGACGTTTCCTTCAGGCATCCTGAGGCAATGTACCACGATCAGCGACGATGAAGAAGTCATCAATACCAATAACACAAAAAGTATTGAATCTCTTTTCCACACTCTTTTTTTTCCACAACTCAGACACATAGCCACAACAAAAACTGAAACTTTACTTCGGCTGTAGTTTTCAAATGCAGTAAATAAATAATTATGGCAAAAATAAAACTGTGAAAAAGTTATGAGGTTTTTATGTACATATTTTTCTACTAATTGTATATATATATATATATATATATATTATATTATATATTATATATTAGGCACCTTTGCAATTTGTGATAATGTGTCTTTCTGCTGCTAGCAAAGTTAACATTTGAACATTAGAATAAATACAAACATGCAAGAAAACAGAAAGCAGTAATATGTATCAAGATTTGTTTGTTTGTTGAGATAGTGTGAGCTGGTAAGGAGAATACAGGTTTGGTTCCAGATTTCTCCTGGATGCCTCCAACCATTGCTTTGATTTGTGAAACTCCTTCAGCAGCTCCTGATTTTATGTAATGAAGGACTGATTGAGTCAAACCAGGTTTCTGATGGGAACTGCAATATAAATATATATATAATTTACTGTGTGTGTGCCCATATATACACCTGATATCCTGTGTGTGTGTGTGTGTGTGTGTGTGTGTCTTTCTCCAGCTGAACCCCAGCATGCAGACCGCACCCTTGGCATAATCGGACAGCTGGGAGCAGTGATACTTGGCTCTGTTCTTTCTCTGTCGCTCTTCATCGTGTTTGTCTACCTTTGTCTCAGATGTTGCTGTAGAAGGTAGTGGTGCAGCCTGTTTCCTTCTACACTGTATAACATAAACCACCTACATTTGACTCATCATCTGCCTGGAAATGATTACCCAAAATACATTTAAATGTGGAATATATTTAAGCATATTCCATTTGAAAAAGTTGCAGATTTGGTGCACTCTTAAAAATAAGAATTCCTGTTCTAGGAAATATGTTTTATTGGAATAGAACTTTTACATTATGTGGAGATTCTTATGTGGAGTTCTCCATCCACTGACGAGTTCTTTAAGGAATGTGGCATTACTTCAATGATTTTTAAGAATGTGAAAGAGAGATATCTTACATAAATACAAATATAATCCTTTTTTCTTCTAGGAGACAAGTGTTTAATGTACAGGAGGCATATCTTACAGACCTATCGGCGTCTACAGAGGTAAGAATTATGTTTGTGTTTTGGGGTTTTTTTGCAGCTTGGCATTTAGAAAGGAATGGTAGTGAAGGCTAATGTTTTGATCTCAGACTGATTGTTGTGTCTCAAGCTGACCTTAGATGAAAGAGCTGCAGTGGTGTGTGAATTTCCTGTTCCTTCAGTTGTACTGTGCTATGCTGTGGTTAAGACATGTTGGCCACTGCTTCACTGAGCATGTTCTCACATACACAGATAACCATCTGAACATTTTCCATTTAGTCACTGCAAAAGACAAAGGGAAGGAACAGAAATGATGATTATAGGACCACTTACTCAAAGACTTCCTTAGTCTTAGAACTTCAGACAGTCAAGCGTATTTCCAGCTGCTTTAGTCAGCCTTTGAAAATCCAAAAATAACTATGAAAGGTACTCTTAATAAAACATGGCTCTCTTTTAGCAAGTAGTACAGTGCCATACATTTCTATTTTATTAGTCTACAAATACATAGCTCCTATCCAGAAATACCGGAGCTTCAAAATGATCAGCAGCCCTCTTTTCCGTACTTGATGCAACGTGTGTGAAAGAGATACCAAAGCAACTTTAAACTTTACGGTAAACTATTAGTGGCTGCTGAAGTGTCAGCAGAAGTTGAGTTTAAGTTCCTGCTTTCAAAGCATTCTACGAAATTTCCCATATTCACCATCCTATACTACACAATACTCTATACGGACTAAACGCTATTTCTGCATTTTTATTCATGAATCATCAACTGTCATCTTTTGTCTGACACAGTATGTGCAGCATGCGCCTTTTTTTTTGCTCTGCTCACCACACACTATATTTGTCTGTTAAAGTGTCTCATGCTATAGTATAAGAATTAATTTGCATCTTAAATATTCTATATTCTAAATATGTATGATAATAAATTTGACATTACCATTTAGCCTCAGCTAAATGGTTGTCAAGTTTATTATAATTTAGAATGTTATCATATCTTTATTATCATATATAATATATAATTATTATCATATATAATTCCTATATTCACCATTCTACACTGTACACTAAACAATATTCGATGCCGACGATTTGCTATTGCTGCATTTTTTCTCCATGAATCAACCAATGTCTCCGCTGGTCTGGCACAGTGTGTGCAATACGTGCTGTTTTTTTTTTTGTTGTTGTTGTTGCACAACACACGCTCTGTGTTGTCTGTTGAAGTATGCTGCTATAGCATAAGAATAGATTTACATCTTAAATATTCTATATTTTAAATATGTATGATTGGAGTTGTATTATAATGTAGCCTTATTATGTATAAAGAGCTTATTCTGTTTATTTTTCTTCAGACACACGTAGAAGAAACACCTCAAGTACAAAATGTTACACCTGGCTTCGACCCTGCAAAACTGTATGCAAAGATTAAAGAGGATCTCTATTACGGCCGGCTTTGGAAGTCATACCAAGGCAGAGCCAGAGTACCCACACAAGGATCCCCGTCTCCGGCAAGACAGATTTACTACCGTCTAGGCGAGAGGCCGCTGCCAAAGAGAGATGAAGAAGGCCCACCTAAAGACCCCGACACAATGACATCATCAACGCCAGACGGCACCAACTGAGTTCGTCCTCACCCACTGGTGACTAAGATGCCATTTGCACAAGATTTATTTTTAAAGCAATAGCTAAAGAAAAAGATACCGACATTGATTAACTCATGCAATGCCCCCCATTATACACTGACAGACATGTAAATATATGCATCACTGTTTATTTTCTGTCTCATTTTGAGAGCTTGCTTGAAACTTTGTATCTAAACTGAATGAATATGCATTTTTTGTATATAAATGGTTTATCTGGGTTTAATAAACTAGTTTAATTGTTGTAAATGAGCCCTTGCCTTGCTTTAAAAATCTAAGATGCAGGAAAAAGATCTATAGCACTGCTTCCCTTTCCAGGAGGCCTCTCAGCCCCTCTCCAGCAACACAGAAAGATTATTAATAAGTTGACAAGCATGTTGAGAGCATGGAAAACACTAAAATAAGCAGAACACAGTGGTCTCCAAGACCACAATGTCCAGGACCTAGCCACTGATCTCTGGAAACAATTCTGAAATATTTACAGTATTCCTGTAATAATTTTATAATAAATGTAAATTATTAGTCAGCTACAGTATATAACACATTTATTATAGATTATTATTAGCCATAACTAGAAGAGGCCAAAACATGAAAGATATTCTAACAATATTACATTAGCAATAATACAAAATAATTACTGTATTTCCTTGCAAAGACTTTAACATGGAGTTTGTTCCCCTTTTACAGCTATAACAGCTTCCACTCTTCTTAGAGGTTTTTGGAGTTTCTGTGGAATTTGTGCCCATTCGTTCTGTAGAGCATTTATGAGTTCAGACACTGATGTTAGACGAGAAGGCCTGGGTCACGATCTCCGTTCCAGTTCAAAGTTGTTGGATGGGTTTGAGGTCAGGGTGCAGGCCAGTCAAGTTCTTCCACAGCGAACTCATCCAACCATGTCTTTATGGAGCTTGTTTTGTGCACTGAGGCACAGTCACGGTGGAATAGGAAAGTTTCTTCCCTAAACTGTGTCCACAAAGGTCGAAGCATGGTGTTGTCCAAAATGTCTTGGTACACCCTTCACTGGAAAGGAACCTAGCCCAAACCTTGAAAACCAAGTAATATAATATATTATATGTCCCAATATAATATACATAACTGCTGTATTACTGTAGATGACAACAGATATCTGTATTAATACATACTTACTATGTTACTATGGATTACTATAGGTATCTAGATCAATAAATATTTACCGTTGCTATAGATTACTACGGATATGTATAACTGCACTTTGCCCTATTTTGGCACAACAGTTTTTTTCCATGACAAGAAATATCAGATCTCTGGTATGTACTATTTCACGTTAACTCGTTTTATCATCTTTACCCCTCATTTCCATTCCTTTTTCACTTTCCATGTTTATTCCCCGAGCGTAGGCTGTAGAACGGATGTGGCTCTGCTGCTTCTAGGGCATGGGTGTCAACAAAAGGACCTGTGTGGCTGCAGGTTTTTATTCCAAGCAAGCAGGAGTCAGTCTGATTCCACTTGGTTTCAGCCTTCAAACTGTTAATCAGATGAGGCTCCTGTTTGTCTGAACTGAAAACCTACAGCCACAGTGGCCCTTTGTGGATAAGATCTGACACCCTTGTCCTGGGGCAACTTGGATTAATAATAGACTGTTTTTCCCGCATATGGACGCTGGGCGGCGATATAACACAAGTCTTACGCAAACACTGGGCTGCTGGAAAGGCTGCTGTTTAACGTGAGTCATGCATTATTTTTGTACATCAAAGTTTGAACTGTCGAAATATCCTTAATAATTGTTGACAAACTTGCTCTCCATGAATGAGGTACTGTGTTCACCACCTTATGAAGGACTGACGGGTCTGAACGCACTAGATCTACTGAATACATTATGTGGCCAAAAGTATTGGGACGCCTGACCATTTCACACCCAGGGACTTTGAATGACGTTGCATTCAAATACATAGATTTTAATATGGAGCTGGCCCTCCCTATGCGGCTATAACAGCTTTCACCCTTCTGGGAAGGCTTTCCACAAGATTTTGGAGTGTTTCTGTGGGAATTTATGTTCATTCATTCGCCAGAGCGTTTGTGAGGTCAGGCGCTCAGGAACTCATCCAACCACGTCTTTACGGACTTTGCTTTGTGCACTGGGGCACAGTCATGCTGGAATAGAAAAGGGCCTTCCTCAACTGTCGACAAAGCTGGAAGCATGGCGTTGTCTAAAATGTATTGGTATGCTGAAGCATTAAGATTGAGATTCACTGGAATAGCCCAAACCCTGGAAAGCAGGTGCGTCCCAATGCGTTTGTCCACATGTGTATACAGCGAGCGGTTTATAATTTAACCGGCTGTGAACATGAGCGCCGGTATCAAAGGTTTATGAGGTTTATAAGGTTTAAAAACATCGGGTAAAGTTCATCTGCATGTAGCGCTCTGTGCTTCAGTACTCAACCTTTACTGCCTGGTCAACGAGACTTCAGCAGATTCAACCAGTCTCACATTTCAGCCTGGAAGGTGAGAGTTTGGGGTACTGGGTTTGGGGCACTCGTGCTGAATTCATGCTGAATTTAATATATACAAGCAGAATTTGCAGTACCTTTTTTAAACAAGGGGAAAAACGAATTATTTGCTGAATAATAGAACTATGAAGGAATGTCTTAGCAAATCCAGCATCGATCAATGAACGACCTGGAGTTTCTAAGGCACTGTTCTCTTTTTGAAGCAGTTTTGGAGTAAAATGCTAAGGCCAGACCTCCAAAGTGACAAATGTGAGCAGTGCAGGTGCTGTTAAACTAAAAAACAGAGTAAAACGTAGAATAACCCTCACAAACACAGGATTAGAAGTAAATTTGTAAGAAAAAACTGAGGTATACTATATGGACAAAAGTATTAGGACACACCTCTGAATTATTGAATTCAGGTGGCCTTACTTCCAGTGAAGGACAATCTTAATGCTTCTGCGTACCAAGACATTTGGACAATGCCATGCTTTCAACTTTGTGGAGACAGTTTGGGGAAGAACCTTTTCTATTCCAGCATGACTGTGCCCCAGAGCACAAAGCAAGCTCCATAAAGACATGGTTGGATGAGTTTGGTGTGGAAGAACTTGACTGGCCTGCACAGAGCCCTGACCTCAACCACATCCAACACCTCTGTGATGAAGCAGAATGGAGATTATGAGCCAGGCTTTCTCGTCCAACAGCAGTTCCTGACATCATAAAAGCTCTACAGAAAGACTGGGGACATATTTTCCACAGAAACCCTCCAAAATCTTGTGGAAAGACTTCCAAGGAGAATATAAGCTGTTATAGCTGCAAAGGGGGGGGAGGGGGGACAAACTCATTATTAAAGTTTATTAAAATCCCTGTTGGCATTATGGTCAGGTGTCCCAGTACTTTTGTCCATATAGTGATACAAATTCAAATGCAACTCACATCTGTGTAGTGTCATATTCTGGCCATGGCCCTGTCTTCTCTGTGTCCTCCAGTTGGACACATATTTTACAGCATTTTAAAAGAAAACATTTTACCATTGATGTGGCCTACAATCAGCATGGGTAAGCCTGCAGATTCACGAGTGATCAAGAAGCCAATTTTACTGTCTGCATACTGTCACTTGGTATTTGCCACTCAACTGTAGTTTCCCATGTTTAGAATTGTGTATATATTTCATAAGTGCACAGTATGGTGAAGTGCTACTGCTTGTTCAGTTAACTGTGCTATATCTGTCAGAATACTGAGAAATGACTGGATATGAGTTTAAGGAAAAAAAGCCTAGTTGTTATTTTTCCTGAAGGACATCGATGGAGGCACAGTTTGTTGCAGAGAGTGATGGATTGACGTTTTGGCTGGCCAGACCACAGGACTATGATGAGATTATGGCCATATCGCATGACATCTATGGGGGCAATGACTACCTGCCTCACCTTTACCACATCTGGCTTACCGAACCGGACAGAGCTACCATAATCGCCAGGAGAGATGGGAAGCTGGTAAGACGGACACACTTTAATCACGTTTAGCAGTATGGCAACATGTCACCGTTATTCATATGACTCAGCGACACTCACAGAAACCTTTCATGACAAATAAAGTAAATATTTATAAAGGCTTGATTCAACAAGCACCATAAAAGATGATTTACTTGAATCTCAGCAAACATTAGAACCATTTACCGTTGTTGAAATTGGCCTTTACTGTTGTTTATGTAAGTTGTATTAAAAGATTTATGTACCTATAATGTGGCCCCACAAATACTGGGATTAAAGAAGCATTACAAACAGGGTGAACTATTCAATTTTGATACAAAAAATGGGGTATAGCCTTTTACTATTTTTTTTTTTTTACTATATTTTAAAATAATTTTAAAATTGTTTTTACTATTGTAATGTGCAAAATCATAATGCATACTAGCTTGTAATTTTTGGGTAAAAAGAAAGAAAATAAATGTTGCCCCAGTGTTCTATAATTCTATAAAGCATCAGACTCATCTGGAGTGATTAAAATCTGTTTGCCTGTAGGTGGCACTGGAGTCTGGAGTGGTGGTGGATGGGGGTAAGACAGTGGTGGTGCAGGGTCTTAGGGTGTGTCCGAGTGAAAGGGGTCGTGGTCTGGCTGGAGTGGTCCAGAAAGTGACTGACAGATACATTAAGCAGCTTTACCCAAGTGTAAATGCCAAGCGACTGACAAGAGGCACTGACCCTGGACCTGAAAAACTCTCCAAGTTTATTGTTCTGGCTCGGCGGGTGAGTTAGTACATGATTCTGAGCTCAGATTGTACACAGCTGCTCTAACAAACCACACATTGATAAATACTTCTCTTCATCACCTTCTTCAACTCAGTTTCTTGCGAGCAATCATATATACAAAAATAAAGCAGATAACAAATTAAAAATCTCATTGGTTAAATCTTTCACTGCCCATCAGTATCAGATCTGCACCTTTAAAAAAGCTGCTAAAAACTGCACTATCCTCCTTTGTCTTCTTTTAAATATCTGCACCTCTATTGCACTTTCAGTTTCTTTTATTGATTTTCTATGTATTCTTTTATTTATTCTATTATTTGATTTGATTTGATTCTATTTTATTTGTTTATTGTATTCCTGTAAAGCACATTGAATGACCTTTTGTGGAAGAGAATGTACTATATAAATAAACTTGACTTGACTAGAGGCTAATACTTACTTCCAGTGTCCCCAATGAGTGGCAGCCTGTTACGGCAGTTCTGCTCATTTCTGAGCTTTATTCTTCGCTTGTGGGACTAATATAGGTTTGTCTTAACAAATAAAAAGTGAAAAAACACAGTTATTAAAATGTGTAGTGTCTTAACTTACTTTAACTTCAGGTTAGCTAAAAGACATCCACACCATAGATCCCATAATCTCCATAATGTTGACTCTGGCCAAACATTCAGAGGATGAAAAAACGATCCTCTAAATTGTTTGTATTGTTTTTTCTGTAGTGTTTTCTTATACTCTTGTTACTTCATTATTCATTATCCCTGTGTCTGATTTTAGGCTATCCTGTCTTTGCGTGGAGAAGCTGAGAGTTTCAATAGCTTTGTCTCAGGCTTGAAAGAAAAACTGGCTAGCAATGAGAAGTCAGGTGAACCCACAACCACCAGCCAACAGCTAGTTGTTACAAATGACATTCATGATCTCAAGGCCCTACTCCTGGACCCTGATCTCTCCTCCAGACTTCAGCTTCCAGGAGGTGCCATCATCCAAGACTGGTTGCCTCTGGAACCAGTGGAAAGCAACTTGGAAATATTGAGAAGCATGAACCTTACCTGGGTGGTTGACAGTTCCGGGGATAAACCAACATTCATGAGTTTTTACACACCTCTCTACCCTGTTCCATTTAACAGAGAGGCTTTGAGGTTTAACATAGATATGTATGGGGAAAACCTTTCCCTGGCAAGGAAGGCGCTGACAACCCACTTAGAACTGGTGAGAGAGGAGATCCATGGAACTGTTCTGGTTCATATCTACATGCCTCAAACTCTATGGGAGGGCATGAGAAAGTTCTGTGAGGGAGATGAGGGAGTAAAGCAGTACAGGGAGTACTGGGAGCAGCTGTTTCTGGAGCGAGAGCTGTCATTATAATGGGTAGGAAAGGACAGAAAGGGAATCAGATGTGCCTTTGAGAATCTTAAGAGAAAAGCTGAATTTTATTGCGAAAATCAAAGAGGTATCACTCAGATCAATGGGCATTAAGAAGTATTTTTAAGTAGGTACAGATCATTCTGTCAGTTGTAGACACTGTGTAGCAGATATATTGTGCCAGCCTCAAGAATGAGTTTTTATGACATATGCTTATTAAAGGAATTAGTCATCTGTATTTGCTAACTTACATTCTTTACAAAAGCACTTTGGCTGTCTTAATTATTCAGATGTAATGACCTGCACACTGCATCACTGGGTTACTTCTGTTATAGCTGAATGAAAACACACATTGCACTCTATATTTTATATTGTTGTCGTAGTAATATAGTGACAGATGCTTTCCAAAAGTAAGCGAAGGAATTGATTCTTCCTTACCCTTAAGCTCTAATGATTAAATAATTGACCTGATGCTCCATGAATGACTGTAATTTAAAGAGAGAATTATTACTATAATATTCTTTTTAACTTCATTAAATGAGTTGTCTACATTTAATGAAAATGTTCACATAGTAGTTTCACAGTCCAATTAATTATCATGGATTACTTTTTGTCTGCAAAAAAAAAAATCACCAAGTGATTAAAATGCATTAATTTGGACATCCAGTCACTTCATCTATTTTCCAGCACTGTTAGAAATATCTTTTCTGTGTGACAATTAAAAAGGTTTTATGAAATGTATACTTTTATAATTTTTTCTTACTTAACCTGAAAAGTAATGAAAGGTCTGAGCTGTAACATTAGATCCAAGCCGGTATGTGACATACAAAAATTTCAAACAAAAGTAGATCTGGAAATGTCCACTGGTGTGACAGGCATGTCCAATAGTGTGTTTTGAAATCAGCATCACACTGGTAGACATAGAACCTTTTAAATTACTTCAGATTTGCTTAACTTAAATCTTGTTTATGGCGAATAGTTGTTGTTTTTATGTCTGTGGTGTTCAGATTGGCCTTTAAATATTAACTCACTATTGGAATCAACAACAAACAAAACATGCTGTATTAGAGGTTTATGTAGGCACTATGAAACTTTCAGATACTCACCAGACTGGTTTAACCTTTTTATTATAGAAGAGAGACCAGAAAGGTTAGCCTGGCCAAATCAAAATTTTAAGCACAAATGTTTATGTTAATGTGATTAGAACTGTGTTATATAGAGAAAATGCTATAATTTAACATAACATTGGTTTAACTGACAAATGCAATTCATCTTGCAGAATATATCAAAGAATTTATTAAAATGATTATTTTATAAGTGGTTAAATCCCTTCTGTTTTTTTCTCTCTACGCTCATTTGACAAAAGAATATAATGTGAATTTTCTCATGCTTTGCAGTGTTGGTTCAATGTTGTTCAGAATGTGTACAATTGGAATAACAGAACGATCACTGAAGAGAAAGAAATTCTGTTAAGCTTTAAAATAATAAACAAATACAACCCAAGCCTTAATGACTGTTGTCTACATATAAATCAGTTATTAAAAGAATGTTTTAAATTTCAAACCGAGTTCTGTTTTCGATGAACACATTAATTTTGATTAAACAGGTTTTTCTGAACATCTTTTCTGTCTGATATTTTCAGAATTAAATATCATTAGTTCAGGATATTTTAGAACCTGTGTTCTAAACTTCAGAAGCCCTTCAATATTTTGATACTTTAGATACTTTAGGCTAGAAAGCTTGCTGCAGCTGTACCTCTAGAGAAAGTCTGTTGGGTGCAATTGTGTCAAGTAATGTCATGTAGGTGTTTGTCATTTGAACCAACCTACACAGTACACAGTGAAATGAAACAATGTTCCTCCAGGATCATGGTGCAACACAAGACTAAGTCAAGTGCGGACAGGACTACAAAGAGTGCAACATATATGAAAGTGCTGGACTTTAAAACACAAGAACAAAACACTGACAGAACCAAGTGAGAGTGAATGCAATATTGTGTCAGATACTGTATTCTAGCAGCTGAGTAATTAACTGAAGAAGGTAGGGATAGTAATAAATTGCTGTGCAAAACGTAAACAACTGTATATTTTGTTTTACTGGGGTAGCAGCAGTTCTTGTTTATGGGGGGGCAGTCTAAGTGTGTATCTGTGCAGTTAAGAGAAAGGAACAGTTCAGTTAGGAGTGTGTTTGTGTGTTAGAAGAAGAGTTCTAGTTGTGGTTTTGAAGGCCTGTGTGCTTTGGAAGAGATTATAATGTATGCTGGAAAACACCAGTATACATTACTTTGAATTATATTAAATTTGCTAATTTATTTCTGATTAATAACAAAGAATATAAAGCGCAACATTTTCCTATTTATAGACTTTTCACATCCACACAGCTGTTAAGAGTTAATCAGTTTAAGGCTCTTAATAATAACTGGAAGAGCTACACTAGCTCCAGTAATTTTACAAAACCTTTAAAAGCAAATACTTGAAATAAATAAAACACAAAAAAATACTGTGTGTGGATAATCCTTGTTGCTCTATTAGGTTGCAAGAAATGGATGGAATGTCAGCCTCTTTTCCCACCAAAGTAGAACCACAGGTAGATTAATTCTTTTCACTGCATACCATTCTTTTGTCCTTTCATTTTGCCTCCGTGTCATAGTTTGCATGTTTAGTCTTTCACTGCTTACCTACACAATGGCTGCCGCTGCTTTGTTCTTGTTTTTCCTTTCTATCTTTCTCTTTTTTCTTGGTATCCTTTCTCCTCTCACCTCACTGTTGTTGTGCAGAATTGCTTAGTGCGCAATACACTCGTTTAGCTTCTCTGGAATGCCGTATCTCTAACCAGCCCTTATTACCAGATACACACACACACACACACACACACACACACACATTATCATAAAAACCACGAACCTCATTAAACTCACTAATGGAATCAGTGGAAAGCCCTTGCATATTTTTTATATTTGTCTAACAGCCACCGTATATTGCGTCAGAGTTTATATTTGGCACTCATCACATTATAAAAGATTGATTTGACCTTTATTTAACCAGATTTTGACAGCCCAGTAATCCATATTTTTATACCATTTTCATGAATTTCATTTGAATTTGCGTCAGAGAGCTCACTACCGCTGGACATTTACCATGTGACAACACGTCTCATCGTCTACTGTTACACAATACCTGCTCTCAGACAACTTACATCTCAGTACAGCGTACTAATTGGAAAAAGAGAGTCTTATATTAGCAGTGAAAGAACTAATAGTGGCTAATTCGCGAACAAATAAGAAAGGTTAAAGCCATTTGTCGTACATTAATCTCATGGCAGCTTGATTGATTGGTCTATTCATGAATCAGAATAATTTCAGTGCACAGGCCTCATACGGCATGAGCAGACTGCTTTGCTTTGTTTTACTTTCCAGTCTAAAGCTGCAGTATAAAATGTTGTGGCTTACAGAGTGGATCTTTCATGTCTATTCATCCTTCTACACGGCTTCTGCAGTCCTCAAACCACTGATCTTCACAATCATTGTACACATAGAGATTTGGACTAACAAACATCTTTCAGTTTTCTGGATTAGCAGTTTAGGCCCACTTTCAAGTGCCTTCTTATATATACATGTATACGGATCAGTCACAACAATGGGCATGTGACCATCAGAAGAAAATGGAAAATGAAGCACTGGAAGAAGGTGGCCTGGTCTTATGAATCACAATTTCATTTCAAGTATACAGCTGTGGGCATGTGCTTACCTGGGGATAAGATGGCACCAGGATGCACTATAAGAAAAAGGCATGCTGGGGGAGGCAGTGTGACTCTGAGCAATGTTCTGTTGGAAAACTTTACATCCAGCCATTCATGTGGATGTAAATATGACATGTTCCAACTACCTAAACCCTGATGCAGACCAAGTACATGCCTTCATATCTACAGTATTTCATAATGGCAGTGGCATCTTTGAGCAGGATATCGCACTATGCCACTTCAAAGATTTCTCAGGAGTGATCTGAAAAAAAACAAAAAGAGACCAAGGTGTTGACCTGGTCTTCAGACTCCCCAGATGTAAATCTGATCAAGAACCGTGGGCTGGGCTGGCAAAACCAGTCCAATCCATAGTGGCCCCACCTCGCAACTTACAGGACTTCTGTTTTTAATGCCTTGGTGCCAGATACGACAGCACACCTTCAGAGGTCTTGTGGGGCCCATGCAGTGGTGCATCAGAGCTGGTTTGGTGGCACATACTCAATAATAGGCAGGTGATTTTAATGTTGAGGCTGATCAGTGTATATACAGCTCCAGAAAAAATAAGAGATCACTGCAGTTTAGTTTTAAATGACCATCTCTATGAGTATGAGAACCATTCCATGTTAATGTCTGTTAAATTCCTACACAAACACCTCATTCTGCTTTATGAGGTACTGATTACTGATCACCTGAATCACATCTTATTTAATGAGGAAAAGTATAAAAA
>JBBPCY010000013.1:13085012-13122312 GCA_037974405.1 Brachyalestes nurse
TGGACCGACCACATGCAAAAGGACCAAAGTATGAGGGAGCTGTGAGCTTTTAAAGTTGGGTACACTTAAGGGGTTAATGGAAGTGACACTTAAGGGGTTACATATATGGGAAAGCACTTAGGAATTCAGTTAGATCTGATATCCTGAGTTTCTTTACCTATTGCTCAGGTTAATGGCTAAAGCTTTGAGGGTTAAAGTTGATCAGTGAGTCATCAACTTACCAAAAGCTGCATGACTATTAGTTACTCTAAAATATTACACGTCTAGTCTTTTTGTGGTCCAGAGGATTGGAAGGTTACTTTAAAATTTTATTCCAGTACAGATTACTGATTACCTGAACCTATATCCTATTCCAAAAGATTATAACATAATGTGATCATGTTAGTACTGGATTACTTGTTTCTTTTCTAAATAAAGAAAGTATAAAAAATCAACAAAGCAACAAAGCCAACAAATGCAAGTTATGGTAAAACTATACTATTTTCTCTTTTTGTCTCTCTTGTTAAAAATCTGTTGCTTAACATATCAACGTTAAGAGGTCAATCAGTACAGAATTTGGTAGACATCTTTGAGACCCCTCATCAACAAGAATTATAAACAGAGGTCATTCTACTTTCTACTGAATTTCTGTATGATAAATAATGAGAAAGAGAACCCAATTGAACAACTAAGACAAGAATTATACACTTGGTAATTTATTTATTGAGCAAAAATTCTATACCGTATTACAAATCTGTGAGTGGCAAAAGATTAGCAGTTGAAGGTGAAATTAGTATTTTAATTAATTAAAGGGTGGACAGTCAGACACTAAAAGACAGGTGGGCGACCTGTTTTATTTAAAGTCCGATCTTTAAAGTGTATCCTGGCATGAACAAAGGAGATTTCTGAGGACCTCAGAAAAAAGAGTTGTTCCTCATCAGGCTTGAAAAGATTACAAAACTACCCCTATAATCCACCACTCCACCAGTCCATAGTCAGAGAGATTGGGTAATTCAAGGTTATTATTATCCACCCTGGCAGTGGCAAACCAACAAAGATCACTCCAAGAGAAAGGCAAGTAAATGCCTGTGACGTAACAAAGGAACCCAGAGTAACTTGTAAACAACTAAAAGTGTCTCTCACTTTGGCTAATGTTAATGTTCCAGAGTCCACCATCAGTAGGACACCACAAAACAATGGTGTGTATGGCAGGGTTGCAAGGAGAAAGATACTGCTCTGCAGCACAAGAACCTCATCCTAATAGTGAAACATGATGGTGGTAGTGTCATGGTTTGGGCCTGTTGTGCTGCGTCTGGGCTAGAATCTCTTGCCATCATTGATTGAACAATTCACTTTGAATAATATCAATAAATTCTTCAGGAAAATATTAGGACATATTTTTCCATGATGTGAATCTCAAAAGAAATTGGTGCAGCAAGACAACTACCCTAAATACAGTGTAATTTCGCCAAACAGTGGTTAAAGAGGAATAAAGCTAATGTTGTAAAGTCTTGACCTTAACCCAGTGGAAATGCTGTGGGAGGTCTAGAAGTAAACAGTTCATGTGAGACAACCCAACAAAATCCCAGAGTTAAAATTATTCTGTATGTGGAGGATTGATCAACAGAAATATTTAGGTGCAGTTATTGCTACACAAGTGGGTCACATCTAATACTAAAAGCATTCAAATAATACTGAGAGGTTCAAATACATTTGCCACTCACAGGTATGTAATATTGAATAATTTCCCTCAATAAATAAATCAAGAGTATTAATAGAAAGTTTGTCTCCTCTTTGCTACAATTTGACTCTAAATATTGGAACTTTGCTGTGAGGATTAATTGAAATCAGCCACAAAAACAGGTCAGGTACTGATGTTGGATGATTATTTCTGGATGATAAACAACACCCCAGCTGTTCCTAAAGGTTGAATGTCCTCCATCAATCCAGAGAACACAGTTCCACTGCCCCACAGTTCAAAAACAGAGGGGTTAACCATTAAACTTGCACAAAACTGAAAAACAACATTGCACAACTAAAATGTAAGATCACAGAAAATTCTTCGAAGCTTGAAGCTAATTTTCTACATTCTGGAGCATGTTTCTAATCATTGGAGCTTTAAAGAGTGAAACCCATGTTTTTTTATTTAAATGTGTTGTTTTGTATTTAAAAAACAGAAGTAGGCATCATTCTCTATAGATCGTACTGCTTCAAAGTTTTTGAGGTCTGTCCTACTCACAGACCAAAAACTTTACAACAGACCAATATTATTTGATACACAGTAAATGAGGAGCATCATGCTGTTACATTTTAGGTGGCTAACCGTGTCTCATAATCGAAAGCCATCAGGAAGTTGCCAGCGGTTGGTCTTTTTCAGGCCAGTTCTTATGTAACTACTTTCTTGTCCCAAAGTGTGTTGAATTTCATACTTCTCTTTTTACCTGCGAGCTGATCATTTGACAGGCAGTTACTGAGAAACATCAGGAGGTAAAATCCTTCAATCAAAGTTTTCCTGAGCACCGGTGTTAAAAGCACTATGGCAAATCAAAGAGTAACAGCAGTAGCTCTTATATCACAAAATAAGATGAACCAGACTATTTGAAATGCGGTTTATGACAAAGTAGGGTTTTAAAGTTTCTGAATTATTGTGTCAGATTCATTTATGATTATAATTCAGAAACTGCAGAAGTCTCAGGCATTTCATTATAAAAGTTTGACTTGACATGACAAATAACTAGTAATGTAGTCATTCAGTGCACTCTTTTCACACTTTCTGGTATAGTGCAGTGGAAGGCATAGTAGAGAAAACACTACAGTAATAGTGGCATTTTTGATTGAGAATATGAAGACCTCCTGTATTTGTGTCCTCGTTAAGGAATTTACCTGATTTACTTGATTTACCAAAGACAGACTTTTTGTGCAGCAGTTTTCAGTTTCAGAATGCAGCAAGCCTTACAAAGGCTGTAAGCTTTTCATTAAAAGTTACCAACATGACCAAAAAAGAAAGGATCCCACGACAAGCTACTCATCGGTCTAATGTACACTAGAATATTGTTAAATAGCTTTTGGCTCATTGTCTTTAGGTCATTTTAATTGATCATCCAAGCAATCCAATTGTTTAATGTCCATGCAGTTCATTGGCTCATATTCTGTTCACAGACAGCATTTTATCCTCTATACATTTATATAAGTAGCACGCATTCTATACCACTCAGAAATTAGTAGCCTGTATTAAGTGAAGACCTTGTCAAACGTTCACCTCCCAGACAATGACAACTCCTACACTAAATACATGATGGCCTTCATGGAAAAATGATAAAATCCCTAATGGGGATATAAAATTAAGTAATTCCTCTACATTCCTTTAAAATGGAATGTATTTAAACAATGTTTAAATAATGCTTTAATATTTTATTTCCTATGGCAACTTCCGCTGCCTCAAACCAGAAGTGTGACTTGTCATTATTATTAGAACCTCCATGCCTGTACAAACACATGACAAGGAACACTCCTTAAATGGTGCTTCACACCAAAAGCAGTTCTCGAAGGGTTGCTGGTCTTAATGGCAGGCAATAATTTCTGTTAATTGCTAGTTGAGTTGTTTAACGCTGCAGCTGCTTGGTGGTTTGTCTCTCACCTGAAACCAGAATAGACCTGTTCAACTAAATGAGGGAACAGTAGAAAAAGGAGGAAAGAAGATACAAGAAAGAAGGAAAGCTTGGAGGAGAACAAGAACAAATAGATGTAAAGAACTGTGATAGAGAAAGAAAAAGAGATAGAAAGAGAGAATGACTGAGATATTGAGAAAAATGGCTCAAAATAGGTAATATTCTTCACCTATAGTTATTGGAAGTGTGTGGTCATGGCTGTCCAAACATACGCACAGGATATTGAAAGTGCATGAATAACTATGAGACTGGAAGGCTAGAAAAGGCCACAGACATAAACAGGCTATTGTTTGTTTGTTTGTGTGTGTGTGTGTGTGTGTGTGTGTAACCTCATACACACACTGTGATTAAAAGGTGGGTGAATTATCATTGATGCTGGTATCACTGTAATATCAGCCCTAAACAATACAGATTCACTCCTCACTGCTTGCATTCCCTTCATCTGCCCACCCTGACCTTTGAGATAAAACTGACATTTGATTCTGACATTTTCACCCCATTCTCACAGAAGATATTTACAGTATACAGGATAGTTTGCCCTTGTCCCATTTTAAACGCAGAGAATCTCGAGACATCATAAAGACAAGGCGTTCTATGGCATTGGTTAAGAAGAAAGCACATACGATACGCTTTTTGGCTCTTTACTAATGTTTGCATATTGGTGTAGGATTTCTTCTCCTTGACTGTTTTTGATTATGCAGGTTTGTCTGATATTTCAGTAATAAAGACAAGGAATCTTGTACTTTCTACATTATTTCATGGACTGCCTCAATCACCAATTAAAGCCCACTGGCTGAGATTATATATTTTTAGTTCTGTACCACATACTACCAAGTACAAGTAAAGTCCATTGGCAGTGTGTACATGTTTGGGTGGACAAATGCTCTTACAAATAAAGCTTCCTGAATGACTTTTGGCTCAGTTGTATGGCATCACACCTTTATGTGAATGTTATGTGGTGGTTCTTAAAACTCTCACACCTCTTATTTACCAAAAAACTGGTTCCACACACTGAACATTACTTTTAGGGACCAAAAGTGTTTATGACATTGTGTCAAATAACTTTCTTTTTTTTTTTTTGAAGAACATAATGGCTCTTTGAAGAACCGTGCATTGAAAGGGATCCAAGAGTGGAGTCTTAGAGAAATAAGAGTGGCTCTTCTAAACCTGGTTGTGGGGGGCGGTGTCCAGCACAGTTCAGTTGCTCAAACACTTTTTGATTGCCAGGGTTAGTGGGTATATCTGACCAGGGAAACCACCAAACTGTGATGGACACTGGCCCTCCAGGACCAGATTTGGAAATCCCTGTTCTAGGACACCATTCTAGACAGTTCATTTTTGGCACTTTTATTTTTAAAGGTGCCAAAAAACGTTCAAAAATGTTTTATTTATTATAAACCATTTGAATTGTTCCTAAGTGCTGGATCACAGTGGGCAAAATATTATCTTTACTAAAAGAAAAAATGATTCACACATTTGTTCTGTCTATATTCAAAAGTTATTATTCCAGACTGAAGCTAGAACTTCTCCAAAAGAACACAATGCCCACCAGTTTTATTTTCCCTCTACTTCTCATTATATATGCTTTGCACCCCTCTCCCAAATCAAAGCGATGACTCATCATCATGTTGTGTGCTGGTGTCCATAATTCCAGACTCTCTCCTCCTCCTTCTCATAAACCCACTACCTTTTGCCCATTCACATTTAAATTAGCTTAGCACGGCATTATTGTGCTGCCAAACCAGCAGCACAGTGGCCAGAGGTAATCTGCAGTGATACAATGGCAGGAGAAATGGTGGGGCTTGTGCATCTGCCTCAGGCAGAACTAGACAATGCAGACGCCTCTACTGCAACACCCCGTATTTACCCCACACTCTGGGTAACCCCTACTCAGCCTTGGCCAATATATATATCTGATTTTGATACATTCTATATTGTATTATATTATGTTTAATGCTTTGCAACAACATTTTTAATCACGATTAATCGCATGGTTTTCTGTGAATAATTGCGATTAATCACATTGTTATATGCAAAATTAAATAATGAATTCAAAAGTAGGGTATATAATATGGACAAAAATAATGGGATGCCTGACCCCCGCAAAAACCAGCCGAGACGTAGAGCTGCGCGCTGCGCACACCTGAGAAAGAAACAACAACAAACTTTCAAAATAAAAGAATTAAAAAAAAACTGTGTTAACAGAAATTAACCCACGTGATAAAATAATTGTCAGCGTTAAGTAAATAATGTGATAATGTGTTAACATGCCCAGCCCTATTTATATTATATTATATTATATTACAGTTAATGGGGTAGTCTGAGGGAAAACTGATTGTCCTTACATTATTAAATAAATAAGTGTTATATACTGTGTGATATACTCATTTAGTATGTTTAAATTGTATGGTCTATGTCTGTACAGTTCATATATGGATACTAAGCTGCAAACATATTGCCAATTTTATATTAATCATAGCTGGGATTTCATAGTCACAAACCTAAGAGCATTATACCAGCCCATCCCGCCTACACCCCATTATCCTGTCCATTACCCAAATCAGAAAAGAGATTATTTTCATGGCCATTGGTGTAGTGTAGTGGGTAAAACCGTTACCTTCATTGCAGACTGGGGTTTGGTTCCCATGCTACCAATAAGAGTGCTTGGGCAGGACTCCTAATGCTGCATACCCATTCACATGATACATGTGATAATTGCACTGGGTAAAGGTGTCTGCCAAATTTAAAAATGTAAAAATCAGTCATAAAGACATGTTTAATTCTACAGAATAAAGAGAAAATAGTGAAAATAGCTACAGTGAAGTATGACTGTTTTGGTACAAAAGAACCAGTTTATAACTGGCTTTCAGAGGATAAATACAATATAATAAAAAATATATAAAATATCTTTATTTTCTTTGATAGGTTAAAATCATTTATGATTCACTGTCTGTTTTGTGCATATATTTCTTGTGTAGCCCCTTCACCTGTCCTCTGTCCTTGTGTCCGTTCATTGTCTGGAAACTGGTCTGCAGGCATGAAACCTCATTACACAGAGAGAGAGAGAGAGAGAGAGAGAGGAGTAAGAGACTAGTAAATGATGGAGGGAAACAGATGTGTGTTGAAGATGGAGGAGGCAGACAAAGATGAGGGGATGAAGAGAGGGAGAATGGGAGGGAGATGGACTGAGAAGAGAGAGGGCGAAAAGAGAGAGAGAAAGGAAAAAGGAAAGAGAGTGAGAGAGAGAGAGACAGAGAGAGGACGGGGGTGGGGGAACTTTGCCTTGAAAGATTTAATGTTAGACCTCCAGAGTGGAGTGAGCGAACAAAGCCTTTATAACCCTCAGTAAGGAGATAAATAAAGGTAATTGAGAAACATATATCTTCAAGCAGACACACTTTTCTTTCTCTCTCTCTCTTCAACACACTCACACAGGCACAAGTAGGCACATGAACAGTGTTATTGGCTCAATGAATGGTCTCTCAAAGGAGTAACTGAGTGGACTAGCTGATAGATTGGGCACCCAGTGCTGCAGATGTAGGTACTCTGAGGTCATAACATAAGAAAGTTAAAGAAAACAAAGTCAGGAGAGGTAAAAAGCAAAGCCTTTGGGTCGAACAGTGAAGCATTTTCATTGTTGCTATTGTAATGAAACCTAACAGTGTTTTTGTAGAGGCAGGAAAAACAACATTCTTGTACATGGTTATGAATTCAGATTTTGTCCTAAGTGATTTTGATCCGTTTCTATAGTTTGATTCATCATATCTTCTGATATTTTAGGGGACAAGCAGGTGTTTTCAAGTAGTATAAAAATGTTTAAAATAATGTTTTCGATGTGGCAACTGTTTAGTATTAAGAAATAAAAGATTGAAAATATATCTATGTAATGTATGCAAATCCTCTGCTGCAAGGGGCGTGGTGTCTTTGACCACTGAGATTATCAGTGAGGAAACATCTTGATATTTTGGCCAAACCATCAGCTTGGCCTGCACCTCAATTAAAAGTTATTTCCAGCTGCCTCTCTCTGAAAGTCTGCTTACCTGCTTCTGCAGCTCATCTCTCACTGCTGCCTCCCAAATTAATAGACGTGCACAGAGGCAGGTGTATAAGTTTAGTAAAGTTACTATTATTAACTGACGTCTATTGACATCTGTTATGTTTTTCTAATATTTTCTCTGACATAATTCCAAACAGCCCTTTTTGGAACCTTTTTTTTTAGCATAGGTCAAACACCTTAATGCTATAAAAATAGGATTATTTCAGTGCCACAGATATGTCTGTTATTTAAATTTTTTATAAGACCTTATTTTATTTTAACATATTATAATTTGTATTTTATGGATGTCCTTTACACTTTAAACATGTAAAATGTGTTCTTAGCTTACAAGGCTTGTGGTGGTACAAGAAAAGATTATTATTATTATTATTATTATTATTATTATTATTATTATTATTATTATTATTATATAATGTTCAGTGCAGAAATGCTTCAGTATGATTTGAAATTCAGCAATCCAGTCTAATCCACACTCAAAAATAAAGGAAGAACCAATTTTAACACATGAAAGAACCTTTCAAGTGATGGTTTGAATGGAGGCGCTTGAGCCGAGCTGTGCTGTGATGTCAGCCAGAGCATTGCTGTTCCAAATGCAGACTGACCTTCTGGATCCTCCTGTACTGAGCTGAACTCGCTAACTTCTAGAAATGGGAGTCCATACTGGATATACTCTGCACAGAGAAAGGCCCAGAGTTCAGATCAGACATGGAGATGAGACTGGCAGGATTTCTGGTCACCAAGACAGCCGTGACGACATGAAATTTTCAAAATGTAGTTTTTAAAAAATCTTTGTTTATCCAGTGTTTTCATTATTATTTTAGCTGATTTACTGAAAACATTCTAAGAGTCATGTTCAGCTACAGGACAAATAACTACGGTAGGCACTCTCTCAGTTTTGATACTTGGCAAATGATTTCAGTGTTTAAATGTTTGTGTTAATTTATAGGGACATGTCATAGTCTATACGAGTCAGGTAAAGTGGTTAGCTGGCCTGTTATTATTTGTGTTTTTTTCCACTTTATAATCAGCCCCTTGGCTACACTGACCAAACAGGTAAGTGAGTGAGAAAAACGCAAACAAATGAACTTCTGTTTACTTTTGTGTCAACAACGCATACCTGTATCTATTGGCTAGAGAGAGTTCTAGGTGTGAAACACACACACACACGTGACAGTACATTTCATTGCCTAGTATACCATCATGTTAATCATTACTATAATGTTGAATATTGTTAACTGTTGTAATCAGTCCCTGTTCTTTATTTTTAGTACGATTCGAACTCTTTTTCAATATCTACACCATCTATTTGAATTTAAATGACACGTTTCCCTTCAGTCCTGGTCTCATAGTTGTGAATTGTAATTCTACCCCTTGGTGATTTCACATTAAAGAGCTGGCACCATTAAAATAAATGAGTGGTCATTTAGCCTACTTGAATCCCAGAGAGTGTTCTAAAATCCTGTTGGGGTTTAAAGGCTTAAACAAAACAAAATGATTACTTGATGCTCAGTTATCACTATAACCAGAGCATTACATTATAATGACAGTCCTACTAGCATCATGTGATGGGGAGGCCTGGCCAATGAGGAGGAATTGGCTCCCGAATGTAAGATTTATGTGTAATTCATTTGTATTACAGGTGAAGAATAATGTATTTGGTTACACTAAAGTTTTGATTAAATATTTACACTAAGCAATATATACCAAAAGAAATAACAGCTGTGTCAAACAATGAAAGTATAAGTTAAAAATAGGACTTTAAAGCACAACATAATAGCTTAGTTATAATTTGACCCTTTCAGAAGTGAGTTCTTTAAAACAGTATTGTGTCCTGAAGAGTGAGGTTTCTCTCATCTTTCTAAACACTCTAGAGTTTAATTGTAAGCTGAAGTCTCTGAGGGTGACTGCAGCATCATAATATGATAACATATTTGTGATTGTACTCCTCAAAAGGGTTGAATACACTTAAACTGTCATAACCTTTCCCAAATAATACATTTGTATGTGTCAGTATGTGTATTATTATAAAAAAAAAGCCGTTTTCATTTTCATTCACCTGACCACTCAATGGAACACTACGTGCTTACTTTGTAGTGGCAGTCATTGTAAATAGGGAAGCACAAATATGTAAAACATTTTGTTACAAATCGAAAACAACAATAAAACATTGTGTTTTCTGTCAGAATCAACCTCAGTAACCTCAATACAGGCAGGTACAGAGTGGCCATTCAGAGGTTTATAGACAGGGTTACAGACACATTCCTGTAAATGAGATGTGCCAGTGTGAATTTTTTTTTAAATTCAAAGTCTGAAGAACTACGGTGTGTGTGCCCTGTGGTGGGCTGGTGCCTAGGGTGAGCCCCTGCCTCGCGCCCATTGGCCCCAGGATAGGCTCCGGGTACCCACAACCCCTAGCAGTTACAGAAAGTAAGCGAGTGAGTCTGAAGAACTTGCATGTAATGTAAAGGTTTTATGCTAATTAACAACTTTTCCTTGAGTTATATGTCTAAACTAAGAAGCATTTATAAGCTTTTGTTTTAAGGCTGTATGGTACGTACTATAAAAGTAACCCATGTTATTGACATCATAAGTCAGATAACAATGTGGCTCACACTTGTCGGCTTTGTTGTTCTTTGTTCATACACAATAAACACACTGCACACTCACAACAACAAGCTTTAGAGCAGCCTGGTGGCTCAGTGGTTAGGGAGTTCACCCTGAGATCAGAAGGGCATGGGTTTGAATCTATTGTCATGGGTTTTGAATCTGGACTTCTATTAACACCACTGAGGTGGTGAGCAAGGTACTGTCCCCACAAACTGCTACCCAGGTGCCCCTCATTGGTGGCAGCCCCCTGCTTCACGTGGTGAATGTGATAAATGCAGAGAATGAATTTCACACTGTGTGCTGTGATGTGTTCATGCGTGACTATGAGGGGCCATTTTACTTTTGTAAGGTATTTTGTGTCAGGAGCTAATACTAAGATGATGCCCTTCATCATCTCAGGCTGTCGTTATTAATCATGTAAGTGTTTGTAGTGTTTGTTGGCTGCGATTGGATGTGTTCAGGAACAAACAAACAGGGCTTGTCACTGTCAGTGCCACAAGCTGTTCCCTCATCTGCTTCAACAGCAGTTTACTCACCACACAGAGCCAGGCCCGTGTGTGTTTCCCTCATGTATACAGACGTGCACAAACACACACAGTTTGTAGGAGGCCATACTGCAAGAAATACAACAACAGCAAAGATCTGAATTTGAACATGGTGTGAAGGCAAGCAACACATTAAAGTGAGCTTGAATTTCAGGGAAAGGAGAAAACAATAATACAAATGAATTGCATGAAACAATTACACAAATATGCAGCACAAAACAACCCAAGCATGCAGCACACAATAACACAAGCATACAGCATGAAACAATAACAAATATGCAGGGCAAAACAGCACAAATACAGGGGGTTGTCAGGTTTAAATGGTTCACGACGCTCACTCCCACTCCCACTCAGCTTACACTGTTAGCGTCGTACTTACGGACTACGTGGGCGAACTAGTTTAGTTGCGTGCGGTGGAAGAGAACACAGTAACACAGCATAAAAGTGAAGGAGTTATCCTTTTCCTTTTTTCTGTGACTTAGTTCTGTTTTTATGATTTTGCATCTGTTAGGATAGGTAAGTAAGGCTAGGGTGTGTTTCGACTAACACCAAAATTCGGGTTACATCACTGTCGAAGGAACGGATCTGTGTTGTAACACAAGGACCCCCTGGTATACAACATAAAACAATAACACACACATGCAGCACAAAACAATAAGACAAACATACAAAAACCAATAACACAATCATGCAGCACAAAACTATAACACAATTATAAAACATGCAACAACGACACAAATATGCAGCACAAAACAATAAAAAAAACATACACTAAAAAAATGAACATACAACACAAAACAACAACAGACATACATCATTAAACAAGATAAACATACAGCACAAAACAATATCTCAAACATACGGAAGAATCCTTGCATTCAGCAATGTTTTACTCGAAGCTCGAACTGTAAAGACATATGTAGGCAGTACATTTACAAGCATTTTAGCTTGTAATGTCCCTAGTGTGTCTTCATTGCTTTTGACTTTGGGGCTTCATTGATCTCAGTGTCGTCATGTCACTTGTGTACTGAACTACACTGCTTTGCAGCAGAGGCAACAGTTGCAGCACTAAGGCACGTGTACATGTTTTTGTATGAGAGAGTGAGTGCAGGCATGGTTAACCTTTCTCCAGTCAATCTCCACATCTGTTTCTTCTTTTTTTTTCTATTTGTATGTATCTGTGTGTGTGTGTGTGTGTGTGTGTGTGTGTGTGTGTGTGTGTGTGTGTGTGTGTGTGTGTGTGTGTGTGTGTGTGTGCGTTTGTGTGTGTGGATCACTCTAGTGTGTATAAATTGGCAGGCGGTAATTAAATGCAGAGCTCTCCACTATCTCCTCCTCCACACAGCCCAGCGCCAGTGACGCACGAGCCAGCAGCAGGAGCATGAGTCATACAGCCCCCGGGGATCCGCACCCCTCCCTCTCTTTCTCTCTCTCTCTCTCTGTCTTTCTCTCCCTATCTATCTCTCTTTTCCTTCATCGTTCACTTCTCCTCCAGTTTTCCTTCTCCTTGTGCTCTTTTTACTCACTTTAACTCTTCATATCCCCTTAAAAGTCTCCTATTATCTCACCGCCCCCTCACCTGCTTGCCAGGTTGTCGTTTTCTGTCGCTCTTCTTCCATTCCCTCACTCTTTCTTTCTTTCCACCTGACCATTCGCTTGCCTTTTTCAAGATCCTTAAATTTACTGATCTGTTGTCTATGCAAACATGTTTTTTTTTTAATCTTTGTAAGAACATACACTCAGGATCATACTTATGTCCCATCTGTATTATGTGTGTGACCACCACTGTTACTAACCTTATTAAACCCCAAATACATAAATAAATAAGCAAAATTAATTTATTTGGAGCGCACAGACACACACAAACACACACACAGAGTGTGTGTGTGCTGCCTATCCCATGTTAGCTGCCTGGCTGGCCCTGGTGCAGCAGGCTGTGAGCCGCATTCTGCTTACGAGTTGTGTATTGACTGAGCTTCCCCTGCTGAGCAAAAGCAGCCTTTCCAAATTGAATAACCAAAGGGGGGCAAAACTTATTTAGCAGTGCTACATAAACCTGTCCACACATTTCACACCAGGCCAAACACCCAGAGAGCCAGTGTGTGTCGACCAGGTCCATTACACGTTTATAGGAATGTGGATTCATGTGTGGGGGCAGAGAGAGCATATGAGAGAGAGAGAGAGAGTGTATCTTTTGTAATACAAAGCAAATCGTATCAACAGATGATCTGGCATGACATACACCAGCTGGGGCTCAGAGTATATCTGAATGGCAGCATGTGCGCACGCACACACACACACATAAACACACACGTGCGCGCGCACACACTCACACACACAGACATAAACTCTTGGATGCTCATCTTTATGAAACAAATGTGCCTGCACAGTGGCAGTATGAATTATGGGCTTTGAAATGATTTTAATTAGAACATGATAATGTTGCGTCTAAGGTGTAAAAGACAAACTTGCAGAGAGAGAGAGAGAGAGAGAGAGAGAGAGAGAGAGAGAGTGAGTGAGTGAGTGAGGAAACGGAGCTGACACTGAAAAAGTGTAGAGCTTAGAAAGCACAGCAGCCATCGCTCTCGTTCCCCACCCACGCATGTGCAGTGAGGGGTGAAAGTGCGTGGGAGAGAGTCCAGTACCAAGCAAGGTGGTAAACTGTCAGGTTCAATAACATCAGCTCTGTAGTTCACTGTCACTGTGAACAAGAGCAGGGTGAGGGTTAGAGGGCAGTGATTCAGTGAGGGTGGAGGAGAGAGAGGTTAGAGAGAATGAAAACCAGACAGACAGAGAGACAGACAAAGATTACAGAAACAGACATAGAGTAAGAGAGAGAGAGAAAGAGAGAGGAAGAATGAGAGAGAGAGAGAGAGAGAAAGAGAGCGAGCATTTGGACTGTCATTGCACATAAATAAAACTAAGCAAGTTAGAAATAACAGATATACAATCATTACTATGCACTTGGTGTTCACATGCACTGGAAATTAACATGAATGTGACATGAATAATACATTCTAAATTGCTATATTTTGATTAACAGTTGTGAGCTGCAATTCCTTATTAAGTCAAATAGGATTTTTGCCAGCATTAGCAAAGCTTGTTCAATCTAGCAACAGCTGCCATGAAAAAAAAAACACCCTTGTGGGCAGAGGTTCAACAGGCCAATTCTCGTTTTAATCTTTATCACTAATATTCATTCAGACATATTTGGTGACTCTGTGAGCATGGATGTGTTAGGATTTAGGTGTGGTATTTATCTTTTTCTCTGCATTGCACTTCACTATTCATTTGTCACCTTCATCCCTCCCTCACACTGATTTTGTCACACACCACAGAACCCCCTCTCCTTCACTCCCATCACTCCTTGCTCCCAGACAACTTTTAGTTTCCACCTGTTCCATTCCCCTGCTATTTGCATTCACAATACATCACTTTTCAATCAACTAAAAAACAAATGCTTCACACTTGGGTAAAAGTCACCTATATGGATAAAGTTTGGGATAAATGTCAGGAGAGCTCTTTCTCTCTCTCTCTCTCTCTCTCTCTCTCTCCTACAACTTACCAAACACAGAACAGAGAAACTGATACTGAATGGGAATCTTTTTTTCCTGCAGGGAGATTAAATCCATTTTTGATGTAGCTGAGTGAAAACACGTCTGAAAAGTGCTATGAAGCTAGTAATCACAGATAGAATCAGAAAACAGAAAGAGAGGAAAGCAGGGTAGATAAGCATCAAAATGACAGAGACAGTCAAGGTAAAAATAGGGAAATTATGGCTGAAGTAAGTCTTTTGGCTGACAGAGTCTGGCCTGAAAATGAGAAGTGTCACTTATCAGTTATCATTTCACCTTTCTCTTTGGCAAAGCGAGCCAGCAAAAGAAGTTAAAGCGAGAAGAAATATCAAAAGGCAAAAAGCTAAAAGGAAAATCAAAGCTAAAAAGGTAATATCTGTTGTTATGCTTGCCATTCATGCATTACAGACAGAACAGCCAACTGTGCTTTAGCAAGAACTTGCATTGAACATTGAAATTGATTGATGCTCTTTTTTATGATATATGTTGTTAGGAGTGGGCTTTTTACATACACCGAAGAGTCATTTTATAAAGCACACTGACCTTGTATCTTCACTCACTTTTACCAGCTCCATTTACCACATAAGTGCACTTTGTAGTATATAATTTTAGACGGTTGTCCATCTGTTTCTCTGCATCATTTACCTATTCATCAATGCTCTACGGTGCTATTTGGGTGGAGGATCATTCTTACACTGACATAGTAGTGGTGTGGTGTGTGTGTATACTGCACAGATTATATCACAGCACTTACTGTCCACTCTATTAGACACATCTAACCTGTTGGTCCTCCTTGCAGATATAAAATGATTGATTATAATTCATCTGATGCTGCATATCCTCTAGTCCTTTACTGGTGGTCTGTTTTTGGACACAGGACACAGGATGAATATTCTCAGTCCAGAAGTGACGCTAAGGTGTTCGAAAAGTCCTTGCTGTAATCTCTGTTTTTTCTCATAGTGATGGATGACGGAGTTTACCGTGTGTCATCTCTCATACATACCCCATTGAAATAGGAAATCGTGGCCATTTAAGAGTTCCAAATCATTCACACCAAATTTAAAACATGAAAATGAATGGGAATATACTTTAGTTCGATTTTACTCATTAGAATTTGAAAAGGTGCCATTTGAGACGTACATACAAAGTGTCAAATCAGATTTTTTTTTCTTTTTTCTTTCAATCATTGTTCTTCATTTACAGGTTATATCTTAATATCTTGAATGAAAGATCAGGCATAGGCAATAAAGCATGGGCAATAAAGAATGTTTTTATAGCCTGCTTTGTTCATGTTTACTAGGGGTACCAGTATTTGTGAAGGGTACTGTTCATATATAAATGATTATACATTTAAAGTACAAACTTGCCCTTAGGGTTCGATCTGGGGCTCCGTTTTTGGTCAAATTCCTAGGAGCATTCTCAACTAGGGAGGGGCCTTTAGAAGCCTGTAATGCACCGGCTGTTGGATGAGTGCTCTTGACCTGAGACTCCAGTGACAAGAGTACTGCATCAGTCTCAGGATTCATATCCATACAGAGAGCTCAAACACTATTCACAGGAATGGCAGAAATACTGTCTTTCAGAGCCACTAAATGGAGGTTTCCATTGGGTGTCTTTGGAACAATGTCAAAGTAGAACTACTTTTGGTTCCCCAAAGAGTCTTGCAGTGTAGATTCTTTAAAGAACTATTTCAGCATATTGTGTGAGAATCCTTTTTAAAGTGTAAAGGCTCTATGCCAGTTAAATGTTTTGGTCCCACTTCATATTAAGTGCATATAATAACTGTGTTAGAGCACTTTAATAATGCATAAACAACAATGTAACTGTTACAGATAGATTTCAGTAATGCAGGTTTATATAAATACACAACCACAGCATCTTCAAGTAATTGCATATAATTAAATAGGATACACTTCTATAATTATATTAAAAATATTAAGAATTATATTAAATTATATTATATTATTATATAATTAAATTATATTATATTATATATTATATTATTATATTATATTAAAAATTATATATAAAATATATGAATGCATACATAATAGATACATCATTGTTGCATGCATTGTTAATTGGGGTCACTTAATAAAAAGTGGAACCAAGGTTTCTTTTGAAGAACTACATTCTAGCCAAGAACCATCCTGGAATTTTGACCTTTAACAGATCACATGGAAAAATGCAGGGCGTGGCAATATCTATAAAGTTTCATTAGAAGTATCATTGTAAGGAGTAAAGAATAACTTAAATTACTTTTTTAATGAGATATATTTGAGAAAAAACGGGTTAGGCCACAATGTTTGATAACAGCATTGGAGCCCCATAATGGCTGCAAAGGAAGGTGATGAAAACATTGCAGATGGAGGGTCCCAGCTACTGAATCAAATATGTAAGATCAGCAGAGCAAGGTTGAGGCGGAACAATCTTGCAAAAGAACAGCGTTCTAAATACACTAATGCCTAACAAAATGAAATGGATGTTTAGAAGGACTGCAGAGGCAGGTATGTGTGCAAATTACATTCAGCAGTCTTTTCTGTGAAGTGGTCTGCATTAAAATACTGGTTGTGTTCAATCTCAGAGTTCAGTCAAAGCCCACCTGAGCAAATTTCACAAGAGCACTCATAAGCAAACCAATCACTTCTGCATAGAGAAGCTTGCAATCCTTATGAATATTGCATGTTTTTATGTTTTTTGATTAAGCATTTGTGTTTTGATGGGAGTCACCTCTTCCAGGATCACAATGTCACCCATTCATGAAGTGTAAGTGGTCACTGAATGATATGTTGATGAACAAAATGACATAAACCACACACTACTGAATTCTTACACATACCAATTCTCAATCTGAATAGAGAAAGAGGGAATCACTAAATGGGCACCCACTGGGGGCATGTCTTCTATTAAAAAATGTCAGTGGTGCATGTGGTGTGGTGTTTTGTTTTGTTAAGTCTTTGTTGGGTTCTTTGTAATATTTGTAATAATTTGCACATGGCTTTTGGTAGATGAAGTAGCTTCTTTATACTGATAAAACTCAAATTCAGTTCAGACGTTCATAGGTAAAAAAAAAAAAACGTTTTGTCACCTATAGTGTCTTTAATTTCTAATGTCGCAGCATAAAAGTGCAAGATGTGAAGTGCAAACTGTACTGTACTGGATGCTAAGTGTAACAAATGCATTATTATGGTGAAGGACAAAACAAAACTGGATTTATCAGTAAAACACTACATTCAGTTGCTGTATAGTATAATTAAGATAGATTTCCTTTCCGCTGACATCTGTGGCATGCTGCCAAATTCTGATGAAATGAGATATAAACACAGCCATAAACTGAATAATTCATATGTCCACGGATGTAAGGTCAAATCCTCTGCAAAAATAAGCTGGATTTGCTTATGATGCTTAAATGACTGCAGAATTCTAAACTTACAGTGCAATTAATGAAGGAAAGTTTAAGAAGAAAAGAGCTTTCACTAAAGGATTATTGACTCATCAAAAATAGTAGGGGGTACTGTTTTTACACCCAATTTACGTTGGCATATGGGCTCTGAATTCTATTATTGCATGTGTTTTAAATCATTCAGTGAGTTTCTTTCCAATGTACTGTATATACATTTATAACAATATTGTGTATAACTGCTGGTTAACGGAAAACATTTTTATTTTTCTAAGAAGGTTCATACTAATGATACAGCATATCACTAACTTTTTCTGTAAGTATAAAGCCTCCTCCCAACAAAGTATATCATGAAAAAGAAGTCTTTTGGAATGCATTTAGGAACAAAGCCGTTAAATTATACTTAGCATGTTCTGATTATTTAATCTTCTGAAAACTTCATCCACTGGCTCTCAACAATGAGTAATGACCAGTAGATCAAGATGTCCCACATTAATAGCATGGTGCTTTGCTATAAAAAGTCCAGAAAGACTCTCAGCCTGTCCCAAAGTTCACACTTCCAGTCATATGTAGTTGTGTGTACAGCCATGTGCTTACCAGGAAGCGTTCAATCATTTCTCAAATGTGGAAAAACACAGTGCATAAGACCACAATAAAGGAACACATTATATGCATCCTTTCCCGAATGCCTTGAAGCAGTATGGACATTCTGGTAATGCATGACGTAAATACTAAGGGGGAGGAGGGCAATCGAAGACACTTCACACACTTAGTGTTTACATCTGTCCCAAGTGATGATATAAAAATAAGTGATTGCAAAATCACTTATACACAATTGCTATGCCACACTCTCATTGTGTTCTTGTTAGACAAAAGTCTCATGAATCATTGCATAATTGTAAACGTAGTCAAAATGATTTACTTAACATGGCTTGCTAAGACAACTAGTAAACAAATAGAAGTGTACAAAAATCATGAACTACTCAGCTTCCTTCATCTGCGGTGATAACGCAGCTGCTTAAAGTAGTCCTTCAGTGTTGCGGAGGAAGGTCATCCGAGTGACTGAATCTCAGTGCACATTGCACCTCATTCACACCCGTACCTAGTGCTTCTGTTAGGATCAAGGATCAGTCAGAACAGTAATTAACTGCTAGGTGTAAACAGGGCCTTTATTGGCCCCCTCCACGGCTGGCACATCCATGTAGGTGAACTAGGCCAAGCACAGCACTTTAGGAAGGATGGCAAAACTTGGATCAGAGCACTGTTAATAGCTGCTTGATTTGATGCATTTGCGACATGGCCACCAGTGTCAAAATGCAGCAAATTTCCAGTTAGGGACTTTGATCAAAATTAGTATAAGGCTGTGGCTTACCATGTTATGTGGCAGGTAAGGCATAAAAATGTATAGACTACTGCGTACTTGTTAAATTAGATCCCATCAACAGTACACGTGCAGTCTTAAAATTTCTTTTCTAAACATACATGTGTATATATATATATATATATGTATAACACTAGATGCTAGTGAAAGAATTGACATTCTTCAAGAACTTCAGCTTCTTTGAGATTTAATATTAGTGAATAGTGAGTAAACAAGAAAAGTACATTCATTTTATTCATAATGAGTATTTTTATGTGCTGTGCTAATAGGATCCTAGTTATATCTCTACATAAGGCAAAGACACACACGATCCATACACTTGTGGTTTTAACGTGTTTGTGCACTTTTGATGAATTCAAACAATACCTTGCATTAGTGTGCACTTAACCGCAAACCACAAGTGTGAAGAAGTACATGTTAGATAAAAGCCAAAGGCATCAGATGTCCAAAGTTGTGTAAGGCCCAGAAGTAATGTAGAGCACTAACTATTCTAATGTAAGCACCTGCAGATACTTTCTGATGGACAGTACAGGCCAGATCCTGTTAATATGTATAAGGCACAAAAGCTTTCTTAAAGGAAAGGTGTCACAGATTTTGCCATCAGGACCACCATTGGTGTCAAACCTTCTTTAGTTTGTACAGGATTTACAGGGATAAAAAAGTGCAGTTATTGCAGGATTAAATTGTGTCTAGGCACAAAGAGGCTTACTCAATACATCAATTGACTTGTAATGTAATGTAATGACTGTAGCCTACTGCAGCTAATATTTCAGTGGATGATCCATATGTGTAATGGAAAAGTAAATGAGCATTACCTCCCTCATTACCTTGTGCATTTTAAAGAGCTTTTAGCAGAAAGGCCCACTGTAGCTGATGTGCCGCAGCAATCTAAGCAGCTAAGTGATGCTGTACGTTTGCACAACACTTCAGTGAACTCTAATTAGAACAAGACTGTTAGTGAGCTGGGGGAATTTTCCAGTGTTGGAGTGTCCAAACATTCTGTCTTTGGAGTCCAAACTGCAAAGTTTGTGCTGTGCAGAGGATCAAGAAGACATGACAGTATACAAATGAAGAACGTGGTATGGTAAGTAGATCAGCCATAACATTAAAATCACCTGCCTAATATGCATAGGCCCCTATTGTGCCACTAAAACAACTCTGACCCATCAACACATGGACCTCTGAAGGAGAGTTGTGTTATCTGGCACCAAGACAATAGTCGTATATCCTTTAAGTCTTTTCTATCAAACTTTTCTATCAAAACTTATCATAACTTGTGCTACAGTAGCTCTTCTGTGGGAATGGGCTAAACATGCATGAATGAGTCCTGGTTGCCCAAGATCCTGCCTCCAGTTCATTGTTTTTCATTCTACTGACCACTTTTCATAGGCACTGCTGCATACTGGGAACACCCCACAAGACTAAAGATGAAACAAGATTGTGTTGGCTGACCCAGTCTTCTAGCCATCACAGTCTGTCCCTTATGAAAGTCATTTAAATCCTTACACTTCAATGTCACTTAGATCGAACACATCAGCTTCAATAACTGGGTGTTCAATGCTGCTTAATACATATCACCCCTTAACATGTTCTATTGTAACAAGATAATTAACGTTATTCCTGGTTTTAGCGTGGGGCTAATCAGTGCATTTTCTTATTATAATACTACAAAAATACAAGGTACACTATAAGGACAAAAGTATTGAGACACACCTGTTTGTCAGGGTTTAGGCTAGGCACCTTACTTCCAGTGAAGGTCAATATTAATGCTTCAGTATACCAAGACATTTTGGACCACCCCATGCTTACAACTTTCTGGATACAGTTTGGGGAATAGCCTTTTCTATTCCAGCATGACTGTGTCCCAGTGCAAAAAGTAAGCCATGGTGGGATGTGTTTGGTGTGAAAGAACTTGACTGGCCTGCACAAAGTCCTGACCTCAACCCCATCCAACACCTTTGGTATGACCTGGAATGGAGGATGCAAACCAGGCCTTCTTGTCCAACATCATTGTCTGACCTCATAATGTCCCACAGAAACATTCAAAAATCTTGTGGAAAGCCTTTCATGAAGCGTGGAAGCTGTTGTAACTGCAAAGGGGACCAACTCCATATTAAAGTAAGTCCTTAATGTATTTAAAGGCAATGTCATTAAAGTCAGGCATGCCAATATATTTGTCCATATAGTGTTTATGTGATATTTTAGTTTATTTACACTATACTTGAGTAGTTTATTCCTTATATGAAGTGGTGAGTGTAGTATAATGGGTAATACTGTTGCCGTGCATGCAGAAGACTGGAGTTTGTCTGGGGAAGCACACTTTGCTGCATCAGTAAGATTCCTAATAAGAATTTTACCTCTGCCAAATCAAAAAATCTAAATCAGAAGTCAGTAACACAGATGCATAAACTTAGGAAATAAATATGAAAATGAAACCACAAAGATTTATTTTTCGATAAGTCAAGCCAACAGGTCTATAAACCTTTTGCAAGTCACCCACAAACCGCTTTCTGTTTTTCACTGAGAAAAGGTCCTTGTGTCAGAGCCTGGCTTGGTGACGAGCATGACTCACACTAGTAAATTGACCACTCATGCTGCTGCAATCGGCTTTAGATTATTACTCTGTCTACGGTATGACAAGGATTATCGTTATCTGCAAGGCTCTGATAACATGAAAAATCGACCTACCATCACACATGCAGTTAAACCAGTAAATAAAGGGGGGGGGGTTACTACCAGCAAGATATTATGCATTTATAACTATTGACACTGGATGAGTTTATGACATCAAAATCAAGCACAGAGAAGAGAGAGAAAAGAATTACTCACATTACCATGGCAATATCAGATAGCCGGCCTACATTCAAAAAGAACATTTACTTTTTTTTAACTGATAAAAATACAAAGGCAATTGTATCTCCCCCGCAAAAAGATAAAGTGAGGGTGTATGTGTGGTACTTTCTCTCTCTCTCTCTCTCACACTCATCCCCTTCTCTCTCCCTCTTTCTCTCGCTCTCTTTCTCTCACACTCATCTCTCTTTCTCGCCCTCTCTCTCTCTCTCTCTCTCTCGCTCTCATACGCCCACGCCTAAGTGAAGGAAAAGCCCTGTAAGAGCGTTTCGTGTTGGCACACTCCCACGCGGCCTCTGCCTGGCGTGGAGGGATTTTTCATGCGCGTGCGTGGGCTGGTGGCTTCCCGGCTGATTTCCAAACGCAGGCCGACGTGCCCCTCCCACGGGTCGCAGACTGCCTCCATTACAAATGGGCTCATTTAAAAGAGCTCCCTCCGAAAGGTTTGGCGGGGTGAAATGATGGCTGCTGCAGCGAAAGAGATTGATCTGGGGGGAAGACTGAACCGCGGCGCGCGCCGCCTCATTAACTCCGAGTCAGAGGCGAGCGCGCGGGCGATCTGTCTCCAGCGTGAGCGCGCGCGGCAGGGCGGAAATGAGGAGGAGGAGGCGACTGGCCTTTTAAGGTCCCGCGGGCCACAGCGAGCAACAGCGTTTTGTCAACAGACCGTTGTTCATTCTCCGATGCAGAAACAACCGCAAGTCCTTAATGTGCCCCCTGATCGACTCCTTGCTCCAAACATTGTGAACTAGCCCAAGATTCAGACAGTTTAAGTCAGAGCGTTGTGTTCAGAATGATTATCTCATTAATGTGAAATGTGTAAAGTGTCCATTTGTCATACGTGAACACATCACAGCGCAGCACAGCTTTCAGTGTGAACAGCATGAAATAGACCTCTACATTTAACCCATTCACCAAGTGAAGCATTGGGCAGCCAGGAAAGCAGTGCCCAGGGGCCAATATGTGGGGACAATACCTTGCTCCAGGGTACCTCAAGGACAGTCCTGGAATTCAAACCCACAACCTTCTGATCGCAGGGACAGATCCCTAACCACCAGGTCACCAACTGCTTTCACCAAAACTTTAACTATTCACTACAGAGCAACTAGATACAAGGGATACAAGTTACAAAATGTGCACAGACACAGTATATTATCTTGCATTCCACTGCAACTGGGAAATCCATTCCTCAAAAGGACATTTCTGTTGGAACCCCCCAAATCAAATTTCCAACGCAGAGGAACCCAACCAGCCCCACTAAATAAAATGCAGTATATTAGTGTGATTACATCAGCAATCACACTAATAAGTCATTATAAATCACACAGCAGTGTGGAGGAGAATTCAGCTGCTAAACACATGGCATTAGGATAAACCCCACAACTGGAATGAATCAAAAGTGTGGTAGTTTGACCCCCTGCCCCTCGAAGTATACTTTGCTGCACCAATAAAAGTCCTTGAACAAGACTCCTAATGCCCTCTCTCTCTCTCTGTGGCCACACGTGCCGCACCCTCCCCCCCAAACACTTATCTCTCCGCTTTTCATCATGCACAAGCCACTTACAAAAAGAAATGTGTGTCTGTTGTGGTTTATTAAAAATAATCAGTGCATGATCACTTGTTTTAGCATTCTTAGTTAGCCAGCTTCATTAGCCAATTTGAAGCTGTATCTCAACTTTTCTGGGTGAAAAAATGTAAAGCGTGGTAGGGTGACAGATTAAATTAGCAAATTTTGTACTCGATGGAGATTTTTCCCTGATAAGATATGATAAGAAAAGCAGCAAAAGCAATAGAATAAAATATATGCAACTGAGATGTTTGTCCCATGCGCATGCTTCTCGTCCAAGTCTATTTGGAATTTTAGCATGGCTTTTGAGGTTGAGTTGCCTTCGTGATGTATGGGGAGAGAGAAAGCGGAGGGGTAGGTCGCCTTAACAGTATATATGGAAGCATTTGAAGTTACCGTTATGGCACATGCAAAGCGACAAACATGGAGCAACAGATCAGTCCTGTGACTAAAACGTGGTAGTATGACAGGTTAAGTTGGGAGGCTGGTTTTGTGCTGAGCTGAGTTGTCCTCTGATTCTCTTGTTTGTCTCCACGCCCATGCACAAGAAAAATGTGTTTTAATGAGACTAAAGTGTGTTAATTTGAGAGTGAGAACTGGTTCTGTTAGACAACAACTCTTTCTCTGTGCTGTTCTATCTATCTATCTTTTGCAGCCCTGAACCCCTCCCTTAAAGGGTAACTTCATTTCTAAAATCTCCCCTTATGAAGTATTTAAGATGTGAGATGCGCTGTTCTGGAGAAACTCGGAAGAATCAGAATTGTTTATGGTGGTGGTGAAAGGAACTAGACATCCGCCTCTAAAAGTTCCCTCACAAAACGTTAAAATGTTGGAGGCACCAGAATGAAACTGCTGCATTATTAGCAACCAGCTAGCAACACTATAACAACAAGTAGTAACCACCTAGTAAGACCATAACAACCACATAGTAACAACCACAGTTACCATAGCAATCACGGAATAACACTTCACTTTTCTTGCAAAAATGCATTCTAGTTATTATTATTATTACTGAAAAAAGGTGCTGCACCTCATTTGGACGTACTTCCAAAGTTTATTAATATCTTTTATATTATAAATTGGTTCTTTTCATAATGTGTGCAAAATAAGAGATTCAGTTTAGTTACGAGTTAGAGACGAGTCTTGGATTGGTCAAGGATCCATTTGCTTGTTTGTTTGTTTACTTTTGCTGTTCAAAGCGCTAAAAGTCTTCATCAGCGCTGAAGTTCAAAGGCTCCAATATTTTCCTACTTTTCATTGTTCATTAAGAAGAGGAAAGACCATAGCCTGAACAGTTCTGATGCTTGTTCATAAAGACATGTCAATACATGTAAAGAACACCTTCAGGCTTGGTTGTGTTCATTAGCCCATAGCTCAGTGGCTAGGCTAGCAGTGACTGAGTGACACCACAGGGACTGACAATGGTTGTCTGATGTATTTGCATTATGCATGCTGGGTATTGTAGTGAGAGAACACTGAAACATGAAAACAATATGAACTGATGATATAATGTGATGCTACAGAATATACAAACTATTCATCACACAACAAATTATACCTTGGTTTTAGACTGGAATACATCAAACATTTGACCGTATTTCGAAAATATTCAGACAGCCCGATGTTAGCAAATGTAATTCTCTGTAAGACCTGATCAGGTGACTAATTTTAGTTTAGTAGACAGTAATTCACCACATAAATCAGCAGGGCTCAACTGGAAATGAAACGCTTACATGGCATGAACAAACAACAATCTCTGTGTGAAGTTAACATAAGCTGACAGCCAGGTACAGTGACCCAAAATCTTTCCTGACAACCATGCAAAAACGTTGTCCACCCATTCTCTGCATGACCTAATCCAATTCATCCCTCTCAAAGCTATAAAAAGTGTAGAGCATACTTCATTTACATTCTGAGAGCGTTGTTAATTTATCTTGCAGTCCAACGTCATCCGGGCTATAAGAACACAAAGATAGTCTGGAAATTGGCTACACTACAGGACTGCTGCACCAATGCTTTAATACACGGAGTGAAAAATGTCTTAGTGAAAGTCTAAGGAAACACTCAGAAAATGTTGAAACATGAATAATTCCTTGGAGATTCACTGAACAGTAGAGTACATCTCTAATCTACCTCCTGCCTTGCTTGACTAAAGTTGCTGAATGAAATGCCAGCAAGGCAGGAATATGAAAAGACAGATGTGAGTTATTCACTTAGATGATATGGCGAACATGAAAGCAGGATTTTTGCCTTAATGGAAAAGGGAAGATTTATATTCGTGGAAAGGGTATTACCACCAATGACAAGACTGAAACTGGGATTCTCCCTCAGCAGTTTTTTTTTTCCTGGAACAGAGTTTGGTATTGAGCCAAGCAAGCCATTCATATATTTGTGAGAGCCTTTTAGGGAGTTTCTTTGGGCAGCATGCTCTGCAAATTAACTGTAGATTTCTTTGATTTTGTAGCAGAGACTGCACTACACCCTCTGTCAGTAACAGACAGTCAGGAGACTGATGTCATCCTGATGCGTGGGCAACACCAAAATTGCACCTTTTTTAATCTCAACACCCCCATCCGTGTATTCCACCCCGCCCTTTGCAATATGACACTTTAAGATAAAAAAAAACTAGGTGTATAAGATTAGGTCTATGTTTATTTATTTACAACACTGATCTGCAGTTTATCTTTCTACCTAGATAATTAACATGATTGTGCACTGGTCTAGTGAGTGGGAATAAATGCTGAAAGCAACTTGTCCTCTAAGAACTTAACAGGACTCTGTAATGCTCAATGCTTAAGACACAATCTGCCCTTTGGCACTCTTTTGGGCTGCTTATTCCTCCTCCACCTCTTCTCTCCCCCTACAGGAAGATACACGCACACACAAACGCTGTTGTCAATTGAACGCGTGGCAGAGGTTTCGCCTGTTACAATCTGTGCTCTGATGAAACATCTACATCAGCTTTTCTCTTATGAGTTTATGGAGCTTGTGTACTAAAAGGCATCCTCTCAAATCTCATCAAATGGTGTAATGTGGTGCAGCACCACCTGCAACCACTGGGATTCATTGTCTCTGAATATTAGACCTGAAAGTCATCTTTATTACAGTCATTATGTTACATGCGTTTTGGGCATATGGTCAGTAAAAGTAGGTTAAGCAGCAAATGTCTGGATTTGAGCCTTGTTTTCCAACTGTCCCATGCAAAGTAATAAGCTAGATGCAAGCCCTGACAACTGGTAGTAATGTTGCAAGGAAGACATGCTACATATTGTCACTGTCCAAAAATGTATAAAATGGATCGATAAAGGATACACAAAAGAATCGATAACATTCTTTACTTGTAGTGACAGTTTATGCAAAGAGGTTTTTTTTGAGTTTCATTCATTGTTTTTAACACAATTATAAAAGCCAGTTGTCTTTAAGTCATATAGAAAAATAAACATCATTTGTCTTCTGGGTGATTATTCAAATTTCCAGGGTTGTGCAGGGTTTTATAGTGCACATTGCTGGTCATCATATTAGAGACGTGGCAGATCTGTGGGGTAACAGAGTGCACTGAGGATTGTAAGAGCTCCTGCTTGGGAGTCAGTCTCTCCCCCCACAGCTTCTCCAACAGAAAAAAACTCCAGAGTACTATTTCATTCATCCCTCTGCTGTTCATTCATCTGGGCACTGCAGCGTGGCGAACGCTCGCGGGTTCGATCGACGCGAACGTTCTTATCAATGGGAGGCGGTGACGTCAATGGGCAGCGGTGACGCGCGGTCACGTGGTCGCAGGAGGGCCCGCTTATAAAGACGAGGAGCTGACCGGGGTGCTGAAAATATCTCACCGAGGCAGGACCGTCACGAAGACGTGCTTCAAAGCGTTATTCCTACCACACATCTTCAGAAAAGCAGACACTGCTCTTTCATTAACAAAGGGAAACTTACTTCACTCTTTAAAGAGTAAAGCAGTGTCCCAGCAGAGAAGAAGAGAAGAAAATAAAGTGCATCGGACCTCTTACTGCTGGGGATCCCGGTGAGTCCTCTTTTTTTATTCCATAACACAGTAGCAAAGTGTGATAAACTACTTTTACAGAGCATGGTGGATCCTATCAACGTTAAATAACGCAAGAAAGTGTAACTCTAGTGAGCTAAAGCAAGTAAAATGCTGCACCAACCACTTTACTGTCAAGCTGATTACTGATTACTGATTCTGTTCATAATGAATACATGGTTTAAAGGGATTACCAAAGAAAGGAAGAAATTAAAGAAAAGAAGAAACAATTCTGGTAACATTATAACATTTAATGAGGAACTGGGTGGAGTCAGAAGTGATGCATCATCATCATCATCATTATCCTCCCCATCAACATCCTCACGACTAAACTGGAGCTCGGACTTGCCTGTAAATGACGACAGCACTTGTACTGATGTTGATGCGGGACCACAGAGGCAGTTGTGGGAATTCTTAACGATCAATAACAGGCACTGCCACTCCCCTGCTGCCTCTTTCATCATCTTTCCCATCACCAGAGCATCATCAGCCAGAAATAAGAACAGGGACTCCCTTTAGAGATCTCTGGCAAAAATAGCCCTGGGGTGGGAAGTTTCTGGTGAGGTGTTATGACCACAAATTCTGAATAATGTCCTTTTTTACAGCCTAAACTTCTATGATTCGTTTAGGATGCTGCACAAGGGGCGTGTGAGTCTTTGGTACATTTTAACTAGGCAGTTAAAATGTGGGCTAGTTTGTGATAGTTTTGCACCATTTCATTTCCCCACTTCTTTTTTCTTTCCTAAAGAAAAAGAAGTCCGGCTTAAGGCAGAAGATTACACAAAGACACGGCGTCTTAGAGGCGGATTACTGAAGTGCTTTGGCGTGGTTTCCTCCCAAGAGTATTTTACTGGAAGCAGCCACAGCAGAAAAAGAGAAAAGATGAGAAAGAGAGGCAGTGATTTCTTGGAAACGGGGGGTTTTCCTTAAGTGCAAAAGATGCGTCATTGTCTTGCTGGGAGCGCAATTTTGGTGAGGTGACAGGTGTAATGCGCTTCATCCAGAAGTCAAGAGAGATGTAAAGTCAGATAGTCAGAGATTGCTTGGCTAATTTAACTGGCATCTGCAGTAATGATGATCATGAACACCAACATCTAACATGCTTTGCACTCCATAGGGGTCAATTTGCATATAAATGAGCTCTGCGTATTCATTCAACACTGCAGATTTAGAGTTAAATGTCATGTCACGTATATATTTCAGGTGAAAACAGTTACGTGTTGAGTGGGAGATAAGGTTGCTGCAGGCAGTTACACTTTATTATAGACGCACGCTATTTAATAACTGAAGATGGTCCATATATATGTTAATAAACACACTAATGCCTGCTTTTACACCAATAATCCACATTGTGTTCATACATTTACATACATTAAAATGCACTTAATTCCTCTAGAATTTAAAGTTGTTTGACAAAACTGGTCTTTTCAATTTGTTAGATATGACTGCCATTACTATAAAGTGGGCTACACATTATTTACCGCTTAAAGCAGCCGGTATCAGAGGGTGCATGCTCTTTGCGCGCTTTTCCCTGTTTTTTTTTTCCCCCGCGCGTCCCCAGCGCTCACGCTTTGCGTCAATTACAAGACAGGACAAAGAGCAGACACCAATTACTGCAGAACCAGAGCTCAATTTCGTCTTTAGCTTCCTCTCTGAATGGCGTTTTTTTAATGCGAGATTTGTTTGTGCGCTTTCTTTTGGATGAGGGAGAGACATAATGGTAATAAAAGTCCATTCTCTATTTCTGCAGAATCATATGAATGTTTTGTAATAAATCAGATACAGACTAAAATAAAAAGTGCCAAGTTTTTTTAAATCACTATCATCAATAGTCAATAAACAACAATTGTAATTAAAATTGCTCACACATGATGAAACCCTGATAGATGTCCTTTACATAACATACATGCGTGGTTTCTTGAGAACGGTCAAACTGTGTGTGGCAGGTTATCAAGGGGAAATAGAATAACAGCGTCACCTTCCTTTGCGCAGATCATGCTGTTCATGAGCCTTTGAAACTGAATATCTGGCAGAAATGGGGTCTTTCTAAGCCAGCCATGATAAACTGGATGTATATTTGCTTCCCTGACCTTTTCTGAAAATGTTCTCTTTCTTTTTTTCCCTCCCTCTCTCTCTCTCTGAAGGGCACATTACCTTCACACCTCACCTCCAGATCTGTACGGTCATGGTCCGGTGGCAACAGTTTTCAAGTGCCCCACTTGTGCTTCTGTTCATCCTCTCCAGCCTAACATTTAAGCCCACAACCTCCAGCCCTGTGAGTGAAAATAATGAGATGCTCAGCAATCAATATAGACCGTCTTCTCCTGAACTTCCACAGACACAGATTCAGTCCACCCAGGCAAGAGATGGTCAGCAAGTGGCACATGTTGAAGAAGAAGAGGAGGATGAACTTTTTAAAGATGTTGACCCCAAAACCCTAGCAGCAGTGCTCCTGGAGGCCCTCAAGAAGCCTCAGGAGAAGATGATGAGTGAGGAAACCAAGAACAAAGGAGAGGACAAGACAGATGAGGTGAGGGAGATCCAGGGGGCTGACAGAGACAGAGATGGACACGAGGAGTTGGAACTGGTAATGGCAGCTGCCGCGGCACGAGGCAGAGAGGAGCGAGAGAGGGAAGAGGATGAAGAGAGAAAGAGAATAGAAGAAGAAGAAGAAAGGCTCACAGAAAGGGTGAAAAGTCACACCACCAGTCAAACAGTGCCAGTAAAAGAACCAGATGCAGAAACTAAAGAGGTATTGAGCAAAGATGGGCACCAGGAGCCTGAGAGAGGCACAGATGGGGAGAAAGATGAGCAGCTGAACTCAGAAGAGCTGAAGAATCTGGAGACCATGCTAAAGGAGTTCCAAAGCTACAGTACAGCCACAAAAAGGGAGCGTGATTCCTCAATAGGGCAAAGGGAGAGCCGTGGTGATTACCTTGACTATCTGGACCGCAATGGCCTCATGAATAATGAGATCAAGCCCAAAGCCAAGGGCTATGACCTGGCCCTGTCCAAAAAGAAGCTCAAGTGGCAGCAAGAACAAGAAAAGAACAAGAATCGCCCATTAAACAGAGGAGGAAACTTCATGGATGATTTTAATGACAGCGCTGAAGACCAAGAAGAGGAAAATGGGGAGGATGAAGAAGATGAGGAACTGCTGAGTCCTGAAGAGGAAGAGGCTAGGGCTAAGGCCGAACAAGAGGAGGTGCGTAGACAAGCAGCTGAGGCCCAGAGAGCTAAGGCAGAGGAGGAGAAACTTGCAGATATTGCATCAGATATGCTCCTGCAGTACATGGTCAAGCAAGATGGGAAGAAGTACCCGGGCAATAATGCAGCAGAAGACAAACGCTCAGAAGAAGATACCAGTGATGATGATGATGATATTGACCCACAAACTATTGATAAGTTGATTGAAATCTCCAGTAAGCTGCACCTACCTGCAGATGATGTGGTTGATATAATTAGTGACGTGGAGAAGAAGAAGAAAAAAGATGCCCCTGAAAATCTGCAGTGGCAACGACCTCTTGGACCTCTTCCAGCCCCTGTTGCCCCGTCTACGGTCCTAAGAACAACACCTCCCTCAAAACCACCTAAACCTAATACAAACCCATTTAAAGCATGGTTCAAGGACAGGGCTTCCATTAAGCCCAGTAAGCAAGATTTTTGGGTCAAACAACAGTGGCCCTTTCGGACCTACCCCTCCTACCGGTTCTACCAAAAGCCCTACAGTAGCTACTACCCTATCTACATCCCACCTCCCAAGCCTAAACCACGCTACTATGCCAAGCCCTCCTACTCCCTTAATGACATCCTGGGGAATTCATTGGACTATGACTTTGATTACTCCCCCAAACAAAGGTACAGACCCTGGACTCAACCTCGCCAAAGGGCTCCTCTGGCGTTCCGGCGGAACCTCTACTTCCCTAACTACATTGTTCCACATCCCCGGACTTTCCAAGCTGTACCCATGCCCAAACCCCGATCGCCCCTGCGTCGTCGGCCAGCCTTCTATTACCCTGCCCCAGGTTCTGTAGTCACCAGACAGGATGACTATTATAGTCAGCTGGGGCAGCCCCAACGGGACACTGATGGGGAGCTAGAAAACTTCATCAAGAAAGTTTTCCTGAAAAACCCCCAAATGTTTCAGTGAAGATATAAATAAAAGAATGAGAGAAGAGGAGGAAACGTTTGACAGCAAGAAAGGGAAAAACTGAAAGACTGTTTTTGCCACCCTACCATATTTTGGTTTCAATTCCAGAAATATGTTTGATGAGTCAAATTTACGTCCTTCACTAGGTTCATTTGAACAATTTGCCTGGAGACTGTTGACTGTTGCCATTTTCAGTGCTGTTTCTCACTCTAGTTGAACAGTGCAGTTTCTGTCTCGATTAGAATGTAACAAGAGATGATGTCAAGATCCCTCTTCACACTCATTTCACTTCATCTACTACCCTCCTCCCCTGAAAAGACTGAGAGACAGCACAAGGAAAGGGTGCTTTTGACCATTATGTGGGGTGCACACAGGGCTTAAATACTCAATTTAAATTCCTATCTTTCCACACTCCAAGAAGGCCTTTCAAAAGTACAGAGATCGATGGGACATCCCTTTGTAAGCCTTACCTTTGTTTTGATTGTTTGTAAAGTTCTGAAGCATTTTTTAATAATTGTCATTTCATTATGGTATAGACGAACAGCAAAAAAATCAATTGCACCTTTAAAGAATGCATGCACTAAAAGCATGTTTATTCAATGTAACGCTCAGTCAGGCTGAATTCTTAGAATCAAAAATCAGTGCCATACTGTTTCCAAGTGTTTGGGTTTAGTTCATTCTGAACAAATATACTGAGTTTTAACTGTACCTAAAAGTATTATGCCTAAGCATTTAACATGTGTGGACTTATGTGTAATAAGAACACATTTCTGTACATAGAATTAGTTACTGTCTGTAGTCTGATATTTTTTTTTCTTTCAACGTGTTTTTTAAATAGATTTTCTACGCAAAAGACTGCAAGATGGTGCAAAGAACGCTCATACATTCCGAGTATTTCTAAGAAAAAAAGTTATTTCGTAGGAGCTGTTTTGAATACAGTTATTTATTGCCTTATTAAGACACTCTCCCTTTTGAGAAAGCAGCATTTTTTGTCATTGTTGGGTTGGTAGGTTTTATCCTCACAAATTCATTTAAAACAGAACTACAAAAGGTTGATTAAGCAGAATTCAGCAGTTTAAGTGTAAAAACAGATGTGTAAGCTGCATGAATATAAAACTACCTTGATACACACTTTCCCAATTACTCATTTGTGTTCCCAACTCTGTCAAATGTTTATCGATGAACAGCGGAATGCATAGACAAGATGTTGTCTCTTGACATTTCCTTTATGTGAACAATCGGCACAAAAAAGAAAAGAGATTTCTGAGTCAATGAAAGTCCTTTCAAAACAGCATTGACAATCTTCTAATTAAAATTGATCCTAACTCACATATCCCACAAAGCTTTTGATCGATATTTACTCTCCAGCTGTAGCCAAAATGACAGTTCTTGCTGAAGTCAGATGTAATGCGAAAGGACAAAGCATATAGTTCACATGAACTGCATGAGAACATCGGTAACTCCTGTAACCGGTTACACTAATAACAAGTGATCACTTAAAAAAACCTTCAGAACACTTCTTAGAAGACATCTTTTCCACTACTTTCAGCCACATCTTGCGTTGAATTTCCAAGAAAACAGAATAGTGTTGAGATTCGTCACCAAAATGCTAACTCAACCCTCAAGTAGCCAAAATGTGTGATACCTTACCGACAGGACAGTGAGGGAGACGAACATGAAGATGACAAGGGGGAGGTGCTTGACATTCAAATTTTTTTAAGCAATTTTTTAAATCTGGGAAGAGGAGAAAGCTGAGTACACGAAAATGAACAGTGGAGGAGACAAGTGTCTGCACGTTTATGTGAACTTGCATCTAAACTGTGTTTCTTCTTTGAAGACATTAAGAGCATTCAAAAAAAGTATAAAAAAAAAATACAAAAGAAAAACGACTAGCGTAACATAGGAAAAAATGTCTTGTATAAGGAAAATCAGCTGTTTGTCATTTCTAGATGTACCTTGTACGTACCGTAATAAACATGCGTTTGCTGGATGTAAATAACCGCATGTTGATGGCTAGTTTTGCTACACAGAGAGAATTAAATAAAATCAACTATTTTTTATTAACATTTGGTTTTTAATTGTGTCTTGCAAAAGACATGACTACTTTTTATTGTCTGTGCCAGAGGTGGCGAACTGCGGTCCTGAACGACTCCTTTGCTCCAGGTCTGCATATCACTACCTCGATCTATACCATCCACTGTCTACAGTCCACACAATCCACACAATTCACACATATAATTGTTACATAGACCTCCCCCACACTAGTGGAGTAACAATGCATTGCGTATCACGATGCAAAAATGTAACATTACGCATCATGGACATAACATAATGAATAATGGAGAAAAAGCATTCTATTAATTATAATGTTTGATGTAACTGCCTTGTTTATAGTGTTAAACCAGTGTCAAACGACAACCTGGTCCAGTACATTCATGTCGCACATCTTCCCCCACCTTCAAGCTCTAGTTTTTACTCGAACTGAATGGAAACATCATATTTATTCATACAGCTTTCAGTCTAAATATTGTGAGAATAATGAACTGTTTTCAGTCTTACATTCTTGAATACATCATGAGTGTATCGAACCATAAGCTCTGAATCTTCTATCAAACCGAATCATGAGTTAACTGTTTAGTTACACCCTTACCCCATACTACAATATTTCTTTCACCATTTCTTCAACAGCCAAGAAATCACCAAACTGTTCTGGACACCATAATTAAAGAATTATGTCCACTAACAACATTCAAACAAAACAACAGCTAAGTTACCAGAGCTATGCGTTGACAAATAAAGAAGTAAATAAAACATTCACATTCTCACATCAAGTGCTTATACAATGAAATGCAAAATCCAAATAATTATTCTGTGAGGAGTGTCAAATGGGTGTGTTGAGGATCCCTTTGTGAGCAGCCTTCAAAGAGGATCCTGTTAATGGGCTCTGCTGCAATCATGTTATGGTGCTGCAGGGATTTTCTTATAATAAAGCAATTATCCAAGCAAACTGTTTGAGCCACAGAGTACATAACTGCCACCTTTTGTCTATGTAATTAGATGCAGGAGCGAGTTCAGGCTTGGCTTTGATATGCACCATGCACACACACAAACACACGCTACATCATAAGAGCATTTGGAAAGACTTACGGAGGGTTAGATGAGAGGCTAGTTAACTTGACTTGCTGACAGGGGTCTCAAGGGAAGGTGGGGAGAGGGGGAGGTCACATGAAAGAGAAGAGTTAATGAGACACAGATTGCACTGTGCACTACACTAATACCCACACTAGGACCACTGGGTAGAATCAAAGACCCTTAGTGGGAGATGCACTGCACTGAGTATAATCTATAGACCCCCCATCACCTCAAGATAGTGTGCACGAGAAGAATGCTTGCTCAACTCATACATTAGCACACAGTATACACAGTACCGTTTAACACAAATCTTTACATATACACAGACACTACCAAAAATAAAGCAAAAGCCATAGAACAGTGATTCTCAAGTTCCTGGAGGCAGCTCTGTCCTGAAGATTTTAGTGTTTTTTCTGCTCTCACACAAGGCTTGTTAGTTGGTGGATCAGATATGTGGGCGCCATGGAAAACTCTAAAATGTGCAGTGCGTGTGGGGACAGTGTGCCATAGAATAATCATGGCCCCTTAAAAAACTTTTTGACACCTTTATTTTAAGAGTGTATTCTGTGTATACCCATAAAACAGGAACGAAACTATCATTGGGGAGGCATCCCTCATGTCACTGGGGCGGTACCAAGAGGTCTTCGGTACCTTAAGTTTGGGAACGCAATACAGTGTACCCCTGCAAAACTGTGGTTAAGTGTTTGCGGATTTTTCTTAGAACCTAACTAATAACACAGGTCAACAGGTCAAAATCATCAGAGATGGGTTTATGTGGGTTTTGTGGTGTTTTTCATGCTGAATTCAAATCTGTGTTTAGTTTTTCCCGCACGTACAGTTTTTGTGATGAAGCTAGTTATATATTGCATGATAGTTAGCATATAATAATCATATACTAAGTGTTTTTGATCAACACTGATCATTATATCTATGCCACAGTGTGCGCCTATCTGACTTCGCACTGAAAATATTGAAACAGTTACTTGATTGGTCCCTGCGATTTAATAAAAACTGCATGCAAGTAAATTGCAAATCTAATATTACTCATAATTCAAAAAGTTGAGGCGACTGAAAAACTGGTTTATGTGTTGTGGTTTCTGATGATTATAAAAAAAAAATTGTTGACCTGTGTAATTGTTCGCGCAAATTCGCGGAAACCACAAATATCCTCTGCATTTTTATTGCTTTCTCCTGGCAATATATAATTTTATATAAGAGCATTATTCATTTTTCCTTGCTGCTGCCCTGTGACACATCTCTGGCAGAAGCAGTCCAGCATTCCTGCATTATAACAGTTTCCCGTGTGCAGCTATCTCGAGTTCACCTTCGTTTTTAAGGGTAATGTATCAAAGTGTTTTGGGAGCATATTTGGAGGGATATTTAGGGTTCAGACTATAAAAATAGGCATTTATAGCCATTTTTTTTTTACCACATCACAAGTTTATCACAATTCATAGGTGCTCTTGGAACATAACCCCGCAAAGTTCAAGGGTCAACTGTAGTGCCATGTTCCATTGCAGTTATATATTTTTAAATATAACTATACAACTTTAAAACATTAGGTCATTAAAAGACACAAATACACTAGGAAACACATCAGAACCAGGTTTTACCTTAGAGGGTACAATTTATAGTGTTTGATGAACAGAAGTGTATCTGTGCAGTACCCTTTTTTCTGAATGTAAACGCTGAGCAAGAATCTTTCCTGTCAACTTTATTAGCCAGAATGGCATTCACATTATTTTGTACAAGTTCATTTACAGACACTTTGTTTTAATCTAGCACATTACTTCTCTCACAGTTTTTGCAGCCAAAAGTTGTTAAGTACATATGCCTTCCCATTAGGATGATGAATAGAGTCAGTTGCTAAACAACAGCAAAACAACAGCAAAAGAAATATCTGTATGACAAAAATCTGGAAATCTGTCGCATTAAATGCTGCATTGTTTTGAATGGATAAGACAAGAAAAGGCCAAGACTAAAAGCAATGAAACATTTTAATTGACAAAAGAAAAGTGATGGTTTGAGTGGCACAGAGAGACGGAATGCATGGAATAGATAAAACAGAAATGATGGAAGATGGAGGTGGAGGGAGAAAGGATGAGAGCTGAGAGAGGGAGAGAAATTACAATTGACGCAAACACAAAAGATTGCAGAAAAGATCCTAAACAAAGAAGCGAAAGGTAGATAATAATGATAATAATAATAATAATAATAATAATAATAATAATAATAATAATAATAATGAAGAAGAAGAATGAAAATGAAAGAGGGGGGGGGGAGAGAGAGAGAAAAGGGTGGAGAGGTTGATGAGAAGAGCACAGCCCACACAGAGGTGCAGTGATTCATGAGT
>JBBPCY010000013.1:13122412-13138174 GCA_037974405.1 Brachyalestes nurse
TGCCAATGTTTATTTTACTTTACTATTTAGTTTACTATTTATTTTATTCATTTAATGCATTTGCACTTATTTTGATTGATATTCATTTATTTATTCATAAAAAGAGGTGGATGTAAACCCTATACAGCGAGAAAAGGGTAGATCTAAACCCTGTACAGCGAAAAAGGGGTGGATGTAAAACTTCTACAGTGAAAAAGAAGTGAATGTAAACCCTATACAGGTGTTACATTGGTGTTACATTTTGTTGAAAAAGTGCCACCTGAATGTCCCTATCAGTCAGTCTGTGTCTGGAGGTCTCCATGGAGATCACTGGGATGGAGGCATTTCACATGGGCGGCGAGAACCGAACAGCAGCAAATAAAAGCTGCATCAAAAAGGATGGTTTGGCACAGCCCTCAGAACGTCTGGCACAACCCTCAGAGGATCAACAGAGGCATTATGGTCTTTGTTGACCATAGTTATGACTCACTGACACTCAAACAAACAAACAAACAAACAAATGAATGAATTAATTAGGTGTGGGTGGAGTTGGGGGTGGGTAAAAGTGGAATTGTTAGGCATGTTTTTTCTTGTTTTTTATTAAATTAGGTAGTTTAGAAACAAGGTTGTATTCTAAAATGCCAATCAAACCAGATAAACTAGAATGAAAATTCTATCAATGGCAACATATTAAATGGCAGATGCAAATGTAGCTTGTGTGTCAATAATAAAAAGGTCGGTTTTGAGTGAGAGCAGTGCTAATTGCATTGATTAGATTAGATACATTTAATTTATCCTAAAATTGGTTCTTTAAGCATTCTTTGTTAAAGTTGGTAGTTCCGTATAGTAAAGTAAAGTGGCTTGGGTGCAGGTCAAGGTCTTCTCAAGGCTGTGTGCAGGGAAGGGCAGAGGAAAATCCCAGAGACTGCCGGTGGCGTCTCCACCTGCAGGCGAGGAGAGGTCAACACCTGTTTGTTGAAATGTTTCTCACTTGTAGGGTTTCTGCTGGTCCCTTTTATACTCTGCCAACTCCTTACTGCCAGTGAACACTGGACCGTCCAGCTTCCCGTGCTGATGGTGGGTCCATAACAGTGGTGCTGATACAGTGTCACTTCCTAGCAAGCAGGACTTGTCCATTCAGCACCACGGTCGGCGCGTGGTGAGGAGCGCTTGTTTTTTCAGAAATACTTGAAATATGTGTGTGTGTGTGCCTCTCCTGATGCCTTGAGGCTTTAGCAACCCTAAAGATTTTAATGCGTGCCCTAAACCAGTATTAAAGGAAAAAGCTTTAAGGGTCAGTGAAGAGCACACACTTACCTACAGCAGATGTGGTGGGAGATGCCTCCCGAAGTCCAATTCATCTCCAGCAATCGTGATTTCGCTAAATGAAAAATTGGTACTGAGCCCAGGTTCTCTGCATTCCTGTCCCTTTCTCCTTGGATATTTTAACTTTTTAAAGCATGTAATAAACCAGTTGGAGACAAATTTTGGCAGATAGCACCATGGGACAAATGAGAATTCCATCTCTCTCATTCTCATAAGCATGCTGTGAAGAAGCATGGTGGAGCTGTACATAAGAACATAACAAAATCTGTTCCAGGCAGAGGTGTCCAACATCAGAGCAGTACAGCAGCTCCATGGTGCATAGATTATTCATACCCATTGAAATACTAATTAAGAGTTCTCACGACTAGGAAATACTGATTAATGATTAATTATTAATTAAACGTCTCCACCAGTGGTGTGTTCTGTTGCTTTCTGAGGCACTGAACCCCGCAAATTTTGGGGGTTGACTGTAGTACAAAATAGTGAAAATATCCAGTCAACAGTGTCCAACACAGACAGTGTAGCGTCAGATGAACAGTCATCCACAATCTGCAGAGTGAGCCAATGGGTTGGATGTGTCTAGTAGAGTGTGTTTTTTTTCTCCAAAGCTTGCCCAAGTAATTCGATAATAATTTTAAAAATGCAATTATCACCGATTGCTGCTCTAGCTTACATTCTTATGTACTCACTGTTGATCTTCTTAGTAGTATTATTTCTGGAGAAGTGGAAAATCCACTAAACTGTTATTAGCTTTAGCTGCAAATGTTACCAAAGACAGAGGAGAACATTCTTCCATTCCATTAAGTTCTGCAAGTAGTAGTCTTTAGCTGGTGCTGAAAACCAAAAGAAGAATCTTTGGACAAAATAGGAAAAGAACAGTCTTTGTTCTACAGAATGGTTATTTTTTGGTATTAATAATAAAAAATAATAATAAAAAAAAATAATAATAATAATGATAATAATAATAATCAATAATAATGATAATAATAATAATAATATTGTTATTATTATTGTTTTGTTTTGTTGTTGTTGTTGTTTGTTTTGTTGTTGTTGTTATTATTGTTATTATAACAATAGGTTTAATTTATACAGTATAGTGCCTTTTTTTATCCGAGGATACTTTAGAGCAGCGGTCCCCAGCCTTTTTTGTGCCACAGACCAGTTTCATGTAAAACAATATTTTCTCGAACCAGTATAGACACAACTAAAAACAAAGTGTGTTTGTTTTTTACTGTTTTACTGTTTACTGTTTGCTAGCGTGTGGGCTACATTTTTGATCTACCGTATCATGTGCCCGAGATGAGTGTTTTTTTCAAAATAAAAGATCTTTCAGAACTCAGATAATCAATCAAATATTTTTTATTCTGGCTTCCTGTACGGCCCAGTACCAAATGTCTCATGGATACCGGTCCACGGGCCTGTTGTTGGGGACCTCTGCACACAAATAACAAGCACACAAATAATAACCTCATAACAACAGGACTACGGAACAACAGGTCTAGACAGATGCAGAGTCATATCATAAAGAGAAAAGATGTGACGTAAGGTGACTTTTGAATTCTAAAATAGAAGAAGTATCTCTGAGGGTTTTAGTTAATGAATTCCATAATTTTGGCACAGCAACACTGAAGGCTCTCCCAAAATATAGATAATCTGTATCTGATTCTGATTCTGTAAGTAAACAGAATCTGTTGACTTTAATGTGGACACGGCTTAGAGATGTAGCTGGTCTTGTGTATAAGAGAGAGTGAGGACATGAAGGGTTTTAAATGTATGTAGAAAATGTTGAACACAGAAGTATATACAGAATAATATGTGAGTGGTCCCAACATTTCTGTAAATGCTGAATGATAAAATGTCTTCAGGTATTGTGATATTGTATTTTTGCAATGTCATCAATCCCCATAGTCAAAGCTCTTGAAAGTCAGATAAAACCACTGAAAACTGAGACCATTTCCACTTTCCCACAGTCTATACACATCTGTTCCATAGTCTCTATTCTTACTCATCATGGAAATGTGATCATTTCCCCCATATAAGCTCATCTTAGTCTCCTCAAGGGACTGAAAAAGTGGTGGATGAAACTTGAGAGAGATATGATAAACTCCTGAGGTCAAATCTTTGGCATTTGATGGACAGAAACTTTTGGAGAGCATTGTATACTTAATAGGCCATTCTCTTTCAGCACCCTTTTGTGTCTAACATTGTACGTTATTTAGTACCTAGTAATGAGAAGCACTTTGAAGGGGCTGAAGTAGACAAGGGTGTGACAGATGCGAAATGATGAAGGTTCCTGGTATTCAGTGGTTAGTACCTACCAAAAGTGGTCCAAGAAAGGACAAGAAGTTAAGTGGCAGCAAGGTCATCGGTGCCCAAGCCTCCCTAATGCCAGAGGGAGCTAGCCCGCCTGGTCCGATCCAACAAAAGAGGTACTGTAACACAAATAGCTGATAAAGTTAATGCTGGCCATGACAGAACAGTCTCGAAACACACAGCTTGCAGCACATGGGGTTGTGTCACAGCAGACCGGTCAGAGTACCCATGCTGACCCCTGTCCACTAAAAGAGCCTGCAAGGAGAACAGGAGCAACAGAACTGGATGATACAGCAAAGATGGACTGGTCTGATAAATCGCATTGTTTTTACATCATAGTCAGCCGTGTGTGTGTGTCGCTTAATACACTATTTTCTTTTAGAATTTCGAGGCTAATTGTCACATCCGAGGAAACTCAGATGGGAATCCGATGGAGCCGAAGAGAGCAGCTGGCGAACTGGACCATGCTTCTGTTGGAATCCGTTTTTCCCGGAGTTGGAGAAGGACTTTAGTTTAAAGCACGAGTGTGAACGCCAGCGAGGCCCTTTGAAAAGCCTTGTGAAATAAAAGGAACTGTATCTATTATCGGGTGCTTGTTGTCACGTCTTTTCCCCACAGCACAACCATGACATTAATATTTGAGAATGTATCTAGTAATTAGATGTGCTGTAGAGAGAGGTAGGTGAAGTAGATGAGGGTGTGACAGATATAAAATGATATGTCTCCAGGTGTCAGCTTAGTTTAATTTGCTGTTACTGGTAACAAAAAGAGCCTCTCAATTTATTTGATCTTTTTTTAGAAGGCAAAGTCTCTCTATTCTACATATGGTTCTTAATTAAACCATCCACATCAAACTGCAGTTCGTCAGAGCAGCCTGGGAATATCAATTAGAGGTTATTACTGTCTAAAATAAGACGGCTAATGGGATTGGCTGGAGCAATTAATTAGTTAATTTATGCTTTTGTGAGCTGACATTCTGAATACTGAGAAATGCTCAAAAGTATGCTCAAAAATGATACGAGTTGCAATGGGATTAGGGACCAAACCCTTTTTACGTCCTTTAAGGATTGTGACAGAATTGTTTTTATTTCAGGTCCAGTAGCTCTCTGCAGAAGAGGGGGAGGGCATTTCAGTTGCACTTTAAAATTCCATAGCTGGCACTTGGTTTTAGTGATCACTTACCAGTCACTTTCATTAGGAGAACTAAGACAAAGAAATGGATTCCCAAACAGTGGTCAAGAGAAATGTCATTTTTTAAATAAAAAATATCTGCATATATGACTTGGCTTTTATTGATATGCATCACACATATCAGCTTAACTGTACTCATTCAGCATTCAACATTTTAGTTGGGTGCCGGTAACACTATTACAATTGTGTTGTACCATTATCATGAATGAACGTCATGTGGGCGTATGGCGGCAGCAAGGGGAGAGGACCAATCCAGCCAATCTTGTGGAGAGACTCCTGGTGTTACTCCTGTCATGAGCCATAGATTATGACTTCAGGTCTTCTTGTGGTGATTTGGGGGGAAGCTGACGGCACAGTGCTATGTCAGTGACATCCTGCATGTCTTACCATTTACATTTACGCTTTTATCCAAAGTGACTTCCATTCCCTAACTACAGGGGACAGTCTCCCTGGAACAAGGGTAAGGGTCTTGCTTAGGAACCCAGTGGTATTTTGCTGAAGGTACCCATGACCTCTTAGTCCAGAGGCAAGTATCCTACCCACTAGCCCACCACCACCCTTGACCCTCCTGAGACAGCACCTTGATACAGTATTTCAATAAGAAAACATCTGTCCACACACAGCACATGTCTATGGACTGCCTGCATCATGTTGAGATCCTCCCGTGGCCGGACATGTGTGGGATCAGCTTGGACGTCAACTCAGAGCCGGCGCCGATCTGCAGGACCTCGAGGGTACAGTTACTACAGCTGCACCTGGTCACCACATGTATCCAAACCCGGGGGGATGGGGCGGGGGGGTGTTTTGACCAGCAGCAGTGTGCCCATATTGCCAACTCTTTGTTCTGATTGTAATCATTGTGACGCATCATTTCCATGTCACATATCATTTCTTTGTCACTGAGTGTATTTTACATTTTGTAACAGACCAATAGAGACGATCCAAAACAGGGCGAAATAAACTCACATTAAAACACATCAAAGATATAAATGGTTTCCCTCTATATAAAAGAGAACAAATGTATCTAAATAGTGGGTTTCATCTCAGAGCAGAATCACACAGGCTTCCTGAACATCTTGTCATAGGTCCTCACCAGGGATTAGCAGGAAAGTGTGAGCACAACAATAGTCTAATGAGAAGGTGAGAGGACATCAGGAGCTCAATTTCCACTGAAGTGGAGACAAGTGTGTGGATCGAATTCTGATTAAATCAATGACCAACAACCTGTGCATTTCCATTGAAATTAGCCAGTACAACGACTATTGAATTAGTCTACTCTAAACACAATACCTACTTGTCCACATCAGCTCTTTGATCTGAGACAATGAAGCAAACAGAATCAGTGCAAATTATACATGCGCCTCCAGAAGAGCAACGTTTCAAAATGAGTGGGATATTTATGTTCAGTGGGGTGGAGAGGATATTTGATTAAACACATTTCTGTGCAGAGATTCAATGGGACTAAATGAAAGCCACTTGGGATGATTTTAGCAATATCTTATTTTGCATAATGCTAGACTCTTCAGTCTAACCATTTTGTCTGTGACTGTATAAGTGTTTTTTTTGTTTTGGTTTTTGTGTGTCAGTCTTCCACACAAAACTTTGAGAATTCATTACTTTGTGTTGTATTCTGTTCTTGTACTTGCTCTGGTCGCTTGGTTTTTTAAGATGCAGGACACACCTTTGAGACTGCAGAGTAGCAGAGATGCAGTTTCAGAGATGTAGTTTCGGAGATGCGGTTTCAGGCCAGTGTGGATACAGACAGCAGCTGTCTAATCTCTTTTTGATGTTGCTAATAAAAGCAGTCTTTAAAAATAAAAGTAGGGGCTGTTAAAATGCAGGTAAATTGATACTTTATTCATAATTGACTACATGTAAAATAATATACTGAACCCAAGTTAAAAAAAATATTAATGCATGTGCAAGATTTGCAAGGGTAACAATACAGTGGATGCGTTCGGCAGAACTACATATTTGAGGTTTTTTGTTTCCCCATGGACAGCAGAGAGAGCAGACTTGTCGCACGGCACTCTGCAATGTTGCATTAAAAGTTATAAATACTGATATTGGAAGGACCTCTTCATGAGGTATTTCGCTTTATTTTAGATGTGCCGTTTTGTAGTTTTCATTAGTCTTAAATCTTGTATGTTATCAAAGACTTTATACTAGGTTTTCTCACAAAAAATGTTCTCACAGTGTGATGGCGTAAACACAGAAGATGTCAAGCAATAAATGCCCATTTCAAAGGACTGGCTTTATTAAACAAAACCAACAAACCAAACCAAAGACGAACTGGATAGTAAATAAAACAACCAAGGTAACGGAAATAGCCAAAGTAAATAGGGAGCCACTGGAACAGTGAGGTTACATATAAACAGGTGAACACACTAACTAGCAGGGCAGGGCAAGGGCGGAGCTAGGGATGTAAACAGAAACCATGTTGAGGATTACATGATGGGGCGTGCTGTTACACTAACTTACAGTATGTCTGTGTTGTCCTGAAAAGAGCTACAATAAGGATATTACTATTCTAAATTCTAATCTAATTGTCAGTAAGACGATATCAGCTTTAATGCTGGTGTCTGCCCTTTGATCATGACTCGTTTGACAGGATAATTACTACAGACCCATGAAACTGTGTTTAGATGTTATTTTGGCACATCACTTTGTGTTGAAAGTGTCTGTTATGAAATGTCTGTTAAGGGTCAGTTCCTTTTCAAACAGAAACAGAGACTAATATTATTCCTAATGTTGGTGGGCTCAAGTCAGTAACATATGGAGTGCCGTTTGTAAAAACAGCGTAACGAATTTAGAGGTTAGCGCAATGTTCAAACAATTTTCGCACATTTATGTGTTTCTAAATGTGTTTCAAAAACAGTGTTTTGGTACCTTTTTTTGCTGCATAATTGTTAAATGTTAAATTTAAATGTTAAATCTAAATCTAAATGTTAAATCTAAATATAAATGTTAAATGCTAAATCTAAATGTTAAATCTAAATCTAAATGTTAAATCTTAAATCTAAATGTTAAATCTAAATCTAAGTGTTAAATCTAAATCTAAATGCTAAATCTAAATCTAAATGCTAAATCTAAATCTAAATGTTAAATCTAAATCTAAGTGTTGAGCTCTAAATGTTTAGAAGATATGCTAATTGGCCACGCCCCGTGATTACTATTGGCTGTTACTTAGCTGTAGGCTGGACTGCATGCTGTGATATTCCCTCACCAACATGGAGGATTCGCCTTAAATGATCTTAAATTCTCCATGTTAAATATGAAAAATATATCTTGACCTCTAAACATGAAGCTTAACAGTTAGATAGGGCTCGATGACCCCTCCTTTAAAATAATAGCCCCGGAGCTTCAAAGTTATTAGCCAAAAACCATTCACCTCGCCCAGGTGTCTCAATACTTTTGTCCGAGGTGAACAGTTTTTGGCTAATAACTCCGGATCGCCGAGGGCTATTATTGCAAAAGAAGGAGTCTTTTGAAAGGTCTCATTGAGCCCTATCTAACTGTGAAGTTTCACGAAGATTTGTGGTTGCCTCGCTTAGAAAAGCTGCGAGTACGTTCCGTGGGGGAATAAAGTATTAGGAAACCTGAGGTGAACGTGGGGGCCAATTAGCATATTTTCTAAACATTTAGAGCTCAACATTTAGATTTAGATTTAGATTTAATATTTAGATTTAACATTTAACATTTAGGTTTAGATTTAGCATTTAGATTTAGATTTAACATTTAGATATAACATTTACCAGTTAGATTTAACATTTAGATTTAGATTTAACATTTAGATTTAGATTCAACACTTAGATTTAACATTTAAGATTTAGATTTAGATTTAACATTTAGATTTAGATTTAACATTTAGGTTTAGATTTAACATTTATATTTAGATGTAACATTTAGATTTAGATTTTCATTTAGATTTAACATTTAGATATAACATTTAACATTTAGATTTAACATTTAAGATTTAGATTTAGCTTTAACATTTAGGTTTAGATTTAACATTTAGATTTAGATTTAACATTTAAATTTAACATTTAACAATTATGCAGCAAGAAAATGTACCAATACTTGACACTTATTTTAAACAGATTTAGGTCTAAATGTGTGAAAATTGTTTGAACAGTGTGCTAAATGATGAAAAAATGACACCTCTAAATTCGTTAAGCTGTTTTTACAAACGGCACCCCATAGTAACACAGCCTAATTGGACAGTGTTGAAAATGCTGAATTAACACATGAATTGTTATGAATTGTGCTGGATGGAAACTGGATAGTAAAGAGAGTGAGGGTCATTCATATCCATATTTATATCATATTTATAGATAGGGCCAATGCTGTTAGGAGCCAGAATCAGTCAACTCATCAGAATCTCACTTTGGCATTTAGAAGTGGCATTGCAGGAGTTTCAGGTTTGAATATATATGCACTCAAAGCTGTTAAATATCATTTAAAATCCACTTTGTCTGTTCGTTGAACTCACACTCAGGCTCATTGAACTCACACTCAGGTCTCAGCTGTGGCAGACCCCCCGAGTGTATTGAGACAATACGTGTCTATTTCTTCTCTTTGAATGTCATTCACATTGACAGACAGAGTGCTCCAGGGGTTGAGGGACCAGGGGCCAGATGAAGAGAGAAATACTTTTCATTTCTGTTCCACAGGTGCTTACAGCTTTAGACAAGAACCGCTTGATTCTTTGCTTCTAGGAAGTTCCCTAGCCTGCGGCAGTGTGGTTTTGGATGATTGAAGGGTTTTAAATCCATATTCTATATTTACTACTAATATTGTGGTTGATCTTACTTTAACCAAGATGTTTAATATGCTGATTTTCAATTATTCTTGACAGTTTTATTTGTAGAGACAGGAGTTACAGTGTTAAGAAGTGCTAAGAACGCTGTTCCTAATGTATGAGGCAAAATTGTGCTTGACACTTTATACCATATGTTTGACCTTAGATTTAGCATTTCTAGAATGAATCAGTCAGTGGAGTATCCACCCGACAGTCAGGCTGCCATCAGGGGGATATCTAGGACCTACAGAGACATTTTTTCTTATAATTGGCCCCACTCATTTGAGAAATTAAATATGATTGGTTTATTCCTCTGTCCTGATTGGTTGATTCCTCTTCCTAAGGATTTTGTTTTGTTAATTTAACATGTTAGCCCTTGAGGGTCTAACCAATGGGAGAGCTTGCTTGGCTGTATCTACCAACATACCATGGACCACTGTACTACTGCTGTACTGCAGTCGAGTCAAAGTACAAACATGTAAACAAAAAATACTAACATGGGTAATAAAACTTTATTTCATGGTTTATGTCTTAATTATGCATAAACTACTAATAAGCTCTGAATTCTAATTTAATGCCATGATCAGGAAACTGAACAAAAGCTTGTTCCTTGCATCCTGTCTAATTGTTTCAGTCCACATTACAATATCATTCATGATCAAGCCAGTAGATGTGTTATTAATGTATTAAGATCATAATCAGATGTTTGTTGATGTCAAATAACTGTAATCTTCCAGGTGCATTCTTGAAATGTATTTATGTGACACATTAATCAAGTAATTTAAAAAGGCAATAATTATCTGCCTTCAAAGTGACCACACTGATCTTAGTAAACTGACTGATTCACTTAATCTTCACATAAACCATTAAAAGCCACACTGATCCACTTAATGGAACATGCTATGTTACCTTTGTTTAATGTCTAAGGCATTCGAATTACACATTCTGATGTAGAAGTTAAAATGACATCTGTGGTTTTCCCATTTTGTTCTATAGAGATTTCTCAAAGTTCTAGGATATTTTTAATTATCTAGGTATCCGTTAAGAATTGACCTTTCAGTTAATAGCATATATATTAATATGATATTGTGCAAGTATACCAGCATTTTCCAACATTTGATTGATGCGTCATGTAAAGACATGTACATAAATGTACTATACCAATGTATTCAGCTTCATAAAAGTGAAGACAATTTCCATGATATGTGTCACGGATCGTCGTGGCGTGCTCAAGTAGGAGGCACAGAGGCAGGCAGGCTCCATTCCTGATGTGATACTTTATTCACAAACAGAAACAAAAGGCAAAACAAAACAGGCACGGTGGCCGATGCTTTTTCCAAAACCAGAAACAGACAACGAACACGACACGACAGAACCTCCAAAAGTGCAACGAAAACCGGACAAAGAAACAGTGAAACAGACACGACTTTAAACACAGTGCTAACACAAAACAGCTGCAACAGAAAGTCCCCAGAAACTCAAAACAGGTGTAAACAATGAGTGTCCCAAACTTTAGGCCAGTCTGGCTGTGTCCGCTGCCACGCCCCCAGTCAAAATAAGAGTCCCCATGGTCCAAGCGGACTGGGGGCGTGACAGTAATGTAATGCATTACAGAAAAAAGGGTAATATTTTACTTGGTACAAATGTCAGTAACGCGCGTTACAATGCATTTTTAGCCCGAAATAAAGTGATGTTTTTTTTCTTCATAATGCATCGTCACCAGAACAGTTGGAAGGGATGACACAGTTATGCCGTAAACTACTGTTTATTATTGCACAGAACTGGTTAGTGTTGGCCGTGACCACGCTGCAGTAAAACAGAAAAAGCCTAACTAGCGAGATGCACCCTTGGTTATTTCCTACCCACTCTCCCTCTCTCAGCTGTCGGGGAAATTTAACATTTTACCATATAAGCATATATCCAGGTTAAATCAATATATCCAATATATCTTAAGAAACATATCGTAAGACAATCAGTATATTCATCATATTTGATTTGTAATTGATTTGTATTTGATTTTGTTTTGCCGTTTGAAGTTCCCATTTTGTTACACACACACACACAGATCAGCCACTGCAATAATTCAGCAGGCAACAGACTTTACCAATATAATGGGCAGCACAATATAATGAGCAGCAATAGAAACACAATGGATAGTATGTAATGATAAATAATAAAACAAAATCAAATACAAATCAATTACAAATCAAATATGATGAATATACTGATTGTCTTACGATATAGTTCTTAAGATATATTGGATATATTGATTTAACCTGGATATATGATTAAATGGTAAAATGTTAAATTTCCCCGACACAGTATATAAAGAAAACAGAAGTGGTCCTAGGACCAAGCCCTGTGGAACACCAGTGGATAATCTTCATGGAGCAGACTGGGCACCTTGCCATGCTACCTGGTACCTCTGGTCATCAAGGTAGGAAGCAAACCATTGCCAGGCTGTGCCTGAGATCCTAAGGTTGGAGATAGTGGCAAGGAGGATCTGGAGAGTGTGGCAAGGAGGATCTGGAGAGTGTGGCAATGATGATTAGATGAGCAGGTGTTTCACAAACTTTTGAACACATAGGGTCAGTCTTTGACAACACTGCAGTGCTTAGTCTAGGACTAATAAAGGTTTATCTTATTTTGGTCTGATGTAGATGACTTAAAAATGTGTGTTATATAAAAGTTTATAAAACATAATATATATAATAAAACAGTATATATATATATAGGTGTTGAGTGTTTGGTTTTATTCGACATGTTATTCTGGATCTGTAGTTTTATTCTGGATCAAGAAAACTTGACTTATCTGTATATGACTTGGAGAGAGTTTGAAGAATTGCGCTCACTTTAAAAAGATGATTTACACACATGTTCACTGACCTACAAGCAGTGCACTAAGTGCACACTGACTAAAAGTCAACACCACTTTTCTCTTGGTGGATGTCATTTTCAAAATGAATACTGCTCTATCTGATGTCCTTGGTAGAGGGAATTGCAAAAAATGTATGTGACTCAGCTGTGCCAAATAAGATGGCATCTATCTGTACGCCCACAGATTATTAACGAGAATCCTCTGACAGTGCATTACCACCAAAGGTTTAATACATTTTGTGGAGCAGTGACAGGGGAGAGCATTTACATTATTATTCGGAGGTGACTATGCTTATCTGTTTGTTCTTTTGGATGAAAATGTCAAGCCGGTATCTTTCTTTAATCAGTGGCATTACCACCAACAAGCCAAAAAAAGCAATCTACTGAAATAACCAATGAAGAAATGACTAACGGTGAATCATTAAATACGTTATCATTCATATAAAAGAGCTTATCAATACTTTTTTTTCCAAAAAAATCAATTATAATGTTATGATAAGAAGTCTTTCAGGGTTTTTTATGTTCTACAGAATTGTTCACAATAAGTCCCTTGTCTGGTAATAAGAACCAAAGGACCTGAATGCCTCAGCTGATTCACAGAAAAGTTATTGTGTGAAATAGTTCTCAAAATGATACCAAAAGAATGTCTCAGATGTTAGACACACTTTGGTCTTAAGCATTTTTTAACTCCACTTACAGAATTTTATGGAATTTTAACTCTGAGAGGTTAATGCAGGTCATTGTAAAGTTATACTGGGAAATAGTTTTTAAAGATTTGTTTTCTCTGATTTACCATTATTTTACAATCATCAGTATTGCATATAAAAACCTGCAGAGGGGGATATGTGGAGGTCCACTGGTGGTTTTGGATAGTAAGCAAAATATTTACACTGCAGACATAATGACCCCTGGTTTCTAGCACCGCTACTGTATAGTCTACAATGAACTATTTTACATCAAAACACTCTGAATGGCTTCGTTTACATCTTTGAATTATTTCTACTAGACATTTCTACTACTGAAATCCAAACAGAGAGTATAAATCAACAATTTAAGCTTCAAAACATTATGTTTTTGATTATGTTTATTATGTTTTTACGAGTTTGATGAAGTGGTGGACAGGGTCACAGTTTGTAACTCTAAAATCACATGATTTAACAAATGCTACATGTATTGGGACTTGGGCAAATTAACAGTTAGTTCATTAAATCTACTTACTTCTAAAAATATGATCTAATAAAACGTATGAAATGCTAAAATTGATAAATCTGCAGTGATTAGCTAGGAGTTTGCATGAGGACAATGTATTTTAATTTCTCTTACAATAATAACAGTACTAACTGACTGATTGCTTATTTTTTAGTTTTTAACTTTGAGTTGCATTCGTTTGCGAGTGAAATGTTAGCTGGATTACAAGCTGCAATGCTAGGGCAATTCGCATGCTAGCCGCTACAAAATGTGTTGTTTTTGTTCTCTTCTTTTACACTTTCAAAAGAAATGTACTTTTCTTGACTCTACACATGATTATGGGTACGAGTAGACACTTGCATGAATTATCAACTTGAAGAGTTTACCAAGTTTACCAAGCCAGCTTAGAAGCTTTAATATTATTAGCATGTATTCTGACAGTATAATTACAGCTTATTTAAGTAAGGTAACGTGATTGAATGCTACTTAACCAATTACTGAAAGTCGTACTGTTATTATTTTTGCATCCATTAGCGAAAAAGTGAGGCTAAGTGAGTTTGCTAATATTAGGTAGCTAAAGTGGCCCCTTATGGTCACGAGTGAACACATCACACAGTGTGAAATTCTTTCTCTGTATTTAACTCATTCACCAAGTGAAGCAGCGGGCAGCCAGCGACAGAGCACCCGGTGAGCCTTGTGTGAGGACAGTAGTTTGCTTAAGAGGAATTCAGTGGTGCCACTAGCAGTCCTGGGATTCAAACCCACAACCTTCTAATCACAGGGACAACTCCCTAACCACTAGGCCACCAGCTGCCCCAATTACATTGGGGACTAAATGTACTTCATGAAGTAATAAATATAAAATAGTGATTAACACATCAACAATATTCTATTCAATATCCTGTACTACAGACACAGATGACAGAGTAATAAAACTAGGCTTGTCTAGTTTTGTTTTGTGAATGTTGTTTTAAAAAAAAACCAAAAAAAGATTACTTGATTTTTAATGTATTTACAGTGAAAATTCTACTTTAGAATAAAAGACACTCCAATCACTCTGCTCCCCCACAAGACTGATGAATGGGTCACAAGACTAGACAGACAAGAGCTTTTAAAAAAAAGAGAGAGACAGAATTCCAGGTGAAGGAAGACTGAGTGATGGATGGAAAAGACATATAATGGGGTGCGCTCAGGCTTCCGGCCGAGATTATGTTTAGATGGATGGAGGATACAACTGTGCCACAGGTCAGACCTTTCAGTGTAAACGTGGATAACAGGGAAGGATGAAGACTTAACTGGAACACTGACTCAGACGGGTATATGTCTGCTTGTGCTCATACATGTCAGTACAAACTTAGCCTGACTCTATAAGAAAACTTCAGAAAACCACCTGCAATGTCAAGATCAATAAAATGCAAACCCATTTTGTTTTTGTTTAAAGTAGGCTCTGAAGACTGTCATTACATACAGACAGGGGTTAAACTGGGATTTGTTATGATTTGTTATGGGGACTTTAGGGTTACCATGGGTGCATGAGTTGGGGGTCTTCACTTTCTACATATGGGGCATATTGCATATATGTGAAAATCCTACATGGATCATAGGTGTTACATATTTACATATGTATAATACACATGGAACATGTTACATACGTGTGCCATGTATCATACATATGTACAGTCATGGCCAAAATTATTGGCATCCCTGGAATTTTTCCTGAAAATGTACCACTTCTCCCAGAAGATTATTGCAGTTACAAATGTTTCAATATACAAATGTTTATTTCCTTTATGTGCATTGGATCAACCCAAAGAAGCTGAGAAAAAAGCCAAATTTGACATAATTTCACACAAAACTCAAAAAAGGGGCCGGACAAAATTATTAGCACCTTTTCAGAATTGTGAGTAAATCGTTTAATTTCAAGCATATGATGCTTGTTTAAACTCACTTGTGCCAAGAAATAGATGGTGGCAATAAAGCAATCACACCCGAAGCCGGTTAAAATGGAGGAAAGTTCACTCAACCTTACTGTTATGTGCCACACTAAGCATGGAGAACAGAAAGAAGAGCAGGGAATTGTCTGAGGA
>JBBPCY010000013.1:13140163-13152852 GCA_037974405.1 Brachyalestes nurse
TTTTTTGAGTTTTGTGTGAAATTGTGTCAAATGTGGCTTTTTTCTCAGCTTTTTTGTGTTGATTCAATGCACATAAAAGAAATAAACATGTGTATACCAAAACATTTGTAATTGCAATAGCCTTCTGGGAGAAATGGTGCATTTTCAGGAACGACTGTATACGACTGTATAACCCAACATCTTGGCATGTTGGGAGAAATAACTGTGTGTGTAACAGAAAGATAAACTGATAAAAAGATCTAAAAATGGCATAAGGCAAAAAGTCAAAGAATGGTAAAAGTTAAGAAACACAGAGTGACAGAAAACACACAAGTGATCAGAATCATGCAAAACTGCCTTTCCCCTCCACTCTCCTTCGCTCCCTCACGCTTTGTCTTTCTTGTCGTGGTGATGCAGTCAGTTTCACTGCACCACTGTGACAAAAGACCGGTGACTCATCCACTTATATGCTCCATCCCTCTCTCTCTCCCTCTCCATCCCATTTTCTCAGTCGCTAGCCTCTCACCCTGCATGTGTGCGTTCCTCTTCATTCTACACATGCAAACAACAAAGGCATTTTTATTTTCCCTTTAATGTATTTGTCCCTGTCTATAAAGATGCATATAATATTCTAAACAGCCTCAAATGTTTTAAGTGCCAGTTAACTCAATGTTCAGAGGAAAAATGCAGAGGGAAGAATACAGATCCAAATGTAGAATGAAATTGGGGTTTTTATTCCATTATATAAAATGACATTCACTCACAATCTGATTCGATTACCTGACGGCTATTTGACAGGTAGACATGCTCTCATGCGGAGTTACTTAATTGAGCTATTCCGCATCAAATCACCTGAATGAGCACGGGTTCGGCACCATCTGACATAGCTGAGGCCAGCGTATAGGAGGATACAAAAAGATGTCACAGTTGCTGTTGTGTCAAAAATGTCATTGGATGCAAAAACAAGAAGCAAAATTTGCAGCACCCAGTGTCTTCAAGCTTCCTCTGAATAGCAGTTAAACTGGAACCAACCTTAGTTATACTAATTGAATACATAAATGTTTTGCATCTACTCACTTGCCTGATGTTTCAAAGTAATTTGAAAACTCTTTCCATTCCTACATTTAGCAGAAGTAGTCTGTATAGTTACAATGGTCGGATTCAGAAACAAGGTGGTGGAATTATTTGTTTTGAATTAATTTTGACTACTTAAAAGTAGAACTCATAAGTCTTCTGCTGTTAAGACAACTGAAAGAAACCCCTGAACATCTGTTCATTTCTCTTAGCATCCAATTAACCTTCTCGCCAACAGGGTTCAAAGAGCACCTTCGGCATCGCGTACCCTCCTACGGACCAGCTCCAAAATACGGACAGATGGTGCAGCGTGATTTGACACTGAATGACTCAACAATTTAATATTAAAGGGAAAAAAAATACACAACTTTTCTCAAAACATTCTTTTATTTCACACAACACGTTAAAAAGCATTTTTTAAAACTTCTTATCCAAACTACGTCATACGCAATGCCAAAGCCCTCTTTCTTTGTTTTTCAAGGAGTTATTCAAATATTATTCCCTTTTTATTCCTCAACTACACACTTACAGTCAGAAACAGCTCTTTGGAAAGCAGGAAGTAGACAGAGACAAAACAGGAAAAGAGGTTCAGCGCCATTTTGTGGGTTGGATGTTGTTTTTTTTCTGCCTTGTTTTTATCTTAAGATACACATTCAGAGGCTTTTCGCAGATGTGGTCCATAGAACTGGAATAGAATGAATAGACCATATGCAACAGCCTATCCAACATTCTATTGACTTATAAAAGCCTATTCAACATTTCTCCTCTATTTCCTATGTCGGGAACACACATCATACTTTATTTTTAAATCTGGCTCATCTGGAAAACTGCTTTAATGGAACTAAGCAAGCAATCAGCTGAGGACAGGTAGTCCTTTCACTCACTACAAACACGCCCATACACACCTGCGCACACTCAAACTCTCTCACACTTACACATGAATATGCCCATGTGCGCAGACACACATACACACAAACGCTTAATGTGTGGTCCTCTCTGGGGCTGCACAATAAATAATATCACTGAATAATTGCTATCACAATACCAGCCTTTGCAGTTCTGATGTATAGAAGGCCGCAAGTTGCGAATGAGTCATTTTATTGGATGTTGTGTGCGTCCTAAACAATCTCAGGTCTCCCAGACAACTTTTCTGGGTGTTTGAGACATTCATGAGATTCAACAAACATAAAAAAGCTAACAAAATAACGCAACCATGTAACCATATCACATTAAAGAGTTCACCAATGTGTCTTTAAGATATATCGTGAGGTCCATTGCACTCACAATGTAGCATTATAACTGCAATATGGTATTTTCCCTGTATTGTGCAGCCCTAGTCTTTACACTGCAAAAGCAAGTAGCTCAAGCCTGAAAGTTTGTCCACTTAAAACTTTGCATCACATTTAAAAATAGACATGCATGAATGGTCATTGTCAATCTTTCCTGAGCAGCAAAAATATAGTCAAAGTATTTATTAATATATTAATTTGGGATTGCAGGAGTTCCTCACAGACCACAAACTGACATTGTGCAACCATCTCACTTAGTTAACATAGTAAGGCTCCATGGGCTCCATTGTACAGTGTGTCTTAAGAAAGAAGGCTTTCCTCCAAGACAGCTATCTTAAAAGTATGAATACAATTTAGGGGCTGAAATGAATTACAATCAAATGCTGAACTCAGTAGTAAAGTTGTCTACACACTTTCAAATCATCCCTCTGTCCATCTCCCATTCTTAACCCTCCCTCCCCTGACTCCTTTTAGTAAAGTCCATCCCTTCATCACGTATAGCAGTAGTACCTAAAGGTGTCCTAAAAGTGGAATGGATTCTATGCCAGCCCCATTTCTTCCAATACACTCCTTGGAGATTCATCTTCCTGAAATGGGCAAAAGAAGAAGGGGTTGAGAATTAGGTAATGAATATACATAAATAAGTTACACCCACCATTTCTGATATGTTAAGACTGATATATGATTGACTTCTGCTGGTGTCTATGATTGGCTGGCATATACTGTCCCTGATTCAAAGAGCATTCTAGTTCAACACAATAGCTGATCAAAATGGGCCGTTTTGCTGCTCAGATTTAAAGCTTTAATACATTTACTCTTTAATAATGTTAACAATGTTTACATACTTGATCAACCTCTTTTACTGAATGCAAGTATTATTTCCATGTTATGGGTCTGATACACAAAGTTTGAAGGATAAAAAAATGATGCAATAATTTATGAGAAATGAGGCATAATAATATAATTTTCACAAAAACACTCACCTCTTGCAGCAAGTCAGCCTGTTCAATAGCCTTGAGTACACTCTTTTTGGAAGTGTCCTGAATTTCTCCCCCCATCAGAAATTCATCCAAGATAAAGTAAGCCTTCTCAAAATTAAAAATGATGTCAAGCTCACACACCTAGATGAGTCAGACACAAATAGGGCAGACCAAAGAAACATTAGAACCGCATCACATAACACCACATAACATCACTCTCCAAATTTCGGTCATGGGCAACTAGGAAATAGATGCAGTTTTAAAAAGAAACATGAAACTTGAAAGACTGCATGACATTTTAGGCCCAAAAGGTAAAAAATAGCGGGTTTACATTATCTACCATAATCAAGTTCTTCTTGCACCTGGAAACATACTTATTTTGCTTTTGTGAGTTGTTGTGACATGAGGACTATCCTATCAGACATAGTTGCACAGCCTATAGTGATGGAGCTGGAACTGGGTACCACCTTCATAGTGGAAATAAGCGAAATATTACTTTGTTTAGAAGACCTAAAAATCTTAAGCCTGACTAAGTGGCTGTGGCAGACCTCTTGAGGGACCTATGTGAACATTATCTTTAATGACTGACCCTAACAAATAACTTTATTTATGTTCGACTCAATCCAAGGCTTAATGTGATTGGTTTACTACATAACAAAACATTTGTGCAAATGTACAGACATTTCGGTATGGTTTTCCACTTTATTTTCTAGTGTTTCGTCTAGTTCCTTATGCATTTTGTTTATTATTTGTCCTCCTTATGGTCTTGTAATTCTGAAAAAACCTTTTGTTCTACATTTTACAGTCTTTCTATCTTAATTATGAAATAAGCTCCTCTCTTTTTACTTTAAGTATTTCACAGAGGTTAGGAATAGTTTTATTCCTCTAAGGTTCACTATTGTGAATTATCCAACAATGTCTAGAAATGATCTGTGACATTTATGCATGGTGCAGAAAAACATCAAGAGAATAGGGAACGAATGTGTTGAACAGTGCAGAAGAAACGATAGGATGAGGACAAGAGTGAGAAATGTCTCAGAGATCGACACAAAGGGCCGAGACACTATGTGAAGGTGAGACCGATGTATACAGTAAAAAGAAAAACGATAAATACAGAACAGAATGGAGACAGAAAGAGTGAGAAAGGAGACAGAAAGAGCACCAAAGACAGGAGAAAAAAAATAGACGACAGAGGTAAAAATGAACAATGACTCACACTGCCAAAGTACTTATCCAGCAGCTCCACAAAGCGATGGATGACCTCTAGGGTAATCAGCTCATTGTCCTGCTCTTCAACTGCGCAGCAGAAATACAGACTGGCATACCTGCACACACACACAATCACAAACACACATGCACTAATGTGAGAAGGAACTGGGTAATGGATAATCAATGTGTTAGTATGCAATTTCAAAGCAATCACACGAGCATAGTTGCAGACTTTACAGCAAAAACACTCTTTTCCATAGGTTATATACACACACTCACAAATATAAAACACATACACATCAGTATACAGGGGCATTATGTAACTGAATAACAGCCTCAGAGAATGCTGATAACAGAAGGTATAAAGAGACTAAATCAATGTGTTCAACCTATCTGACCTTGCTCCTGCCCATTATCTATCTACTCTGATAAAGTTTGCTATAGATTTGCATTCATTTAGTAGTCCATATCAGAATTCAGAAATGTGTGTCATAATGGTTAATTTAAAAGCACAATTACTTTGAACCACCATACATTTAGGAGTATGACTGTCTGTTTGCAATGAGAAGCCTTTTCAGTGCGAGCCCTCTGGTGGTCAAAGCACACATATGCATAAATGAACACTCCCACATGCCAGTGCTATCCAGCAGATCATGACGCATCCTCTGTATGGGGACCAAAGGCCAAATCTATAGTACAAGAGTGGGGGAGAGAGAGATGACACACACACATGCCCGCCCACACACTCACTCTCTCACACACACACACACAAGCCACTTTATTAGGTACTCCTACCTTGTATTTACATGGCCAATTTTATCAGCTTTATTTACCATTAAGTTGTACCTTTGTAACTTTGTAGCTTTTTAACACAATTTATTGAATCTGTTTTTCTTCATTATTTATTAGCCCCCTTCAGGTTGTTCATCAATGGTAAGGACCCCCACAATATTATTTGTGTGGTGAATCATTCTCAGCACAGCAATGACGCTGACACGATGGTGGTATGTTAGTGTGGGTGTGTGTGTGCGTGCGCATTTGTGCTACACAGAGTGGATCACTCAGTGAGTAGGACATTTTTAACACTATACATTAGCTGGATGGCCTAGTGGTTAGGGCATTGGCCCTACAATCAGAAGGTTGGGGTTTGAATCCCAACTGCTAGTGTCACCACCGAGGTTCACCACCTCTTTCACTTGGTTAAAATGCAGAAACAGAATTTCACGCTGTGGTGTGTTCACACGTGACTATAAGGGTTAATAATTTACATTTTCCACTGCATTAGACACATCATACCTGTCAGTTCTCCTTGCAGATGTAAAATTATGATATTTCTGAATTCTGCAAAGCTTGTCATCCTCTAGTCTTTCATTAGCGGTCAGTGTCCGGATGCAGACACAGTTGGCAGGATATTTTTAGTTGGTGGGCTATTTTCAGCCCAGCAGTGACACTGAGGAGTTTAAAACTCTAGCAGCACTGCTGTGCGAGATCCACTCTGCACAGCATGCATGCACGGACGCACGTAAACAATAAGAATCCCGTGTACTGGTGGTCTTGTGGGGATCCTGACCATTGATGAATGGGGTAAAGGGAGTAAGCAAATAATGCAGAGAAGCTACTAAAAAAAGATGGACTACATGTTGTAACTGTAAACTACAAAGTGGAGCTGGTAAAACGGACAATAAGTGGAGCTGGTAAAACTGACAATACGTGGAGCTGATAAAATGGACATTGAGTGTAGATACAAGGTACATGTACCTACTGAAGTGCCTTACTGGTGTCTTTAATGAAACATTCTGAAAGCAATGCTAGAAAAACTTCGGAAGAGTTCTGTACATAGAAACACTAAATATCTTATTTCACAGATATCGCTGGCAAAAAAACATGTAATTCTATACTAATTCTGCTCATAGTTCGTTGCTTTGAACAACACGCACAGCAATTGTGTCTACACTTTCAGTCATACCACATTAGGGATTGTAAGCAGAAGAAGATATGTATTATGATCTGAATTTGAAATTATTGGTGTAAGCACAGTCTTGTTGAAGAAGTAAAAACTTTTCTGTCAAAAGTCAAAACTGTGGACACCTGACAATGCAGAATGTAAATGTAATTCAGTGTCTACATTTGAATAGTACAGCTTTATAAAAGTACTACAGAGAACTAGAAGCCAGGGTTTTTGAGAGTGTGATTATGATGTGACAACCAAATCCACACCGGTGCACAGAATAAGTCATCAGTGACAACAATCTGATGTGCCAATTTGTGACATCTAAGGTCAACTCCTGTCACAGAGCCTGGGAGCAGTTTACACAAAGCAAACAGTTATACAATGAATGATTAATATTTAAACAGAGAATATTACAAAATGAGAGAATATGCAAGGGGTACACTTGCACATACCTGCACACGCACATACACTACGGGAAAGAAGTTTGGGCTCACACTCAGATTTTTTAAAATAAATGACATGCTGCTCTTTCAAAATTTTATAACGGGAACACATTACTTAAAACAAATGTGACTGACTAGTTCTGAAGTGTGATGTAACAATATACTGTGTGTGTGATTAACTGACACAGGTTTAATCAAAATAACCTCCCCTTGCCTTTATCACAGCAGCACAGGATCATAGAATCTCTCCCAGCAATTATTGGAAATAACTTGTATCCAAACACTCCCAGCATTTTAGAGCAAATGGTTCTGTCTCATTTGCCCAATGCTCATTTTGATCATGTCGATTCAGCTTGTCCCATGCCAGACTGGGGAGGCCAAGACATAATTCTCAAAACTTTTCGCTTTTCTGAGGAAATGATTTTGGCTCATTATTCTGTTGAAGAATGCAATTTTGTCAGGTCGGCATTATGTAATGTCGAATAACTGAGTGATACTTTTTTTTCATTTCAAGACCCAACACGAAGTGAACGTGCACTAATAACAGACATATGTCTGCACAACCAGTAGTAATTTGTTACTACAGACAATAAAATACTGAAAATCAGTCATTTATATTTGTTTTAATTATTTAGAATTTTTTCTTGCAATTTAATTGTGAAGAAGCAGCATTACGTTTATGTTTAAAAAAATCTGACAGTGGCCCAAACTTCTGCACTGTAATGCGCATTCAAGCGAAGATCACTACTTGCAGTTGGTAAACCATTTAGAGAAGTGTGCCTGAAAGGAGTGCATGTGTTTATTGTGTTGGCATGAGAAAATAATCAAGTGTAATCACTGACAATTATTAATTTCAATTATTAATTAATATCTCAATCACTTGTGTTTATGACACTCAGGAAGTACGTCTAAAATGCCACCGCCCACACTATTACAGTAACTATCCAAAAGATGCCAGAAGTATAAATTTACACTGGAACATTTCATGCATTCTGTGTTGCTTATCAAATGAGGCTAAACAATAAACACTAAATTTACCCAATAAAAACAACAATGGCATGATAGGAAATGAGCTCCTTTGTATGAACCGATGTGTCATCCCTAGGAATCCTAAACGTTTATGTGCTCCTCACCTCTTATACACTATCTTTAGATCCCTCCACTCCAGAAAACTGCACATTTTGGGTTTTCTGGCCAGCACCACTTGCATGAGCTCTCGCACCATTTTCTTCTTGTCACGCTCTGCTGTGGCTGTGTACCACTTCTGCAGCCGCAGCTTCCCCTGCCGGCTAAACAGCAGCATAAAACGCATCTACATACAGACACACAGGGAGGGACAGGGGGAGAGAGGGGGAGAGCAGGGGAGAGAAATGGGAGGATTGTTTAGTATAAAACTGCATTACAAGTAAGAATAATAATAATCATAGAGCCACAAGAAGCTTCTGTGACAGTATCTGGTTTAAGTCAAGTTATCTCTAACAACAAAAAACACCCTAATGTTGCACAGATTTGGGGACCACGGACAATTCATGTCATGTAAGCACAATAGAAGAATCCAATACCTTTTTCAGGAAACCTGCAAATAAGGTGGTCGGCTTTAGCTAATACAAATCTTTTATCTCCTCCATAGCTCAATTTCATCATTCATCACTTATCATTTCAGCATGAGCATGAGCTAAACCTATACATTTCACATCTGTTAAATATTTAAGAGTACAGTTAGAGAGTACTGCATCGCTCCCTGTGGCCTTGGCCTACATACACCATTCTTCATTGAGCCCACTCCATCCAAGAGCTGGATACAATTAGCAGGTTAGCCTGTATGGAGTTCGTACAGTTTCCTGTTGCAATACAAGAGCAATGTCTTACAGCTACCGTTCAGGCAAGTCCCAAACCTGCACAGTAGGCAGTAAAATCAATATGACCAAAACGTGCTTCATAATAAATCTTTTGGTGCATGATAAGTAAAACAGAACATTATAGCACTAGACATGCACTGTACAACTACAAAACAATTTTAAATAAATATTTGCCAATTGTTAGAGGGCATCAGTATGAAAAACAAGTGCAGATATTTGGTAAATGTGTATTTTTGAGGTCATCCACAACACTTTAGATTTTTTTGCACATTGTTTTGATAAATATTGTTCTAACATATAAATAACCTAGTTGCATTAACTTTTAGTCACTGCTCCAGGTACCTGGATATTTCTGCTGCTAATTACTCAGAGCTAACGGAATAAACAATACACCTCTTTGTGTGTGCTGGTAGCACATGAAAATACTAAAATACTATGCCATGTGATCACAACTTGTGCACTGCACACACAAAGCCTGATTCACTGATCATCCAGAAATGTTCGATAACCACAGCACATTATAGTCTGCAGCACATACAAGAAAGTACCAAAAAGTCAAAAACTTTATTAGTGACCACATATAAATGTATCTAATTGTGCTACTAAATCAAATTAAGTATGACAATATAACTAGAGTGCCAGGTTGGATTTACTTGAGTCAATGCTCTTTGAACATATGGGTGTTTTTTTATAGATAAAAACAAGCCCTCTGGAGGCACAACAGTCAATGACTTATAGGTTATGACCTTCAGTGCCTGAGAGCCATAACACACATTTTTTGTTTTACTACTAGGCCTCATCAATACTGAAAAAAGACAGAAAGACTCCTTTATCACGCTAAAAGTTGTCTAAAACATACAAGCTTGTCCACTTATATTGATGCTAAGTAACATTATTAGATTGAACTATTAAATCAATACTAATATCAAAAATGTCATTTAATCTCTCACCACACGTCCCTAGCCTGGCGTGATGAGGCGTGCAAGAGAAAGATTAATTGAGGCCATGGACAAAAATAGCACTCTCCTAAGAGAGAAAGGCTACCTTCTGCTCATCTGTGTCAGATCAGACAAAAATTGCACTTGTTCTTATTTTAGATTTATATTTAGCAGCCTTTACTAAGCAGCATGTCAGCTATAAAAAGACACACACGTACATATGCACACACACACGGATCACATATCACAACTAGGAAAAGCTAGCAAAAGTGATTTATGGCACATAATTTGGTTGAATGTTTATTGTGATCAGTGAACACTCTTTCCTTACAAAAGTTAGTCTCAAAATAACATGCAAAAGCGAAAACATCACCTAAACATTAGCTTGGCTGCTACTGTTAATACATCAAACACAAAATCTACAGTACAAACATAGCCAGAGCACAGCTAATCTAGTCACTTTACTTACAAAGATGAATGTTCTCTGCTGTTTTTGTATGTCTATTTTCACAAAAAAAGAGGAAGAGAGAATTTATATTGTAGCAAAAGACACAGTGTATAATATTCAGGGCTATGCAGCACGGACTGTTACTGTCACAACAATGATGTTGTTGTTTAACCTGAACAATATTTATAAATATAATATACACAGGTTTGCAAAGTTACCTTAAATGCTCTCAGAACTTTGGAACACAAAGTGTTTTCCAACTTTTAACAGAAATTCAGTTCTTCATGGGTACAAAAATGACTTTAAAAGACCCAGCTTAAATCTTATCGTCTTCAACAACACTTCCTTGCTGGTAAAATTTGTGAAACACAGGAAGTCTACACATAACATGCCCTGGAAACTGTTAACACCAAAGCAGAGGCTGTAAGTCTTGGTTCATGGAATAGATGTAAACTGTAATTCAATTATGAACCTTTTTTCTCAACCCACTTAGACTCCTTTGCATGATGTCCAATGAGAGAAATCTAAAACCTGCATTTTTCATTTGAAGGCCTACATTGCCATAAATTAATCTTTTCCCAGAACATCTGGAAAACTTTCACCTCAAAGAGTTCCTGCAACAGCACAAGGTGTAGTTTTATAATTACAATATCCATTAAGACATAAATAGTTATAACCTGTCTGATTGAAGTACTGATTCATAAACTGGAATGGGCGCTATTTAGACATTTAGGGACCATGACACTAGTTGTAAAGCAGCAACAAAATCATGTGTTAAATTCACATGGCTTCTATAAGAAATACAATTTATTATTTACTTACTATTAATACTATAATATCTGTAACTGTTTTATAACAAACAGTCCTACATTTTGGTCTGGGAGCATAGACAAACTCTGTTTATGTGTGTGTGTGTGTGCGCATATACATATACAAATATAAGAGTGTGTGTGTGTATATATATATATATATATATATATATAATATATGCTAGTGCTATTTTTAACAAACACACACACACCACCTGTATGATGTATATGTGTGTGTGTTACAAATAGCACTAGCCTATACTTTCATCCTGATTTTAATAAAGTTTAAACTGACAGAAGGAAAGAGAAAAATAGAAATAATGTATTTTCCCTGAAGAGTGAATTATACTCTGCACACTGTGGGCTTTCAAGGCTGAACACAGGTGAGTCTATCATTTCCGGTATTTTGTTCATGTACAACTAAAAAGCACACACAAGTAGAGTAGAGTTAAAGTACATCATTTGAGTGTATGCTGACAATAGAAAGTTGCAGAAAACCTGGTTTAAAATAAGTGTCTGAAAGTTAATTAACTGGTGGGTTTTCCCTAGCTAACGTTAGCTGGCTGGCTGGCTGGCTGAAACAGTTGGTCGACACATTCGACACAGACCAAACAAACAGGTTTCTCAAGTACAGGTAATTATAAGATTCTATATCTAGTCAGATAAATATTTACAGCAGTAGAAAACGACTAAACAGCCTCAGGCTTAGTCGGGGTTTAATTTTTCATATAAAATCTGAACTAGCTAGCATTAGCTATAGTCGGCTGTCTTGCTTTCAGTTGGCTCTCCGTTAGCGTTAGCTGGTAACGTTTGAGTTTGCTACTGTGCTAGAGGTGAAACTTACCATTTTGTCGGCTTCTCCAGAGCTTCCTAGAGATTATAATGTATTGGGGAGCCTTTTTGTCATGAGAAACGCTAAGCACTAATGGTTCATGTCTGTGAAAAAGCTGGCGGCTCTGTGGGTTTGACAGACCCACTGAGGCAGGCAGGGAGTTCAACGTCAGAGCCCACAGCGAGCATGCGCACTTCGGAGTCTAAGCTTAAACTGTCCAACAGTTACAAAATACTCTTTTTGAGGCAAAAATTCCAACCATGGCTTTGAGACTTGGAAACCAGTGTCTTTGTTTGTTATTACGATTGTTTTAATCCACATTGAGTGCCAGATATATAGTTTCTTGTTTTTTGTCTTAATTTTTGTTGGGGTTTTTTTCTCACAGCTAGTGTTCACAGTGCTCGGATTTCGTTGCCATGACGAAGACCGATTCCGGTTGCCATGGCAACGAAGCTAGTACTGAGCAGATCTGGGATCATCTGTGTAAGGCGCAAAACAAAAACAACACCAGTATGAAGTGCATGTTAAGATTGATTATAAACATATATTTTGAAATGTATAGCTGTTGGCCTAGTGGTTAGGGTGTTGCCCCTGTTATTAGAAGATTGTGGGTTCAAATCCCAGGACTGCCACTGGCATCACTCGGGTACCCTTGCGTAGGGTACCGTCCCCACGCTACTCCCCTGGCGTTGTGTTCCTGACTGCCCGCTGCTTCTCTTGGAGAATGGGTTAAATGCATAGAATAACTTCATACTGTGTGCTGAGCGGTGATGTGTTCACATATGACAATTGGACACTTTTCTAAAATTAAACTTTAATTGGAATAAAAGTTTTACATTATGTTAGGGTGGGTTCTATGTCTATCTACCTTTCTATGT
>JBBPCY010000013.1:13153797-13182892 GCA_037974405.1 Brachyalestes nurse
TCTCTCTCTCTCTCTCTCTCTCTCTCTCTCTCTCTCTCTCTCTCTCTCTCTCTCTCTCTCTCTCTCTCTCTAGCTCCTGTGATATAAAACTACGCACACCAGGTGTCGCCACTTCCGAATAAAGGCCAATAAAAGCTCTTTAATCAAAAAAAGATCTTTATTTCTATGTGCAAGTGCGTCAACTTCATGTAAATAAATCCTTCAATATAAATATATAAAAATATAAAATACAACTTCAGACAAAAAAGTAACACTGAATGAAATATGCAAAATAAAAAAAATATCAAAATATTATCCATCAAAATTCAAACATCTTGTCCCTGCAGGAAGGAGAAATATTCTTTTTTAAATGGTCCACAAAATTGATGTTTGTTTTAATTTATGTTCATTCACTCTCTGGATTGCAAGGATTATGTCTTTTAAAAAGCCATTCGAAAGCATTAAAATGTGACCTTAATCCCAAATGACAGTGAGATTTGCCGGCTTTTGACAAAGAGTGGTGCTTTTCTTCATCTTTCATCTTTGTCCAGCTTTTTAAACAGTTTATGATTTCCTCAACCACATGTATTGTTTGTACATTCCTTATTTATGGCAGATTTCCAGTTGAGACACTTCACTTATGGATGACGTAAATTTAGGCAAGCTTCTGCATATTGATATGTGTGCTTTCAGATTTGGGTTCCAGGGTACATTTTCTTGTGGTATATTCTTGATCTTGTCCCCAAACCTGCATGGATTCAGTAGTAAGTTGTGCGACAGTGGGCACTGTCGATATGTTGGTAAGTCTTTGTGCTCTCAATTTAGACAAAGCACTGGGTTGCTAGTGTTTCTGAAGCTGGTTGATTTGACCCACGAAGAGCACAGAACCTGTGGAATTAAACCGAGAAATCAATATGACTGCAAATGTATTTCTTTACATACAGTTCACTCTCAGAAACTTGCTAGCGGCAAAACTGACCTGTTGGCTTGTGTTGGATAAGAAAGAGGAATGGACGGTCCATAATATGCTCCTCTACGGCCATACGAGAGTAGATGATGGCAGCTATAGAAACACAAATATCATTTATTCTCAGTTGCTATATTTATAAAGCAATTTTGCACTGGTTAAGCCTAGTCCTGGACTGCATTTTCCTTTCAATGGAGAATCTCCATTCAGAATGCTCTGTTGTCCAGGTCTAGTCTTAATCCCTCTCAGGGAAACTGTTTAGTTCATCTTTTTAGGTGGTATATTAGGTGGGAGCAGTCTGTACCTGTAGCAGAGGAGCCCTGGGTTCCTTCTTCATTCACTTCTAACACTACTCTTTGTAGAACATCTGAGACACTCAAAGTTTCTTCAGCTAAGGAGCAAAGAGAGTGCATATTGGATTTATGAGATACATTATAAATATTCATATACTCACACTTTACCCAACCATGATATATACTCGAAACAAAAGGTTCTTTAAAATTATGCCATATATAAGGCGCCTTTGGTTCCCTGAAGATTCCTTAAATGCATGGTCCTCTAAAATCTCATTTAAAACCACTCAATTAAAAGCTTTAGGAAACCAAAAGTGGATCTTCTTTTTTAGCCTCTTTTTAAAAAAGGAATGTATAGTTAACTATACTTACTAGTGATGCGAGAGAAATCAGCCTTGGTCTGGCTGAAGATGTCTCCAAGACCCAGTTCGCTCAGGGTGGACTTCAGATCAACTTCTGCGTCAATGGAAAACCTGGATATAACATTGATAAAGATTCCTGCATTAGACTCACACAGTCAAAATCCTTCAATTTTAAAACAGTACGGTGTGGTCGTTCTCATTTACCTGGGTACCACCAGCTGGCGGTTAACCTTCTTCATCTGCTTATTCCACTCCTGGACTTTTTTGCTGCTCAACTCCTTAATCAGAGCAGACAGAGGCATATCCCTTTCAAACGCTGACACCAAGAGCATGCTCAGCGAGTCCCCTTCATATGGCACCTCAATGACATCGTAGTCAACACCTTCTTCCGAAATAAACTCACCTGGAGGGAGAGAAATGTGTAAGCAGTATTAAGAACAATGGCTCTTCTTAAACAGCCTTCATTCGTCCATCACAACATTCCATTAATAGGCCAAACTCATCCAAACATGCTGTCAACAATGTGGATACAGATTTTAAGAAGCAAAACATTCTAGTAACCAGTCATTTCCACTGATATAAATGTGTGTAGTCTAAAATCCAATAGTTAAAAAAAACTGATGTGGTTGAAAGTTCATATTCCTTCAATTTCCAGAAACAGCAAAATACATAAATACAATAAATTGCTTTATGTCGGTCAAACGATGTATCGGTCAGGTTGTTATAATCTGTCATACACACCATAGTTGAATTTCTGGATTGTTCTCATCATTGGCACTGGCACTGCACTGTGATTAGAGCCGTAGAAGACCATCTCCATGGTCATCTTGGGGTCGAAGGGTGTCTTCCAAAGGCTGTGGAAGTGGAGGGCATTTAACAGCACCAGACGTGTCTCCTCACTGAACACTCCAGAGGGCAGAAAGTTTTGAATCATGCCTGAATGGAGGCGGGGTGGAGAGGGCAGAGTTCAGGACTTGTGTGGCAATGTCTTTTCACTGTAGTACAATTGCACACGTACACAGTACACTATCATTCACACTGAGTCTTAGAGCAAACAGAACATCCTTATTGTTATCCAGAAGCACAGTTTGTCCTCACACAATGACAAATAACAAACTTAACCTCTTTTAAAGGTTACTCACATGTTATTAGCTTTAATGTATGAAGCTATAAAATGAAGCTTTGGAATTCTTTTTTTTTACATTACGTGTGCTTCACACTTGCATGTTCTTAAAGAACAGTCCTCTCTCTCTCTCACACACACACAGAACACACCTGCAGTTCGGTCAGATGTCCAGGAGTTGATGACCTGCCGAGCAGTCTCTGGCTTGCTGAAGTCCACCTGGTGAGGGACACTCTGAAAGGCTTTTGTCAGGCTGCGTCTGAAGCCCTTCTCCAGGACCACCTTTCTGTCCACCATTACACCACTAGCCATCTCCACTCCATGTTCGCTGGCGAGGTCTCTCTGGAGAAACCTCTGCTGTCGTGGCATTCCACGTTCTGGAGGTGTAGGAAGTTAAAGAAAGGCATGAAATTGTTCCCATGCAATATCTTTTAAGCGACCATGATGTAATGTGTTGTATCTATTCTTACCTTGCAGAGAGTAGCCCATGTGGGATTTGAGGGTCTTCAAGGTGCTGCCATAAGCTCCCAGCTGGACCATTCCCATCACTGAGGAGATGCCATAGGGTGACATGGCAAAGTTTTGGCCTGGGTGGTTAAGGGCAGCTTCTGAAAACACCCGCAGGCCAAAATCTGTCTGCTTCTTCTGCAGTATGTTACCCAGAGCTGACCCATAAAAGGCCAGGGTCACGAATACACACAGGATCTGCATTCTGTATTAGGAGAGAAAGAATAAAGAAAGGTTAAAACATGAATGTCCACAGTACATGTAACTTACCCAAATAGTAAATAAATAATGAATGAATGAAGAGGGCTTATTGAAGACATTGGCCCGAGTTATATTTAAATCAGCAGTGTAACTCACATGGTTAATGTGGTATTTAATCCCTAACTTCAGAATACACTGTTCTCAGATATTTCTGTGCTGTTAAGCTCTCTGACAAATAAATAAAACATTCAAAAAGCATCTGAAATCATTGGGTCCTGCCAAAACCCTATGTGTGTGGATATGTTTTAGAAGCACTAGAAGCTCTCCTCTATGCTCTATGTTACACGTACACCCACAGTGTAAATACAGTGGCATGCCGTTCCTGTTTGCTCTCCTTGACTCACCTTTCCATCTCTCAAAAGGTCTATTCACTAATGTTTCTAAAATAATGTGGGCTAGTTATGAGGGCAGTTCTTAGCCAAGGTCCATAAGAAACTACTTTTATGTGCTGGAGTGCACTAAGCCTGTGACTTTCGTAAGTAGAAACAATTCACCTCCTGCAAACGTAATAAGTTGGACAGTTCCTTTGTATTATAAGTATGTGTGTTGCCTTAGCAAACACATTATCCTATATTAGACAATCCGTTACTGAAACCTCAAACAGAAGTGGTATTCTGTAAGCCAAGTCCCTCTTTTTGCATTACAAGACACTTCAATTCATTTCAGAATATTAACTGTCAGTACTGTTAGCGGGCAGACCAGCTGAGAAAGCAATATTGCATAGAGCTTTTCATTATAATAACAAGCTAAAGTATTGAACATGCAGCCCTAGTCGTAAAAGCACTAAAAGAACTAACAGCACAAAAATGCAATGTATTTCTAAAAACACCCAGCAAATATAACGCATACCTGAAAGCAGTAGGCTTGTATGGTTTAGGCTTGTAGAGGTTCCTTTTTGTAGAGCGTACCAAGCATGGACTGAGAGCGTGTGCGCAATGTGCCGCTTTTTAAACAATTCAGAACACCTCCCCCCGCTAAAAAACGGAAGTATGAAGTCATCTGTCTGCCTTTCCAGGCTGAGCCACCTCTCCTCCCTCCCTTCACTCTCTTTCACCCAGACACATGCACACGCACGATTTTCCTTCTTCTTTTACAGGCTTTAAGAACATCAAGTCATGCTGTTCACCCCAGGGAACTCTTGCTGCTGACTTTGACGGGATTTGGCAGCAACGCAGAGACAGTGAACCTTCCAAAAGCTTTCCCTAATTTAATTACAATCCCACTCACTTTTACGCCCACTCACTGTGTTACATTACACACTCATAGCTCTTATGTTCTTTTGCAAGACTGGTGAAAGCAATACAAAGTCTTTCATGTCTAATTTTTAAAAATACTCAGAATAGAGTAAACTGTTTTAAATATTCAAAATATTATATTACATTATATATATATATATATATAATTCATGACATATGTATGAAATAAACACATTTCCAAACAATATACAATTTACAATTTGTTCATTTTATACGGTACTGTTGATGTATTCTGTTCTATGGTTTTCTTAATTTCTGCTGCTCTTGACTTTGTACTGTCCACTTATCTTGTAGTATACATGAAAAAAGTTCATCTTGCCCTTAGAGTTAACTTATGGATCTCACACAACAAGCAACCTTACTCAACAAAGTTAATATACAGACCATTAGAGATATTATACCCTGTAACCTGTACAACCATGCAATAGCTGTGACTAAACCAGCACACAAAATCCTTTTTACTTATGTGGCCCAATTAAGAACATCAGTTAACATTTGGCTAGCCTCTCTGGTCAATGTGACACATCACACTGCCATATTTGGTACTACAGAGCCAGCATTCCATGGCACATGCTCATGGACTGAGCCTGCATGCTCCAGGTTCTACAGATGACTGAGCGTCTGGCGACAGACAGACTAGGAGAGAAAGGAGAAAGACTGTGTTTTACAGTTTTACCAAGTGTCTATGATGCGATGATATGGCACTGACTCAAAATTCATCTCTGCACCTGAAAATTCAGAGACAAAATAAGAAAAAAGGAATGAACTGATGACATATTTGTCATCAAATCAAGAGTCTCTACACCCAAAGAGGTTTGTTGAAGAAATGCTACAAAAGAACCACACTGTTTATGGTTCTTTAAGGAGTGTAAATGAGACAAATATGAAGAACAGTTTTCAAAGGTTCAAACAGTTAGAAGTGGCTTAACTTTGGGAGACAGTTCTATGAAAAGAAAAAGATTAAAAAATGTTATTCACAGTTACATTAATAAAAATGTTTTTTTAAAGAACATTTCACTGAAAGGTGAACCTAAAATGGGTCCTCTATGGCATCAGTTCAAAGAATGCCTTGTATCACTTTCATGATTAAGAGTGTGGAAGAGCTCAGTGACACCCTGTAGCATCAGAACAGGAGAGATTTTACAACTATACTGTTTAGACATAGAGGATGAGTAATTTATAAAAAGGGGGAAAAAAAACACATTTTACACTTCTACTGGAATCTCTAGTCACAATATCTCACCAACATTATAACACAAATGAGACATTTTACCAAGAACAAACACTCAAGTGACAAAACACACAGGCAATAAACTTCAGAAACACTCTGCAAGTATGATGTAATAGTGGTAGTGTTTCATTAGCCTCGAATTGTTCGGCTGTTTTTATGTCTTCATATAATTTTTTGCCAAACACCATAAAATGCCTTTGAAAGTGATTATCTTTAGGTTTACTTATCATATACAACATCTGTGGACCTCATATCAGTTCATTACATTCACTTCTCATTCATGACATCATCAAGCTTCTTTTAGCCTCTGTACACATCCTTACTTCCCAACTCCCCCACAAAACTTAATACATTCCATATTGAGGGGTGAATGGAAAATGTGGGACAGCACATTCAGACCCCAGTGGGAACACCCACCTGATTCACATCTCAGATGAATATGGGAACTCACTCTGGTTTGAGGAGGACTCATCGTAACTGTGGCAACCAACCAAGAGTGTTTTGGAAAGTCCATTAAACCAAACCACAATTTGGGTCCAACACAAAGCTTTTATGCAACATGCAGCATTCAGTATCACTATGTGCTAGATGGCCCGATGTGGGCAGGGAGGCTACAGTTAGTTTACAGTATTTAAGACCTACAGCATGGGTGACTGTGGCATCACCAGAGGAGAAAGCCTCAGACGGTTCCAGAGGTCCTTTTTTAGTGAAAAGTTAAATTTAGAACTTATTTAGTTGAATGAAAGTGGGTAGCACCAACGAAGAAAACACACTCTCACAAACACACTGTAGCCTATAGCACAATGGCTCTCTTAGTAGTGAAACCTTTTTACATCATGTCAAGCAAACCTTTTTTTAATGCTTCCTAAAAACTCATTCAGACCAGGGACTACCAACTCCGGGCTCCAGCACGTTTTGGTGATTTCCCTGCTCAGAAACACCTGATTCACCTCACCAGTTAATTGTCTGGTTTAGTGGATGTGTTTGAGGAAACCCACCATCAAATTGTACTGGACACTGGCCCTCCAGGACCGAAGTTGGTAATCCCTGATTTAGACCTTCACATATTAGACAGTTGCAGAAAATGAAAGTGAGTAGCATCTACCAAGAAAATGCACTGTAACAAATACACTGTAGCCTGTAGCACAATGGCTCTCTTACTAGTGAAGATTTTTCATGTCATATCAAGTAAACTTTGTGTTTAATGCTTCCTCAAAACTCCTGATTCATTTAGACCTAAAGATGAATCAATCACTGTGTTCCCTTGAGCAACCCACCTGCGTCAGACATGGCCACCAGTTCTTCACCAGTTTAAGGATTCCTTCAAGAACCTTCACAAAATGTTTTTCACACTTTTAAGAAAGACCCATTGAAAGGATTCATTCGAGGAACCAAAATTCTATAGCATCTCAAAGGGAATGTGCTGAGTGTGTAAATGTACTCTCACAGGTACAAAATTAAATTGTACATTTATGTCCCTTACCTAAAAGCACACCCTTGATTGTACACCCCAGTGACAGTGTTCACTACTATTTAGAACTATTCTAACTATTCACTCTGCATATTTATCTCATCAGTTTAATACATGGATGTTATTCTTTGTAGTCTAAGCTTCCAGTTAAGCATTGCCTTTGACAAATATAGCCTATAGCACATGGGCTCTAGAACCATTATAGCAGATGGGTGCCGGAACCCACCCCCCCACTTTACAAGATTAGTTGTTTCGTACCCCAAACTTTTTGTTTCCCGGACAAAGGCAGAGACTCTGCACACACGCAACTAAATCCCCCAACACCCCAAAGTAGATGGATGCATCCCTCTCACATTAAAATGCTTCTGGCGCCTCTGCTATAGCAGAATTTCACTCTTTCTAGTAAATCATTTTCATGTCATCTTAAGTAAACCTTGTGGTTAATGCTTCCTAAAAAATTCCTGATTCATTTAGACCTAAATGTGAATCAACGACCATGTTCCCTTGAGCAACCCACCTGCCTCAGACATGGCCAGACAGGAAGATGAGTTCTGTACAAAGTTATGCAATACTCTAATCTACACAGTATTAAAACTATAAATCAAATGAAGTCTTTAACAAAAGAAAGAGCAATAACCGCTTTCAAATCAGAGAAGACTAATCATGTTTTAATACTCAAACATGAAATTTATGGGCCCCATAAAGGCAACTGCAACATACATTCCATTTTCCACAGATTCCATGGATATATAATAAGCAACGCAGTCTAGATCAAATATATCATCGTTAACAGGGTTAAATACTAGGGGAAGCTTGAACTTGCAGTGTACTGGAGCATAAAGAAACTGGTTGAAAGGATGAAAGTTGAGTGAGAAGGTCATTTTGATATGATCAACATGTTACTTATAAATGTAAACATGCCAAGATGTCTTCTATAGCATAAATAATTCAACTTTGTTTCCCTAAATGGAAAGAAAAACATACCTGATTCTAAATTTAGTTCTGCTATATTTTGTTGTCATGGAAAACACACAAACAGCCTAAACAATAAACTTTTGTTATTGTTATCAGCCCTCATGACTAATAAATAATAAGCTCTAAATAGCCAAGTGGTGGGCGAAAGACACCAGATGTTGGAAAAGTGTGATGTGTGCGGGCGAATAAGGAGGGGTGGGAAAACGAAGAGAGAGGGGAAAAATGCCGATGAGATAATTAAATGAAGAGATACTTGCAGGCTTCAGACAACATCAGCTTAAGAAGTATTCAATGCTCAGTACTTCAGTTTGGACTGAATGAAGATAAAAATTTGTTTTTTTCCCCCTAGAATCTGTATGGAGTTCTGTAATTTTCCAACACAATTTACATGAAAATGTTTGGTGTTATTCATTTAAGACATTTTCCTATGCACTTATACGTAATGCTCATAATGATGCATGTTTGCTTTTATAAATTAAATATTTATTAGAAAAAAATTCTCCATAGACTGATACCTTCGATGTATAATAGATTTCCAGAAGTAAAACTGCAACTGGAAGCTGGAATGTATTGTAAAACAATGTCACACAGAAAACCTTCATACTGACCAAGATGAGTAGAATGAAGACTGTGACTACTTGAGAAATGAGAAGGAAATGGATGTGCAGAGAGAAAGCAGAAGCAGGGCGAGTGAGAGTGTGTGAATGAGAGGTCAGGGACTCCCTCATTTGCGTGAGGGAACCCCTGCACTCCCTCTGACCTGAGTGGTGAACGTGAAAAAAGATGAGCAACCACGTCATCTGATGACCAGGCTGCGCTTTCACACTTGTTGACCTTGCAACACAAACATCATAAACAAAACTGAAAGGTCATTTATTTTTCTATTTAATGGTTGATCATAATGCTTTAAATCCAAACCACTGTGTACACTCTAAACAGCCCAGTGACTTGGTTTTGAGAATCAACACCCACAGATGTCAAACAAATCATAATTTGAAAATTGCTCATTTTTAACATCCAGACAAAGACAAAATGGTAAAGTAGTAGGCTTTTTTTGAAGATTTAGCCTCAGGAAAGGTATTATACATTATAAAATATGTATAATATTGTAATCACAATAAACTATTCTTTCCAGAACGGAATACAGTCAGTTAACTGTAAGAAATGTAATATTCTTTCAGAAACAGCATTTTTTTTCCTAAATCGCTGCATTCATACAGAATTCAGTTGATTTAATCTCTTAAATGTGCATATTAAGTGTTTCACAAAGGCGGCAGCGATTGGGTAAACACCGTCATGTTCATTGGATGTTATTTTTGAAGACATAATAGAACTAAGCACATCAATGGAATGCATTCTGGATGCTCTTAGTAATTTAAATGCTATTTCAGAGCAATGATTCTACAGTCTTTCAATGTCTAATCACATTTGACATGTGAATGTATTGCCAAACAGCCTTAAGAACAGGATGTGACCAATGGGGTGACAATGGGGTGAAAGGGGAACAAATATTTCCTGTGTGCTACCCTCAGGGGCAAAGAATAACAACAGACAAGAGTGTCTTTAAGAACACATGGATGGAAAAGTATTCAAAAAGTGAAACAGACTATCATTACAGCACATACCATGGCATGTCATACACTTTCCTGTAAAAACATCTAACGTCTCCAGCCAGACACAAGCATAAAGGAAGTGTGGATCATTTTCAAAGCCAGACAGTGGCTGGTGACTAGCATGAATTGAGTGTTTTCACAGGTCAAGAATTTCAGCTAATTGGCAAGGAAATGAAGGTCATTTATTTTTGTGTAGAAAAATATTTTTCCTTTAGCTTTGCCCTTGAGGGGGGGGGACAACAGGAAGTTATTTTTTCTGAATTTAACCCATTCACCAAGTGAAGAAGGGGCTGCCACCAAGGAGGGACGCCAAGGGAGCAGTGTATGCTCAAGGGTACCTCAGTGGGGCCACTAGCAATCCTGGGATTTGAACCCACAACCTTCTGATTGCAGGAGCAACTGCCTAACTACTAGGCCACCAACTATCCAGAAGCTTATTGTTTACATTCTCTTTTATGGCCAGATAAGACTGACTTATCTGATCATATAACTCTTTGCAGAACTGTTATGCTCATGGTTTATACCCCACTGAACTCTCAGATGTACAATCTCCACTCCACATCACAGGGGTTTATGCATTGCAGCCCTACTTTAATATTCCTCTAGATGTAGTACGTTCCTGAACAAGTTCAGGCTTCTCTCCCTCAGTGCATGTTCTTTCACTGTGAAAAGCAAATGATTGCACATATATCTTTCAGCTGTATACTGATTAATTTATCTTGCTACTCTAAAATATCGGTCAATCTTCTATGTACTCCTCTACTTCTTCTATGATACCTGTACTGTCACCATGAGGGGAAAAAACTGATCCCTGGAATTTCAATGTGCAATTTACATTTGAAAAATGGTAAAATTGTAAAGCAGATATTTTGTAACATCATACCAGATATGATTCCCAGTGACAGTGGTAATATGTGCCTTTGGTTTGAAAACTGCAGTTCAAGGGAAAAAAATAAGGACGAATACTTACATAGCAGCCAGGCTGTTTTCAAGGTTGCATAATAGTCTACAGAACAGAGTGAAGCCATAACAAGACAAACATATCTGCTTTGCCTTGAACTTTAATAGACACAATAAGATAAACGCCTGCTCTTTTCATCATCTCTCAAAGCAATGGAAAAAGAATCAGACCAACTAATTGACAGTCAATCTTTTCTTTTTTTTTTTTTGGTCAACTAGAAGTCCTACAAAGGGATGCAACGTGTGTGAACTTGTCTTGTCGTAACCAAGGGGCGAGGTTGTGGTTGCTGTCTGTACAAACTGAGGTCAGTACCGACCCATCATCTGCACGCACATCTAAATCCAAAAGCTTCCTCAAACGATCACAGACTTGCAGTAGTAAAAAGACTGTGATTTTATGAGATCTTGGTCTGTTTTTAAGTAATCTCCTCTCTTTGATTCAATTCCAATACAACTGGAAAACATTTTCACCTCTCTAATACATGCCGTTTGCATGAAATACTGTAGTTCTGTATGGTGACTTATAAAGATTTTGTTTGCAAAGGATTACAAATGTAGTTGTATTTGTCCAGTTATTCACGGGTGCTGTATTAGAGGATTAATTTAGCATTTTAATTACAAACAATTAAGTATTATTATTAGTTGTTAAGTATTATTATTATTATTATTATTATTATTATTATTATTTCCAGTAGTAGTAGTAGTAGTAGTAGAAGTAGTTGTAGTGATGGATAAACCATGCTATTCTTATGCTTTATGCAGAGCCCTCAGAGGTGATATAAAGATTTCTGTCTAATGAATCTGTCATCTGCTGCATCTGACTGGATACCAAATGGTCACATTTGTGAAATACCCAATGTAAAATCCTCCAGTCATGTTTTTTTACAGCTAAGTGAGCTCTACCACTGGTTAGCCCTTCAGGCACTGAAGTTGTAGGCCTAGCTTGTCAGAATTGTTAACTACTGACATCATTGACAACTGAAAAAGTGAAAGGAATCAACCATTGGGTGTTTTGGTTTACAATGGATCACAACCAGTTTTGTGAGGAAAAAAGCCTCACAGGTTCTAGATACACCACTGACCCTGAATATGAACTGTAGCCTGGCCAGTCTGTTTCTGTCCACTGGAAAATAAACAGCAGCAACTCTATGGCTGGTTCTCTTTACTGAAGGAATCACTGAAATACATACACTTAGAGTCCTATGGGGGCACTAGCAGAAATTGGCGTGGTCAAGGTGGCCTGAACTGATGCTCAAGCTCTAATTCTGATGGTTCAGCACTGATAACTGTCAACACACTTCCTTGCACATGGTACCTAAAAGGTGCAGGACCCTTTAATATGTGAAGATTCATAAGCTTTTCGTGTTAAACACAGTGTCAGAATGTAAAATAAATCAATCAGATGAAGAAATGTTGAATTATTTTTTACTATTATTATACAAACTGAAAAAAAAATCACACTGAGCCAGCAGTGAATCATGAAGACATTGCATGAACCTACACTGAGTCATCATGAGTCTAAGGCTCTGATTTCTATACCCTTCAGTGAAACAATTACAATCAATCTACAAATGATAATTCAAACAAAGTATGGAAAGCTCATGTTGAAATGAACCGTCTATACACACAGAATTCCTGCACTTTAGAGGGTTTTTTGCATTTATAAAATGGTTCGTGGCAAAAGGAGTCAAAGTAGCCAAAACAACAACAAATCTGTCCGTCTCCAAGTACTTACAGACAATGTTGTTTGCACAGGCCCATGCAACGTCCAGACAGTTACATAACAACCACTGCTTCGGGTTATCCAGACACACACCTTGGTGAGAAACTAGATACACGCCCTCTCCACAAACAGGAACCATTTTATCACAGATTTCATGGTTCTTGCCTTATTTCAATTCAAGCCTTGGGGCCCAGGTTAACCGAGCACTCTTTACTACCTGGACTGTGTTTGTGTGTGTGTCTGTCTGAATCACTGTTTTACTGACAATGTACTGGCACTACTGAGTCACACACTCAAAGATGTTTTGGCTTATCTCTTTGTCTGTACGTAGTGAGTGCTTCCCTGTCATGGTCTGTAATACTTAATAAACACTTGTCTGAAAGGAAAACCCGACAGGAAATGTACTGTGACATTTGACCTACTTCCTGTCTGTAATAATGGTTACCCGTCTACAGTCTTCACAGCTTCAGAGTTTTGAACAGTTTAGAAGCATTAGCAAACTCTTTACTTTAGCAACAGCAGTGTTCAAATCCCATTTTCAAGCACAGTCACTCCTTTCAGCTGAAATTTTGCCTTGACTACTTACATCTAAAGCACCTTTCCACACAACCATGAGCCAGCAGTGAGTCACTTTCTCACACTGGTATGTTAATGTCATGCCTGCACATGCAGACACGCACACACAATTAAAGGTTCTTAAATGGTTCCAGACTGAAAAAACAGCTTTAATTGATATAGGACCTGTACTTCATTTACAAACATTTTTTAAGGAATCATCTATTGAGAGGTTCTTCAGTGAAGCAAAAGTCATTTTTCTATAACATTCCTCTTTGTGGTACCTTCATTTTTTAGAACACATCTATTACTTTTCCTAATTATATTTTGAGCATTTATAAATGAAAGTTTTAACAGTTTCAACATATAAGGGTGTTTGCACACAGTCAATCTTTCCTCATCCGGTTTAGGTCTAAAAAGGAGCCACTTGTAATATTTTTGAGGAAGTTTGATATTTGCTGAGTACTTGCAATACACATTTAAATGTGAAGATACTGAAACAAATACTGGAAAGTTGAAAAGTCATGGTTTATGTTTGAAGGGAAGAAAATCATATATCCTAGTACACTCCATATGTAAACTGAGCATGTGATATCTGATTCTTGAAGGTAATACCATGTTTCTTTTTGGTCCTTTTAAAGGTTATCAACCTGATCAGATCTGATCTAATCTAATCTAATCCAACCTAATCTTATCCAGCCCAATCTCATCTAAGCAAACCACTATCTACCTACTACTGACTAATCATCTGCTAAATCTACCTTGAAACAAAACTGAAAACCTCAATAAACTACAAATTAAAGGAAGATCTGAGTTGTCCCTTTGCATTCTTCAGACCAGGCTCTTTTCAAGTTTGAGCAAGAACTGAGTGAAACCTGACATAACTTGACAGTACATGTTGGTTAAATTTATTTAACAGGAACAGTAGCCTTAGTCTTTATATCAAGTATTTCAATTCCATTTAGTTCAATGGAAATTGGTCAATGTATTTATGTCAATGTGAACTGGAAATCATAATGCATATTTCTTGACATGCCATGACATATTCCCAAATAAACATGAGAGTCTCTGAGCTAGCAGTGCGTTTCGAAAGTGATAAGTGGGGATGGAGGGAAGGGAGATGTGCATCTTCCATTTTTGTGCATATTCTGTCCATCTGTTGCTCCATCCGCTGCTGCACAGCGATGTGATTAAAAATCAGATGACTTGTAATATGTCTTTTAAATAGTATAATTCAATACATCGTATGTAAACAAGGTCTTTCACTAACAAGATAAACAAAAAAGTCTGTTTTGGTTTCCTTAAGACAGATATCAGAATCAGAATCAGAAACCTGGAATCAGATCCCAGAGGAAACTGCTTATGTTATGACTGCAAAGACACACAGAGACAAGTACAAAATACAATATAAAGATACAAAATACAATTATAAAAAGATCTGTGGAAAAACCTCAGTATGAAATACACTGCTATATACACAAATACTGGGTATGAATACTATAGATAGATAACTTTTTTCTGATAGAACTTACATGTATTTTACATGTCCTAAAGACACAATAATTTATTCAGGTGTGTTTTTACAGGTATTGAACATTCTGGTTCGCATCTACTAAGAATTCTGATCTGTGATTATTCTTTGCACACATATGTGTGCATATACAGTAAACCTGTCACATGAAACACATCAATAGTCCATAGTGCACAGAAAGCTACCAGCATGATTCTCTGACTATGACTAGCTTTTATTCGAGTTTGGGCTAGTTTAGTCTGGCATGAAACATGCAGCGTGAAAAACATCTCATGACTTGCATTTTACTATGTCATCATATCTCTTCAGTGAAGATCTCTTAGCAGCAAGCTGCCTCAGCAACAACAACAGTGTTGCACTTGTGCATTGCCAAGTAAGTGATAGCTATTGACCCACACTTACCCAAGCAGTACTGTGTGAGCTTGTCAGTTATGATCCTGCCGAAATGCTGACTCAGATTTTCCCATCTCCATGGGAGACGCTCAGTGGTGCCACACCTGCAAATGTAGTGGTGCAAAATGTGTTAGTTAATTTAAGTTAGATACAATTTTCACATTGCCTGTCTTCACATGGGGCAGCTGGCGGCCTAGTAGTTAGGGAGTTGCCCCTGCGATCAGAAGGTTGCTAGTGACATCACTGAGGCATATGCTGTCCCTATGCACTGCTCCTCGGGCGCCCTCATTGGTGGCAGCCCCCTTCTTCACTTGGTGAACGCAGAGAAAGAAGATCACAGTGTGTGCTGTGGTGTGTTCACGCGTGACCAGGGTCGGACTGAGCATCTGGCGTTTCGTCCATTTTCCCGGTGGGGCGACACCGTTTATTTATTTATACATTGGTGTGACCAGTCTGTAAGACTCATAGATCGGCGGCCCAGTTGACACTGGAATGGCCCAATCAACTTTTTAAAACACTTCCCCTCTGGTCTCTGTGCTTGTTTAATTCATTCAGAAAAAAATTTCCCATCCATACTTTTTAAGATCTCTCTCTCTCTCTCTCTCTCACACACACACACACACATACAGAATGCCCTATTGTTCTCCAAATATTCATTCAAAGATTCAGCTGCATCATTTTTGACTGGGTAAGTTCACAATTTATTAAATACTACTTTGTTGGTATACACATTTATGGGAACGTAAAGATGGGTGGTGTGTGTAATTGTATGTGGAGGGCCGTTCTACCCCAAAATGCCAGGTCCATTTTTTGTACCAGCCTGCCCCTACGCGTGACAGTAAGGGGCAGATTTGCTTAATTTTTCATAACCATTTGGGGTGGCTGTTTTTCACAACTTGGCTTCAGCTGATTGTACTAACCTTAACTTACCAGCTACTGTGTTCTTTTAGTATTTCATCTCTTTAAAACATTGGGTGCAGAAGCTCTTTGCTGTGTCTGCTTTAAAGTTATCCAGCACAAAAAGTAAGCTACTGCTTAGCCTAGATGAACAGTGAAACATTTGTACGGTTTCTGCATGACACCATCTTTCTACTAGGCGAATATTAAGTGAAATACCACATTTCCGTTATAAACCATGCAGTATCATAGCCTTCTTAAAATGCCCTTTTTGATAAAACCAGCTAACACAGTTAAGCACTAACAGATAGGAGTATGCTGGTACACTATATGGACAAAAGTACTGGGACCCCTGACCACTACACAAACAGGGACTTTAATGACATTGCTTTCAAATTCATAGACTTTAATATGAAACTGGTCCCACCTTTCCAGCTATAGCTGCTTCCACTCTTGTTGGAAGGCTTTCCTCAAGATTTCCTCAAGAGTGTTTCTGTGGGACATTTGTGCCCATTCAGTCTGTAGATCATTTATCAGGCACTGATGTCGGACGAGAAAGCCTGGCTCACAATCTCCATTCCAGTTTATCCCAAAAGTTAGGTTTAGGAATAGGGTTGAGGTCAGGGCTCTGTGCGGGCCAGTCAAGTTCTTCCACACCAAACTCATCCAACCATGTCTTCATGGAGCTTGCTTTGGGCACAGACATGTTGGAATGGAAAAGAGCCTTCTCCAAAGTGTGTCCACAAAGTTGGAAGCATGGCGTTGTCCAAAATATCATGGTATGCTGAAGCATTAAGATTGCCCTTCACTGGAAGTAATGGGGCACCTAAATTCAATAATTAGGAAGTGTGTCCCAATACTTTTGTCCAGGTAGTGTATCTTGGCAACGGGGTGACATTTCGCTGCCGTTGAAGCGTGATTTCGTAACCTCATTACTTTTGACTTATGAGACCGCCTGGTCAGCAACACACCGGGACAGCAGCTTTCAGTTTTGAAAACCACAGCCCATTTACTAAACACACAGGTTTCACTATTTGGAAAATGTCCCACCCCACTAGCGCCTGAAACAGAAATGTTTGTGGGTGAGTACAGCAAGTTTCCATTTTATCTCATAGTACCTGTTTATCAGTGATCTGGGAGGTTAAGGAAAGTAAGTGGTCTCAATGAAGGAGTGGTGGGTATCCATCCCGGTAGTTTGAAAAATAGTGAGTCAAATGCCCTGTGGTTCTGGGAGCCAAGAATATGACTCTACAAAGTACACAAAACCACACTTTACTATGTTTGTCTATTTTTAATTTGGGGGGTCTCATATACTCAATACTTTGCTATGAGTCTTACAGCTCTCTACTGAAGACCAAACAATAGCAAGAAAAAACCTACAAAGCCACACACACACAAAAAATAACTAGTTGTTTATTCTTGATTTTATGTATTTCCAGTGTGGGCATCACATACCCTGAATGTTTTATTGGTGTATAAAAACTGGATATGCTGTAAGAAAAAGCAGTGTTTTAAAAATGTAAATATAATGTCTGGGCTGCCTTAAAATGATTCAATAAACTTAATAAACATCATATAATAACTTAACAGAATAAGAAACAGGTTGCGATAACTTTTGTTAGACGTTAACTCAAAATATTCAAGGAATTGTACAACCATATATGTTGCTAGAAATGTATGGAAACAAGTGATCACCAGTTAGCATTACATTATTTGAGTGTTGCTAATTAGTGGGTATTTGCTTTCATTCATTATTAGCAACATTGGCATCATTGACTGAACTATTCCTTCAAGGCAGGCCAGAAATGAACTTTTTACATTTAAAATACCATTTTACTGTATATGTACATACAGCGTATAGGTGTAAATAAATTGGATTGATGAACAATTCAAATGTACTGTAAGTCTATAAACATGTAATCCTGAGCTTTGAAGATTTTTTTATTCTAATTCCACTTTAGTCACTTTAATGTCCGTGTGCATTCCCTTTAATGATGCATGCTTGTCTCATGCTTTTCCCTGTGTTCTCCAGCGAAGGAAAGAAAACTCTATCCTGTGTGTCATCCTCCAAGTTAAGATATTCCACTGAGAATGATTTTCCAATCTGCCTGGCTTACTGTTATGTAACATCACTGCCACAATACACTCACAGTGCAGCACTGAAAAGGCATTAAGGAAAATAGCCCCTTGATAAATCAACCTGTGCAGCTGTTAAACTCACACTGGTATGAAAATACACACTCAGTATGACTTGTGGTATTTTTACAAATTAGACCAGATTACCTTAGAATTGCTCACTTGACCAAATTTTTTATGTGGTTTTAGGCTATTTATGTCACTCTGACTTCATCTGCTTCTTTAGGGTTTATCCCCTTTGAAATTAGATTTCAGAAGACAAGTTTAAGCTGACAAGCTAAAACACACACAAGCATACATAACCAACAAAACCAAACAGAAGAAATACAGAACAAACATTTACAGCGCTAGCATCATGCAACCAGGGGTTGAGCCACAAAGCAAGTTTACATCAGTCAGTCACAAAATGAAAACAACTAACAGATGAAGTGAATAACACTGATTATCACATTACAGTGGTACGTGTCAAGGCCTGAGACATATTAGGCATCAAGAGAACAGTTAGTTCTTGAAGCTGATGTTTTGGAAGCAGGCAAATGGGCAAGCGTAAGAATCTTTGACAAGGGCCAAATTGTGATGACTAGACGACTGAGTCAGACCATCTCCAAAACAGTAGGTCTTGTAAGGTGTTTCCAGTGTACAGTTGTTAGTACCTACCAAAAGTGGTGCAAATCTGAATGGCCATGTGTGAGTGTGTGTGTGTGTGTGTCGCTTACCTGGGGAAGGGATCTATAATACAATATGGACAGAAAGCAAGCCAGAGTGCTCTGGGCAACGTTCTGCTGGGAGACCCTGGGTCTTGACAAACTTTGACATGTACCAACGACCCAAACATTACTGCAAACCAGGTGCAATGCCATACCCTAATGGCAGTGACTCTTTCTGCTAGATAATGCACACTGCAAAAAGTCTTCAGGAATGATTTAAGAAACATAAGAAACATAAATGTAAATGTATAAAGAGTTTGACGTGTTGACTTGGCCTCCAAATTCCCATTTGTCTCAATCTGAGCGGATCTTATGGGGTGTGCTGGTCAAATATTCCAATACATTGAGACCTTGCCTTGCAATTTGCAGGACTTAAAGGGTCTGCTGCTAACATCTTGGTCCTAACACACCAGATTGCCATGGGAATGTACACTCAGAGTGAAAACGCAATGTCATAAAACTGTAGGATTGTGATGATGCTCATCAGAGGGCCTAGAATGTTCAGCAGTCCTAATTATTCTCTATTAATGCAGGAAGATCCAGGACCAGTGAAAATATTTGTTTAGTGTGTGAGTGTGTTTTTTTTAAACCTATACAGCAATAGCCGTGTGCACAGACTGCAAGAAAATGAATCCGTCCTTCTCGTTCGTACTCTCAACTGTATAATCACAGCAGAAGTGATTATACAGTTAACCACAAATGAGCAATATCTCAGGTTTATCTGTGTTCAGTCTCAAAATGAGGTAATCACAGTTTGTAAGATCTGAGTCATTGACTTATAACCGAAAATGAGAAAGCTGGAGTTGAAAATGAAGAAAAAAGAGTCAAGTAGGGTCATTTAATGTGCTCATTTTATACAAACTTTATCTGAGACTTTTCCCTCACTGATCGCTGATAAAACTTTTTAAGAATCAACAGTGTATTCCCTTTTTTATTAATGTGAAAATAAGTCTTTTTTCAGCAAGTGGATCAGTAGTTCTCACAACTCCACCAAATATCAGTTCTTTATCATTATTTATAAAGATCCCCTTCTAAGCCTACCATCTTATCTTTATTGTTATACTACACACACACACACTGTGTGAATGTGTTCAGTTTTCTATAATATATACCACAATATCACACTATCACCTGTAGAATGATGCAGGTGGTTAAATTTGGACTTTAAGGGATGGAAACCTGTTTCACTGCAGTTTCTAAACAGGGTATAAGTAGAAAACACAGAGTTAACCCCCTCAAAGCAAGCCAGAAAATTCACACACAATCACACATCACGGTTACATTTACACAGGCAGCAATAACAAGTATTTTAGTATTTATGGTAATATCATTACCATTTGTATACCTCCATACAATGAATGACCTTTTCTACATATGATTTTTACATTTTCATATCAATAACTAATAGTATTTGACAGCTTCTATATTTTTCCTTTAAATGTATGTCTTTTAAATATAGTTTTTTGTTCTCAGTTAAAGATGTACATATTTTATTGTATGGTATTTATTATGCTACATATTAGATTTGTAATAAGTGTAAAGTGACCATTCTGTCATATGTGAACACACAACAGCACACAATGTAAACAGCACAAAATTCTTACTATGTGTTTAACCCATTCACCAAGTGAAGCAGCGGGCAGCCAGGAACACAGCGCCCGGGGAGCAATGTGTGTAGACAGTGCATTGCTCAAGGGCACCTCAGAAGTGTAACCAGTAGTCTTAGAACTTGAACCCACAACTTTCTGATCACAGGGCAAACACCCTAACTACTAGGCCACCCGGCAGATCTTAATTACAGTTTCAACATGGCAGGTATATGACATCGCACTGCTTGGCCAATAGACCTAATCAAGCTAAACTAAGCTTCTTTGGCTAGGCATGGCACAGAGTGAATTTGTCCAAAAGCACATGTTGCCAGAGTAACTGTGTGGCTGAGTTTCTGAGTTTGCTTTGTGGAATTTCCTCCTGGACTAAACAGTAAGTGCTCTGTACAGAATGAGACACAGACAAGGACTGTATCCAAAACCACATATTTTAATCAATAGTGGTGCTTTCAAGGGTGTAGTGTGGTTTGGGTGTGGAATTCACATTGTTCACATTGTTGTCACATTGTTGTCAGAAGTTTCTTGTTATGTCATTATTTTATTTTCAGTATTATTACACGGAAACACATGCACACACATGAAACGGTGGAACAGGGTGGAGCTGGAGGAACAGCAGACACAGAGAGCAGATCTTAATTGAGAAAGTTTCACTATTGCCTGTCTTTCCCCTCCCTTTATTCTAGGAAAAATGGAGAGAAAAAGTAGTTACTGGGAAAACAGTACAGCTGATCCTTCTCGGCATCATCACATTTGGTGCTGATTTTAGATTAACTAAGCCAAGCATTACATTCATGCAAAAGCAACCACCTAATACGGCTGGGCGCCAGTCGGAGCCTGTTCACAACTGTTAGACCTTCTTCTCTGTTTTACACTCTAAAGTGTGTCCATTTGTCACACGTGAACGCAGCACAGCGCACCATGTGAAATAGTTCTCTGCATTTCATCCATTCTCAAAGTAAAGTGGCGCACAACCAGCAGGCAGCCCAGGGAGCAGCATGTGGGACAGTACCTTGCTTAAGAGGACCTCAGTGGTGCCACTAGCAGTCCTGCGATTCAAACGCACAGCTTTCCTATCCCAGAGGCCACTCCCTAACCATCAGGCCAGCAGCTGCCTGAATTCAACATCCACATCAAGTACAAAACACAGAAAAGACAGAGCATTTATAAACACAAACTAACCACAGAATTTAAGGTACAGATGGCCTTCTCCACAGTATCCACCCTGATTTCTAGGTGTTGCCTCACGAAACAAAGTGACAAAACATTGTTAGATGTTTTATTCATTTCTAAAAATGCTAAACTGTGATTGCATCAGGTAACAGAATAATATCATGGGCAGCCAGTTCAGGAAGCAAATGCCTCAGATTTTGTTCATGGCCACAGAAGTCCATCTGCTCAGCAAAAATACACTTGAAATTCACCCGTGGAACAAAAGAAGAAAAGAAAGGTTAACACCCACTCTGAACTCCATTACCACAGAAGCCACAATAGTGGAAGGCACCACTGGGTAGGAAAAGCCATACACTCAGATCATTTTCATTTTTTTCAGCATAGCACAGCAAATGGCATTTCCTTGAATCTTTATCATTCTATAATGAAACCACCAGAGAAAATCTTTCAATATTACATACAAATAGCCACTAACATCCTGTATATATACAGTACATATGTGTGTGTGTGTGTGTGTGTATGAATCAGCTGTTTGGAGTGAGTCATGCTGTTTGTCCTTAATAGAATCCAGAACAAGAAAGGCTGCCTAAGGATAGATTAGAACACTACTTCCTGAAACGCCACAGTTAGAGATAACCCCAAAAATACTGTCCAACACATGTCCCAGAATGTACCATCCTGGAAATGTATGCTTCTGAGTTCAGGCATATTGGTCAGTAATACATTACATAATTCATCTTCCCAGAAAATCTGCACGAGATTAAAAAGAGGTGTAGAGAGATGGGCTGTATTGTAGACATAAACATCTGGATTTAAGCCGGGAGTTTCCTCGCACTCATCTGTTCCAGACAGGAAAAAGAAAGTAAAAAAACGTTAGGAAACAGCTTTCGCTCAGTAGCTGTTATGAACGATTTCAAGGCCACATAAATTCCCAGCAAATTAGCTGCTGTTGAGAAACTTATGCTATCTTGCTTTTATCTTTCTCACATTACTTACAGTTCTTGTGTTTCAAAATTTCTCACTTGCATCAATTGTGTTTTTGTGGCCTATCCTCATGAGGGTTTATCTCATGGATGAATCATGGGTAATGGGGCTCATAATATTGTCCAAGGTTCACAATAATTACCATTTCATTTTGGATTATTAGAACTATAGCAGCTCAAAATGAAAATGAATAATGCTGGAATGAGCTGGGGAAATTCCTTGGAGCCTCTCTTTAGAATTCCGGGATGAACCATTTTGAGGTTTTGGAACTCAAAAAATAAAATTATTTAAAGCAGTGATACACAAACTGGGGTCAGAGACAGGCCATAAGGGGGCTGTGGAAAATTTTCCAAAGTTGTACCTCTACTAAGGTGTTCGGAATCACTTATCTTCACCAGGGTGGCGGGGGTGTTGGAGCTTATCCCAGCACTGATGGGGCGAAAGGCAAAGAAACATACTGAACATACTGCAAGTCCATTGCAGGGCTGACACACAAACACATTCAGACACAGTCACAGCAAGGGCCAGTCTCCAATTCACCTGATGTCCATCTGTGGACTGTGGTAGGAAACCTGCAGCTCCTGGCACAAAGCCATGCAGACACAGGGAGAACAATAAACTCCACACAGAAACATCAAGGCTGCCCCAACCTCTACTAAATCAGTTTGTTAACTCTGCGTTGCCCGTATCTATGCTGATCCAAAGCCTATAACAGGAATTCTCACATTCACACAGTTTTCCCTTTACTTTAAACACAATTAGCCAAGAAACCTTTTTCAGCATTGCACCTGCTCAGGGGCAATATTGTAGAAGCACTTTAAGACATTACTTATCTAAATTAACCTCACAGCTCCAGTGTAAAGGATTAGACTTCGGACACTAAACGTCTTGGCAGATAGAAAATGTGGAGTAAATAAGAAATTGTCCATTTGTTAGTAAACTATTCCTTTAAGAGAACAGCTTTAAGAGAACAAGTCAAGTAGGTTTTATTGTCATTTCAACCATACACACACAGTACACAGTGAAATGAGATAACGTGCCTCTGGGACCATGGTGCAACACAAGAGCAGGACAGAACAGAACAGCACAAACATGACACAAAAGTATGCAAGAAACACAAACGCAAGATTAGACAATACAATTAGACAAGACAAGACAACATAAAGTGTAAAGTAAAGGGTAAAGTGTAAACATTCAGTGCAATCAACAATAACTAAGATCCGGATGAATACAGTATTTTGCAGGTACTGAATTCTAGCAGATAGAGTTGTGTGTGTGCAGAAATCCAGAAACTCCAGCTAAAGAGCATTTGACTCTAAGGGCTGTATCATGGATGAACTTTTAGTTTTAAGGTTTACCACTCTGCTAATGGACTGAAGCCACAAGTCATAACATCATTCCTCTTATCATACCTGCGCTGCCCTGGTTCACAGGACTAACAAGAGCCAAGAAAAACTGCTGAGAAATGAAAAGCACAAAGATCACATTTTTTTAAAACAATAAAGAATGTAGAATGCTAATGTGTGTTTTCTCACCTATAGAGTAACACATTCAAATGAAAAGATGGATGTTAGATTGATAAATACAGTCCTTAATCATAGCCTTAACTCCTTCCGGCATCTTTTCTACACATTTCTGTAGAATTCACAGTATTACTCAAGCACAAAGAGAGAGTTCTGAGTTGAAGCATGTTTTGTTATAAAGGGCTTCTCAGGCAGCTATAAAAATTGTGGTTTTTCTTCATTTTCAGTAATTAATTTTACAATAATAAATTTCAAACCTGTATGGTTTTTTAAAAAAAAACATGATGAAATACAAAGAAATAACATTAATGGAACAATTTTTGTACTCTACTGTAACAGTCAGGCTTAGTGAGAGTTGAATGGAAAGAATTAGAACCATGAGTCTCTATTCATTTCACTACATGCCTGTGGGTTTTTAGATATGCGAGATGCGTGAGTGTGTGTGTCCACAAATTCAGTTATTTCACCATCTGTAAGGCTGAGGTTGCTAACTGCTATTAACTGCTATTTTGGGTCATCGGTGAAAGCTCACAGCAAGCACTGAGAGCACTTTTTGGTCTATAGTGTTAACTGTTATAATAAGAATAAGAATAACCCATTAATAATACTATTCTGCAATTAATTGCTTTTTTTAAATATGTTTGAGGCCAAAACCTTATCACAACTATCATAAAAGGTGTCACTTTGTGTAACTGATTCCTGTTGAGGGTTTTTAGCATTTTACAAGCATTTTACAAGCATGGCACTTCAGAGATCTGGTGCCTTTGGCCACCAGTGTGAATGTTTCTGACATGGCAAGTATTTTTGTGAATTTCACATATTAAACACCCATTGGCGCTGAGTTATGAAAAAAATGTTGAAAAATCAGCGGAATTTCCCTTCAACTGGTGTTGCAGTTAATTTCCCTGAAACGTGCGTAGGTTTATGCATCATCATCTGAACTCTTACACAGGCTTTATAGTAAATGAACACTGTTCTTAAGGTGTATCATTTTCTCCCACCTTCCCAAAAATAACCTAAAATGTACAAAAGTATAGAGTGAAACAAAAAAACTCAGATCTGAAGTTTTTATGTGCTATTCTGTTCTTTTTTGGGTCTAAAGTAAATGTTAAAACTCTAAGATGGTGTGGGCAATTTGCTGTAGATGATCTCTATGTAAGTAAGTGAAAAGTTGATCAGGTTACATTTTTTGTACTAAAAACGAATCAGGAAATTATCGACATCAAAACTGTACTGTAAATGCGGCAAATTTAGATGCTTCCCTGTTGAAAGCCTGTCCTTATTTGATCCATATATTTTACAGTTGTTTACAGTATATGTTCATTCTGAGCAACTCAAACCACAATTCTTTTATGTAAACTTCTATTAATGATAAGTGGATGATTCTAATAGCATATTTTCATGACAACACAAGTGGGTTATGGTTTATAATGCAACATGTACATATGATCATGTGCACCTACAAGTGTTACTGCATTATTCCTTTTTCCCTCACACAGTGTCATTTCTGAAATCATGTGGTCACATGCCCAAGCTGCACACATGAAGGGCGTGACAGCATCTTTTCACTAAAGACAAGCAAATAGTCTTTTTCCAGCCTTGAGAATACTCCATGCACCAAAGCTCAACACACCAGTGAAGTGAAATGAGACAGCCTCCAGCAACAAGAACAAGATCAGCAGGGTTAGACGAAAAAAAGAAATAAATAATAATAATAATAATAATAATAATAATAATAATAATAATAATAATATAGCCAAAAAATACACCCATTGCTGGTTTTCAAAAGTGAAAGCAGTCGCTGATGGTGCTGCAAGTAAAAGTTCCAAGAAAAAAAAATCTGCACTTATGTAATAGTCTTGAAGAATGTATTTTATACATTTAGCAGAAAGAGCAACTGACAAGCTCACGGAAGGTTGACAACACTTGCCCTGTAGGTTTCATCAGGTTATCGTTGATGTCTTCGATTTATATTTCTTTTTACTCACCTCCAAGGAACTCTATACAACCAATACACTCTACTGCCAAAAAAATCATTTTCGGAAATGTCAGGTTGGCTTCCCAGCATTCCTTGAGGACAGAAGCACTGCAAAGTTTACTGCTTTATTGCTTGACTCACTCACCCAGATGAATCAGGTGTGTTAAAGCTGGGAAATGCTTGAGCCCTTCTTGAGAATCCATTACATGTATTGAACTCCTTACAGTCCCCTGCATGCCTTCAGGTCATGGGTTTCTCACTTTGTTACTCAACCTGGCTCTCAAATAGTGCCTTGGCAGATATTCTTGTGTGTGCATCATTCCTGGCATTTATTAACTTCCATAACCGTCTGCATTTATGACTGGGTCTGAGTGCTTCAGAAGATCACTGTCGCTCTCTGGTGGCACTAGTGGTCTCAACAGCCTGGTCTTACAAACTGAACTGACTATATTTTATTTAGTTGGGATGTTTTAAGGTCAAATGGAACACTTTTTGGGAAAAAAAGAAATCAACAGCTATATGGATGGTATATTTTTTCATTTAATTAGGTAATGTTTTATCATTTTGAAATTCTAAAATTAAAATTTATAATTTGTTTCTGAATAAATGCTACGCCATATAAAGGCCTCTTTTACCAACATATAGTTTCATACAGCTTTATTGTTTTTGATTGCCTTTAATACTCATTATACACTGTACAGTACCCTCCGTCTCCCACTATGATGTCTCATACAACCTGATCACCTTATTTTATGTGTTGTTGTTGTTTTTTATGTATGCGTGTGTGTACATATTTATTTATTTTTTATTATTTTATAGTTTACAGAAATTTGACAAACCTTTGCAATACTTGCAGAGGCACCATATTATTTTATTAATATGTTATTATTATTATTATTATTATTATTATTATTATTATTATTATTATTATTAGTGGTTGTAGTAGTAGTAATAATAGTAGTGGTAGAGGTGTAATTATTATTAGTATTATTACAGTAGTAAAAAAACATAACACACCAAGGATAATGCATAAAATGATCACATTTTCCAAAGCTTATTATTATATTTTTTTTTTATCTACAAAAGACAACGCAAACCCATTTCCATTCATTTTGAATGAAATCATCAAAGACGATTTTCTATTATGATATAACTTTAATTTGATTTTGTAAAGAAAAGCTGCAAAGAGCGGAGCTGTAGTAGAATAGACAATGGGAGTAAATTAAATATCTCACTATATTCTAGATCAGACCCTCAGTGCGACTCGATGTTCTACCAAAATAAGAGTACTTCCCTACTTTTCCCGAATGTTTGACCGTAGAAGTATGGTACTTGTTTTATATGCGAATGTTTTATTATTTCATTAAATACAAGTTATTTTAGGTTGAAGTTAAATTATGTATAAAACGATGGTCTCGTTTCTTAGAGGTCAAATGTATAGTCAAATATCAGGAGAAGAAAGGGCGCGAACTTCTTCACAGACTTTGAGAAACGCCTCTGAGAAACGAATGAGGCGTTAACAAGCCTTGGTGTTGATATTTGTGTTCATGTGTATTACTATACTATATGGACAAGAGTACTGGGATAGAGAAAATCCATTTTTTTCGCATCAGTGTTGATGCATAAGAAATCACTTCCCATACCGGGAGTCGAACCCGGGCCGCCTGGGTGAAAACCAGGAATCCTAACCGCTAGACCATATGGGAGCTCTGACATTTAGCATACAGGCAATCGGACTGTTTTTTCCAAGCCCTGCATACACTATGTGGACAGTATTGGGAGTTTAAAGTTCTATCAGAATAAGAAAGTTTTATCAGAATCAGAAAACTTCATGTATCACGGAGGAAATTACTTATGTGGTGACCGCCACACAACAGGGAGACACAAAACACAAGAATAATGTAAAAGAATTATTCTGACAAGACAATATTAATATAAGTAAATACAAATAAGTATTTAGTTAAACTTCTTCAAAAGTAACAACATTTTAAATTTAAAATGTGTATGTGTGTGGTGTTGTCCATTGTGTGCTGTGGCTGAGAAGTCTAACTGCTTGTAAATAGAAACTTCTCATGAAGCGTGAAGTTTGATGTGGACACCGAGGTACTTAAAGCCGCTGACTCTATCCACTGGGGTTCCGTGGATTTGTAGTGGGGTGTGGGTATGGCCCCCTCTCTGTCTCCTAAAGTCAGTCACCCCATCCAACACCTCTGGGGTGATGTGGAACAGAGTTTGTGTGCCTGACCTTCTCGTCCAACAACAGTGTCTGATCTCATAAATGGTCAGAAATTCCCACAGAAATCTTGTGGAAAGCCTTCCAAGTACAGTGGAAGCTGTTATAGCTGCAGACGGTGGGGGCAACTCCATATTAAAGTCTGTGTATTTTAATGTAATGTCATTAAGGTAACCTGTTGGTGTAACGGACGGACGTCCCAATACTTTTGTCCATTTAGTGCATTTGCAAGACACTTGGAATGTGTCTTACAGATAGACTGTATGGACAAAAGTTTCGGGACGCCCGACCATTACCAACAGAGACTTTAACGTCATTGCATTCAATTACATTGACTTTAATATCATACACACTCGTATAAATCTGCTATTAAGACTGCAAGAAGCACCGCACAGCAGTCAGCAGCATTTTCATCTATCAGCAACAGATATAAGATCACGTTTTCGATGTGTTTGCACTTCAGTGCTTTAATAAAACACACACCGCGGTCCCTTCGGGTGAGGGAGTAACCTTTACTTTAATTTTTATGTAAGAGACGAACAGCTTGCGTTCATGACGTCATTGTTTTCCCACGAACAGCAACCGGCGCCGTGGCTTAGTTGGTTAAAGCGCCTGTCTAGTAAACAGGAGATCCTGGGTTCGAATCCCAGCGGTGCCTTT
>JBBPCY010000013.1:13184898-13195298 GCA_037974405.1 Brachyalestes nurse
AGGGTAACATTTTTATCTAACAGATATCAGCATGAAATTTGCCCAACTATTTGCCTAAATCATGATAACTTTGTTTTATATTACAGATTTTTTTATATTTTATGTCCAAGTATGCAAATTGGGTATTTCCTTTGTAAATTCACTCATTTGCATGCGTTTCAAAATGCCAATATGAACAATAGATAAGGCCATATTCACAAGTATTGTCTGATTTTGTTGACAGATAACCTGCAATAGCTTTTAGAGAGACTTTACAGATAACTGACCTGTTAAAGCAATGGTTTCTATAAAGAAGAACCTTTACCACTAAATTGAATTTTTAACCCTTTCATGTGTGGTGTACACTACAGTGGACAGTTGTGTATCTCTGTCAAAATAAATAATTAAAAAAAAATCTGTTTCACATGTTTTAAGTCTTGTTTGAGGGTAAAAAAACATGGGGAAAAATCCACCTCAGTGATTTAATAATTCATGCATGAAAGGGTTAAGTGCACCAGTCAGTAACTGCAGACAACAATCTACTTATCTGTATTTGTTGTTAACCCAGTCAAGAAAGATTTTGCAGAATTTACCAAGAAAAAAAGCACTGCATGTTCTGGAACAGTATGTTTGTATGGCTTTATTGCATTTTTAATGTGCCTTGGTCATGACAGGGAGACTGCAAATGAGCACCAAACAAAAAAAATAAAATAACATCAACCTGCAAGTACAAGGCTGCAAACTTCATGACTGGACGGAACTAAGCACTGAACTGAGTCAGTCTTGAATGATATTTAAACTAGTACGTCATAAAATCTACATACCAGTAGTTGTATTAGCACCATCATTTGGGAAGCAATGAAATTAGGAGATAAACTTTTAGTTTTCTGGGCAATTGAGAGCACCTAATGTATAACCTAATCTCTATGATTAGAGACCAGTATTTTGTGAGCCTGATTTAACATTGTATGCTAAAATAAAGCAATTATCTTTCTGCATTCGTTTTCAGTGAGAGTCTAGTAAACTCCAATGTTATCCTAATTACAGATGTTTAAGCTGTGGTTTTGGCAACTTTTGGCCTTGTATATTCTGCACCATCCAATCTGTTTCATTGACCACTGTATAATTGTGTGTTTTGTAGTTGAGCATATCTCGGGCACGGAACACTTTGTTGGACTCATACAGGTTGCTCCAGTAGCGGGGAAGAGGCTGGAACCCCCCTAGTTGGGCTAGGTGGTCATTATAAGCCCACTGCTCAGAATCCAGCTTCAGAATATGGCGGGTGGCGACCCCACGAGCTCGACGAGCTGCCGTGTCCAACTCGATATCTTTCTCCATTTCCTCAGGTGAGGGAAGCCTGAAAGAGCCGTCCAGCACTGAGATGACGAACTTAGACTGAGAAGGGAAGAGTTTAGAAATGAGAACAGAGAGGACCAGCGTGAGAACAAACACAACAAGAAGACAAACAAAAGACTAAAGACCCTTGTACAACACAAGTAAAACTAAGTTGCTGCATTTTACAGACATCAGCATGTCATCTTCCACGAAAAATTACTGATAACACCACAAAACAAGTCAAACAAAACAAGTTTCACTGCTGCATCATATCTGCTATGCATCAAATAGAACTTGATAGTATCTTGTGTAGAGAGATTTAAAGAGATAAAGAGATTTACTTGAGGTGCAGAAAAGCCACTTTTGGTTAGCGACTAGACTGATTCATGTGGCATAAATTGTATCTGATGATATTTTGAGGTGCAGCCTATTGGGCTACACATATATTAGCTGCTAGCCGATCTCTCCTAGTTAACCTCGGAAGCATTAGCAAGGAATGGGACAGTACACACACACAACCCATTTGATCCTAAAGTGGCAATCTGACCATACATGAGTATCAAAACACCAGTTGCTCAAGGCTATCAGCATTAGAATCTTTAGCTACGAAATCCATCAGAAACTGACCTCCAAGATGGACAAGCTACTGATGCACAAGCTACAAAATCTCTACCTGCTACTGGGACCAGACATCCAGACCTTGGCATCACCACACACAAACACACTTCTAAACTGAACTGTGTCTCCTGCACCTGAATCATTTGCATTTTTCCACATTCAGTTGCTCTGCTACTAAAAGTATCTGACAGTTACTGTATGTCTTTGTTTATTGTTGGCAGCACCACACTCTGTCAAGCCCTGTGTTTACTCTTGTGTTTTAAGATCTTAAGACTTTTTTTGCACACTGTGTTGTCCTGTTTGCCCTTTGCATAGTCTTGTGTTCTCTTGTGTTGCCCCACGGTCCTGGAGGAACATTGTTTTGTTTCACTGTGTACTGATAAGTGACTGAAATTACAATAAACACCAGCTGTTCTAATAGTCAGAGCAAAGCCATATGGTCTGCAGCAAGCCTTGGCTGATCTATGTTGCTATCTGTTTGGTTGAAAACGTTTTTTTATGTGTATTTTTTTTTAACTTTCTTACACTTCCATGGCAAACGCAGAAACAAATTATGATGTTTTCATTCATAAATCCATGTGATAACCAGATGAATGTAACCAGATGAATGTGCATTAAGAAGAATGGCCAGTCTGTGTTTGTGAGTACACATTTCCCTTTACCAGCTGATACCTCACATCAGGGTAGAAAGCATAAAAATACCTTTTGTACTAAATTACACATTTTTACCTATAGTTTAGAGTTTGTATTTAGATTTTACGTATGTATGTACATTCTACGAGCCTTTGAGCCTTTGAAAGGGTCCCTTTCGATCGGTTTGTTAAAGAAATTTGCACTAATTTATTGAGAGTAGTCAGTTTTACTATGACTCACCTGAACGTGGAAGTGAGGGAAAGGGCATATGGCTCTGCAGATGCCCACAATGAAGAGTGATGGGTATGCAGGAGGAATCAGGAATTTGTAGAGCGGAAAGACAAGGTGATCTTTCACATGTACCCCCACTTGCTTATCCAGGAATGGGAAAGTAAAGTTATATCCTGTACAGAACATGAACACCTCCGGCATCGCTTGTTTCCCATCCTGAAACTCCAGAGTTCCATCCTCCAACACTTTGGTTACTGGAGGTGCCTGCTCCACTCCTTTAGGAAGAGGGCAGGTCAGGGGGCGCTGGCCATGGCTCAGGATCACCTAGTTGAAGAACATACAGTCAATGTACCTATCCATGCTGAACTCACAATTACATTGCTTTATAGCAACTACTGTGAGGTTAAACATGTTTTACAGAATGTTGATAAAATCCCTTTCCTCCAAATAACAAACAGTGTCTCATTTTTGTCAAATCTGTTCATTTAAAGTGCATCCAAAAGGACAGAAGGATAGAATGTAGTGGGTGTAGTTTTTTATTATGCTTACATTAGTATGGTGGCAAATTTTTCGGCATTTTCTACCTGACCTCCTATACAGTTCAACTGGGTATCAAACAATTTTCTCCCATTCATCTTGATCGACAATTTGCTGTTCCAACTAATTACTGATTACTGGCTATAACTGATTCCACTACTGCTAACTACAGACTCTAATGGTTATCAGTGGGTAAGTCTGTATACTTTCCCTTTTTATATTTTGTTATTCATCTTAATAGTTATATTCTATTACTCTTTTATCATTTGGTGTCGCCCTGAGAATGATGGGTTCTTCTTTTGAGTCTTGGTTCCCCCCAAGGTTTTTTGACAACCATGTTAAACTGGAAACTAAAGTTTGAGGCTGAATTGGGTTTTTGTCAAATTTTTGCCAAGGCTTTCTGATCTTGCAACACATTAGCAGTTCATACTATATGAGTTTTATAATGAAGGTTATTAATGCACTATTTGTTCTCATTTTTCTTTTTTCCTTTTCCTTCTTTTCAATTGTTATTAAATGTTAACAGAATTGGGAAAAAAACAAGACAACCTAAAGTAATGTACAAGTAAAAGAGTACAGATAAAGACCTTAGCATTGACATCAGAAAGCTCCATAGCAATGTCCAGTCCAGAGAGGCCAGCCCCCAAAACCACCACTGATTTCCCCTCAAAGGGCTCAGCACTGCGATATTCATGACTGTGCAGCAGCAGACCTACAAAAAATACACACAATAGTCTTGATCACCAAAAGCATTATTTTTGTTTTGTTATACCATTTGAAGTTCTATATGTGTGAATGTACATATGATTGAATATTTATCAATTAAATTTTAAACTTCCCCAATTCCTCTGTTTCATTTTACAAGTTACATAAGAAACAGAATCTTTTCATGGACAACCTGGCTCAGCCTTAAGAACTTGTGCATTGCTGAGCTGTTTTAACACGTTTTCACCATGTATTTGAGGAATGTCACCCCATTCACCCTTGCCTTGACTATTTAAATGGGGTTTGAAAGTGCATTCCATTTTGAGTAAATCATTACACGATCCTATTGATCAAAGGCCTACTCCCTGCCAATAAGATAACAGCTGGGAGTTCTAATCATGAGTAATCAGACTAGAATTTATGTTGGTTAACAAGACACACGTGTCTGTACAACTCAGTCTTATAGCATGTTACAAAGGGTTATTGACAATCTCTAAATGAATACCCATACAGTATACCCAGATAAGACGCAGCAGTGGAAATGCTAACTGTTTTGTAACTTTATATGTTCGTATTACATAACACTACAGTGTACTGCAGGTACACATACCTTTGAACTTCTCCAATCCAGGTATGGTAGGGATGTAAGGGTCATAGAAATGTCTATGATTCAAAATCATCAAAAAAGAAAAGGCAACTTAGTGTCACTACTATTGTAGTTAAGTCAAATTAGCACCAAGTCTATTTTTATTGGGCTTGTGTAACCTCAAAGTGAATTTATTTAGCGCAGAATCTATAGTAACATCAAAAATGAAATCTCACATTCTATAACAACACATAAAGGCATAGATACATGTGGGATACATGCTTTGTAGTCGGTTAAAAAAGGTGCTTGTACCTACTTTGTATTAACTACCCCCACTATTAAGACATGCTTTTAATGGCTACAATTACTGTAATCTTCCTGTCACTACACAATTCATCTGCCTGGTCCATCAACAAAAAAGGGACCACTGATGACAAGACATTACTTGGCTTGTAGACCATTCTCAGCACAACAGTGAGACCAACATGGCAGTGGCATGTTAGTGTTATAATGTATTACGTGCAGATTTGAGTTCTTCAGCAGCAGTACTGGGTTTATTAGCCAGATTATACACTTCTTAGTCTTCTTAACAAACTGCTAATCAGTGCACTGCAGTGAGTAATTGCAGTGATTGTATATCTACAAAGTGCACCCATATGACAGGTGCACCTGATTAAACAGGTGTAAAGCCTCATATAAAACCAAGCCCAAGGCCCATCTGCAAAGTTCTATAAAAGATATTTGTATAAGGAAGGAGAGGGAATTATTCTCGCTTACAGTGTGAATCATTGCATATCATCACTATCAGGACAAAACCTTTTTTGTCCTATTCATTTGGCAAAATGTCATGATGGACCAATGAAATGGATTCAAATTACTTGAAAAAATACTGACCAAAAAACAGTAACAATATTCTTCCCTACATCCTTCTGTACCTCTATCTGTAGCTTGCTACATTTTAAGGCATGCTACAAACTTAAAAGAGCAGTACATACCCATTACACACCATAACAGCATCGAAGCGCTCCTTGATGGACTTGCTCTGGTCTACACCATCACTCGTGGTAACATCCCAAGCCAAACCTTTCCAGCCACTTTTTTCTTTAACTGGCTTCACTTCATCCACCGTAGTTTCAAACTGTAAAAAAGTTTGAGAGAAGAAACATGCACATGTTTTGTGAGGTTAAACAATCACTGTACAGATTGATATCTATTACTATCACTGTTATACAGTAGTATACTTTAAGTATAAATCGATGCTGGTTTTCCTGTAAATTTTCATATTTCTAAACCTATTGCCTTTGCACAAACTACAGCAATGATGAGTTGGAAAACATGACAACAGTGCGCCTTGCTCGCTTGAAGACAGATTAAATCAATTAAACCAATCACTATCTGATTAAATGCATTAAGTTTGTATTAAAGTTTCTTAAAAAATAGGTCAAAGGATCACATGGATATACAAACTGTGTCTGTGCTGAAGCCATACCTGTATGTGGTCCCAGAGATGGAAATGGTCACAGTACTGTTCAAGGTATTTCCGCACCTCTGTGTGGTGGACAAACGAAGGAAGATGTTTTGCAAAGGGGAAATCAGGGAATGACATCACCTCCTTGGGAATATTGGTTCTGCCAAATGTGAAACATCAAATATCTGGTTTAAAAATGTTGCTTTCTTTGCAGGCATTTATTATGACACAGCTAAATCATTTTGCCATTGTTAGCAATGTTATCAACAGACATCATTCATATTACTTTTGGCAATGACAGTGTTGAGGAAATATATTTTATTTATGTTGACATGACATACACATTTGAATCAAGTTTTTCAATGCTCCAGTGGAGAGCTTTACCTCAGGTCTCTGTACATGCTGCTGTGGATGGGCAGTCCATTGTCATAGTGCCCCACTCGTTCCTCATACACCCAGGTGCCCCCCACATTCTTGGTGATTTCATAGACTACTGGAGGGGCGAATAGATCCTGGCGTGCAAGGAGGTGACGTGCAGCACACAGGCCCGCAGCCCCGGCCCCAATCACAGCGACCCGCAGCCTGCCCAGTCCAGACATCCTGAAAACAGTTTAACACAGACATGCACAGGCCTGCAGGAGCTGGCAAGAAATACACCAAATACAGATTTTGTGTGTTCTGAAAACAAGGATTAATGCATTAATTATATGTATATATATATTGCATTAATACTACTTTTCTTTCACTTTACTTATTTTTGGGCAACAGTTGTCAATATAAAAGGTCACAATAAGTTCACACACTTATGTTTAGCAGCTGTTTTACACTGTTTACGCTGTCGGCCCACAAAATCACAACAACACTACACAGATCACTGGATGAAATTCAGATACAGTTTAAAACCATTTGAGATGTAGTGGGCACCTATTACATAATATATAGTTATTGTAAGTCAAACTACGTATCTGTCTATCTACTGATCTATCTATCTATGGTTACCAGCCACATGCAAAGATCTAACATATAACGCAATTAATTAAAGGTCAAGCAGTAAAACCATTCACTCATTAAATTCTTCTCGGTTGCCCCTGGAGAGCTGTAGTTCTGGAGTATTTCCAGGTCTTTGTGCGGACCCTGTTTATACACAGCCTGCCCAGCCACAGCCCTCAAACTCTGTCAAACTCGTGTATGTGCATTAAAAATAGGGCCCTGCCGGCTCCAATACTGTTTTGCCTTTCAAAACATCGACAAAAAACACGACGTTAGACCGGGTTGTTATTGGTCAGACTGCACTGCTAAAGAATAAAGTTATTACTCTCTGTTTTAATTATTTAATCTGCGCATGATTCTGTGATATCTAGAAGTGCCGCACAGACGCATTTTTTCTACTTACTTTAATCCAGATCAGTGAGACCACGAGCCTGACACCCGCACAGAAGGAAAAACACTCGGCCGGCCGCCCATTTATATTTTAAGGGGTTTGGCCTGGCCTCAGTCCAAATGTGCAAATTAACCCCTTGGTGGCTCCATTTGATAGTTTATGAGAAGGCGCAACACAAATGCAAGTTCAAAACAGCCGATCAATTAGTACGAGATAGTTAGAACCACATCATGTCTACACTGATTCACATTTCGCCTTTTAATTACATGAGGTTCTCTTTTAATTACATGAGGTTGTCTTAAGAGCCGGCGTGAGCGTCTGAACGTGAATTTCGAATATATGAATTACACTCGTGGGACATCTCCAATATCTTGGATGGCGTCTTCCATAAATGTTGTAGTTTTAACAATGCACTATTTGTTCAATTTGAAAATAACAGGCTTTAAGAAGCGAACTATTTTTAAAAATGTTAAATATACAATACTGTGTCAATTATAAGAGTTATTACCTCGTTATAGATCATGACGGTTCATCTTCAGGACTGCACCTTTAGTGCTCAGGGATTTAAATGTACGGGGCCTGGTTCTCACGACATAAATGTAAAAATCCTATCCGACGTTGAAGATCTAAGAGACCACATACATACTACTTTTTCACCGTTTTTTTACCCATATTATTACTATTGGTAGTAGCAGCAGTAGTGATAGTAGTTGTTGTAGTTGTGGTTGTAGTATTGGTTATTGTTATTATTAACCAACGCTCCCACCCTATTCTAAATGAAACATCACTCGGATTATACACACGAATCCTGATCAAGAGTTCCGATTCTCGCGGGATTTTTCGCGAACCAACGTGACTTTAGATGTAAACAAATATGGCGGAAAACAGCGGGGAGACTCGTTCTGTGTACAAAAAATGCTAGAAATGTTGAGTGCGTTTTGCTCAAATGTAGTTAAAGCTGTTACTGTGTTAAACCAGTATATAATGTGTCCTGTATATCTCCCTTCTCTTCAGTCCAGCTCGATGTAACCTGGAATCTTTAAAATACAGAACTTTACACTGCTCTAAAGACTGTTGTCAGTATGACTTATTTTGCAGGCTGTGTTAGCTTGTTAGAAACAGCTTTGGCAAGGCATAGACATTTCACTCATTTTATCGTTTGATGAAATTACCTTGACTTAGGTTTAGAGAACTGTCTGTGTTTACCATGCTGGGGTCAACTGTAACGTTAAATATGAACTAGGGATTTAATGTGTCAAGCTATTAAGCTAGATTGCAGAGTTGACATCTTTTCAGCATCTTAATCTCAAAGCCATTATGCCCTTGCGTCTAAACCATGTGAAACGTGTACTGTATTGTTGAAAGCTGTTATTTAGCAGAGATGGTTTTTAACCCTATAAACACCTGAGCAAACAAAGGCATAGAATGTAGTCTTTTAATACTTAACCAATTAGTTGACTGTGATGTCACTAATGTCTGTTTATCAGGACTATGTGAAACTGCATTCTATCTAGGAATGTGACCCCTCCAAGATTGAAAGGATTACCTCAAATTAGAAAGTTTGGAGTTAATGTACCTCCCTCGGGTTTGCACGTATGCAGTTTGCAGAGGTTTTATGAAGGTAACCTGTATACAGATGCTCGTCTGTTCCGTCAGTCTGTTTTGTGGAGTCATTGACCCCCGCTCTGTGACTATTTTGTGATCTTCCGCTTTGTGGATGATTTACTATTGTTCCTAAATGGTTGCACTTGCCAATAATACCACTTACAATTGGCAGTGGAATCTTCAGTAGGGATGATATCTCACAAACCGTCTTTTTGCAAAAGTGGCATACATTTATTACCACGCTTCAAGTCAGTAAACTACAAAGCTCTTCAGAACGACTCATTTGGTTTCACACGTTTATGAATGGAACTTACATAACAAGGTGCTTGATTTTATGCACCAATGGCAATATGTATGGTTGAAAAAACAGAATGCATCGTGACCCAGTACTTTTGCCCATACGTTGTATATTCCATGACAGCAATGCTGCCACATCAAAATCGCTGCCGTGACCCGGATTCGAACCGGGGTTGCTGCGGCCACAACGCAGAGTACTAACCACTATACGATCACGGCACGCCACCACTCTCTCCGCAGGAGCGGCGTGGTCTTCTTTCGCTAAATGTGTGTGCGCAACACGAGTTATTGGCTGGACAATTTGATGCTGTAGCCCACTGGATTTGACAACGCACTTGATTTCATTGACACAGAGGTGTCCATCTGTGCATTGGGGACCGTGGCAGTTTTTCTGTCACAACACAAACGTGGGGGATGACTTCTTGAAGGTCACTGGGACTGTGAATTGTTCAAAACTTCTTTGTTTACTCCAGTGTGGCAGCGCACTATTTTGTATGGTCCCATGTGTTAAATATTGCTTGGAAATGATTCCTTGAATAAACTATCATGTGAAAATCCCAACTTATGATATTACTTTTATACTGCTGATCTCTACTAGTGTACTAACATACCCCTAACTGTCATCCGTGTCGTTAGCATACGCTTAACTGTAAGTTACTTAACTACAGTATTTATAGGCAGCATTTGCCAACATGGCAGAGTTCTGACAGACAGAGCACGCGGCTTATAGTTTGTGGAGAAGGAGCGTTGAGGACGGAACGCTGAGTCGCTGGTAATAAAAGAAAGCAAGCTTGTGAAAAAGTCTGTTTTAAAGCTGACGGAAATACAACGAAGCAATGTTACCTTCAGGAGAGAAATGCACACGGCTTCGTGCACGCTTCCAACACGCATGAGCCTACGGAATATGGGCAACCTGTCCGAATGTGAAATGAACGAAAACAGCCACGTAAAGTCAGCCGAGCCAGCCAGGAGTCGAACCTAGAATCTTCTGATCCGTAGTCAGACGCGTTATCCATTGCGCCACT
>JBBPCY010000013.1:13202873-13212921 GCA_037974405.1 Brachyalestes nurse
CCCCTTTTTTGAGTTTTGTGTGAAATTGTGTCAAATGTGGCTTTTTTCTCAGCTTTTTTTGTGTTGATTCAATGCACGTAAAGGAAATAAACATATGTATACCAAAACATTTGTAATTGCAATAGCCTTCTGGGAGAAATGGTGCATTTTCAGCAAAAATTCCAGGGGTGCCAATAATTTTGGCCACGACTGTATGTGTCTTTTTATGTGTCAACTGTAAAGAAATACAAAGAACTCCCAAACTCTGAAAATGCATTTCACTAGACCCAGTCTTAAGGGATTCTTAAAGCAGTTGCAAGTAGAAGCCTCAGGGAACCGTTGAAAACTGCTGAACTGATGGTAGCCCGTCTTATCTAATCCCACAGAAACTGGCTAGTGAATGCTGGCTGTAATAGAAAGGACACAGTGCTGCGTATGGGGCTGCATAGCTGAAGACCTGTCAGAGTGTCCATTCTGATCTGTGTCCACCGCCGAAAGTGTCTAAAATGGGAACGTGAGCATCAGAACTGGACCACAGACTGCCCCTAGATATCTACAGGTTTTCCTACGGCCCTCACAAGCATGACCTGAAACATGTAGCTGCATTTACACGTTGCCAAACTGTGTGTATGGACTGTGCAGGGTGTCTAAACACTCTAAACTCACTCTAAAATTGTGCAAAATTAAAAAAAAAAACCACACTACTCTTGCCTAACATATTCAAAAGGATGTTTTATCATTATGCCTTTTGGTTAGGGTTAGGGTTAGGGTTATGTCTGTCCTCCAATGTTCGTATAAAATATCATTAAATATCCTATTAGGCTTAGGAACAGACCAGTATAGCAGGTGTTAAACATATATTATGATAATTTGCTTACTGGACCTTTTTGTTCTTTAGTAAAGCTATGTTGAATTATGTTTTCATATCTTGTAACTAGCTGCGTATATCCAGAGATACCTAGAATATTTACCCTCATATGCAACCTTGTTATAATCCTTTAAAATTATTTACCAATTTGAATGTTCTCAGGAACACATTATGGTCTTGTGATGCCCCTGGACAAAAGCCCCATATCCTCATATTTCTGTAAATGCTTGCTGTTAATTATTTGAAAGTAATATAATAAAGTACAATAGACTGTCCACAAAACTAGACTTGGTTTTGAGCACATGCAGTGAATGGTATGAGGGGTCTGAGTTGAGGGGTTAAGTGTACCTCAGCGAGGAGCACATCGGCTGAAAGGGTCGAGAGAAGTTCAGTGGCCAGTATATAGGCTGAGGGACCAGAGCAGAGTTCAGTGAGCAGTGCAGGGGCTGTGGGGATTTTGAAGAATTCACTGGGCCGTATATGGGCTGAGGGCACTTAGGGAAGTTCACTGGGCTGTAAATGAGTTTAGGGGGTAAGCAGAGTTAAATAGGCAGTATATGGGCTGAGTGGATTATATGGGCTCAGTACTAAAGTAACTGAAGAGCTGCTTTGGACCTTGTGGTCTGAGTCTCCCAAGACCCCTGGCAGCCAGAGTCCCCTACAAACCGGCATGGTCATTAATCCATCCCTGACTGTTTTAACTAGTTGTGAGCACACATTCTTGCACAGTCACACTGGGAAATATTCTCCAGTCATTGGCAAAGGATTACCTCATTTTAGTGTTCTAGAGGAAGAGGAGTTGAAACCTTCATGCAACTGGAGTTGCATTAAACTTGCATCAAAGAAAATTTCATTGCATAATGTAAAGCCTCCTACAATTCACTCAAAACTGAAAGCCACAGCAGTTGTGATCATCTTAACTTTGTGAAACTAATTTCACTAAACAGAACACAGGAAACATGCACATGGTAATGTCAAACAATCATTTCAAATGGATGATTTTATTCAACTCATCAGGGCAGGCAGGAGGAGCTGCAGTTTGGTAAATAGTGGAACTGACTCAGGGGCTCTATGTCTCAGGAGGTTTTACTTTGTGATTTGTAATTTTACATTTCTAAGTAATTAGTGTCACAGCTACATGAATATAGACAAAATAAATAAACTGAGAAATAATTTTCTTTGGACATGATAGCAGTGGAGAGTCTCTGAGAAAACTCTGTGGGGAAAAAGATAACTGGGTTAAGAATCTCTCTCAATTAACCTTCCATTAATTTTTTTGCATCAAGGTTTTTTTAAAATTCAGATTACAAATAATTTGTGAAATTCTTTATTTGTGCAAATATGTTATTCCAAAAATGTTATTTTACACACTAAAAGTATGTTTTAAAAATGAAGTTTGTCAGTTTATGCTTTAATGATTCCACTTAAACAAAAAGCAAATGACAGAATAATAGAAAATACAGAAAATATTACATTATTTTTTTAAAATGTATTTTTCAATGCTAAAAATTACAGCACAAAAATATTGTTTTGTAAATGAAGTTTGTGAGTTTATGCTATTATGATTCCACTTCATCAAAAAGTAAATGATAGAATAATAGAAAATAAAATTGTATTTATCTATATATTTATCTATTTTACCTTGTGTCCAAGCTACATCTCTCCCTGTCACCGATGCCAACTGTCTGATTCAGACTTGATTACCACTGCTGAGTTGTTTGTCCTTATCTGTTACAAAAAAAATCAGCTGTATTTAATTATTAATTAGGAGATGTTACCTAATGTGTGATGATACAAACAGCAGTTGTCTAAATACAAGAGTCCATTGTAAGAAATGGGACACATTATTGCATTTGCACTTCAAGTTTGGAAGTCTAGCTTTTGGACCAAGGTGGGATAGAAAATTACAGTGTGGTGGCAGGTTTTAATGTCATTTTGAGTGTTTCCACTAACGCTGGTACAGGTGCACTTTGCAATCAGGTGTAATCTGACCACCAAAATGGACCATATGTACCAGCAAGAAAATATGGTCCTTTATATTGAACTGAGGGAGTTTCACCCTGTTTGGTGATTCCCTGCTGGACACTCAAACTGCTAGCTGACTGATTATAGCTGAATTAGGTTTATTTGAGCAGGAAAATCACCACATCATGCAGAATTATAGACAATTATAGAAAATTCCGCACCCGACCTGACGTATTTAAACCAAGTTTTCCGCTGATGGTCCAGCAATGCTTGACTTGCACCATCAGTGTGCAAAGATCAGTACACTCCCTTGAATGCTTTTCACAACCACAATATTTACCTGCGTACCTGGTTACCACATATAACCCAAACAATAAAAAGGTTTCTGCATTTATGTTTCATAGCTTTGTGAAACTGGGACATTTCACAGGGCAAATGACTAAGGTAAAAGGTAAAATAAAAACTTGCTTATTCATTCAAGGAGTAAAATATGTATGAAGTGCCTTTGAGTTGCATTTCCAGTAAGACATTTTACAGCCTCACATCTTACCAATAATGTATATATATATATCCAGAAGGTCTGTATGTGTGTATTTGGATGCACTAGATCTTTTCAAACAGCTAGACAATTGAATAACAGTAGGCATAACATGACTAGCATCAATACAATATTAACAATAGTTATTGGGTAGAGGTACAGTAACTGTGAAACTGTCAATTGAAGTGCTTAAAGCGTCTTATAATTTGAAGACCTTCAGAAACACTGTTGCATGAAAATACAGTGAAGAAACGTCTCTCCTTTCTGTGCTTTGTATGCTAATACTTCCAACCTCTGTATATGTATGTATACGTAATTTAAGGAATATTATTATAGTTATGTTGATTTAATGGGTGTGGATGTTCATAAAATAAGTAATTCATTAACTAGAGAGGAGATTCCCACTGCATAGTTGTCACGACAAGAACATCAAATGGCCTTTGGACAAGTTAATTGCCTGACTCAGGCTAGGACTTGTTCCTGCAGATCTTACACAAAGGGTTTCTTTTTCTTAAATTCGAATCAAGGAAAGATCACACATAAAAGTATTATTAGTGAGTAAAATACTAGTGACTAATGGCTGAATGGAGGTGCTGAAATTAGGTAAGCAAGGAAATAAAGGAGAGAACATTATTGCAAAAGTACTCAGTGTTAGCCACATACCATGTTTTGAAATTGAAGGAAGTTTTACGTAGCAGATCTTTCGACTAAACTGTGCAATGCAAAATTGACCGCAACATTTTTATTTACATTTAAATTTTGATTAAAATTTAGGACCAAACAACTAAAACGAATCTGATGCTGTTTCTTGAAGCCACATGTACCCCACAGTTCTGCATGTAACATACATATAACAGTATTTTTTTAAATGAGCCGTGATCCCAGTGAGACATTTTATAACATTTTTTTGGTCATTTTTTGAAGATTGGAAGCAGGAAGTCTTAAAGTACTGCTTTCAAATTTTGATACCACTTTTCTTCAGACACCATTGGGTAGCCACAAAGCCGCATTTAACAGTAATTTAGTGATCTGAAAGCACATATTCAGAAAGACTGCTATGAAAAAGTAAGCTTATTTCAGCTTTTTTTTATTTCATTGTAATATTTTCAGTGAAATAACAAATATAACGCTATTTTTGTCTGTGTAAAAAGTTTTAAAACATTAGCCAATGTAAATTATAAGGACTAACGTTATCTAAACCAAACGCAACGGAAATGTTTAGATTCACAAGCTCTTTTGTCACCTATAGCAGAGTATTGTGTTCTCTGTACCATTCAGTTTACAGTATGAGCTACAGTGCTCTATCAGCTAGAGTTGCTATAGTCGTGAATTACACTATAGGACATGGGTAGTGCCTCAAGGCCTTACATTTTATAGACACAATAAATACGTTATCAGAGGGTGGAGCAGCAGAGACATAGCAGTGATTCCGGGGATTACAGTCACATTGCAGATTTAATATAGGGTCAAATATAGGGCTGGACTGCTTTTGATGTTCCAGTAGAAGACATTAAATTGATAAGAAATTAGCATGTTTGTCATTAACTCAGTAGCCTGTACTGGAAGAGATGGAAACTCCTTTTATGTAGTTTTATGTATTTAAGTCCTTTTATGTAGTTTTTAAAAACGAATTAAAATCTGAAAGATTCTTTTGCTTTGGAACATAAAAGCTCTATTTAATGTCTTAATATGCATTATGAGCTGAAATAAAAATCAGAACCTCATCTAATATTGTATGTAATAGTATGTAACAGACTGTCGCTGTGTGAACAAAACTTTGCATCTCAGAAACTTTACAGGAGAAGGTAAAAAGCTTATTTCAAGTTAATCAAATAAGATTTTTTCTTTTAACTAAAGTCATTTTAGACAATTTCTCTTGGTACGTTTGTGATGAAATTTTGACAGTTTAAACAGCAGAAGTGAATAATAATGAAAAAAAAGAGCCAGGCTCAAGCACTCAAAAGCAATTCACATTTAGAGAACATAAAATTTCAAGTGTCAAAGAGGGAATATCAGTTTTGAACAGATCACATCACTGTTACTTCATTGATTCTTAGAAATAGCACTCCTTTGGGTGTTTAGGAATAACAGTCCTTTGGGTGTTTACATTCAATAACAATAAGGATAAGCCTAGTGAATGGGTTAGTCAGTATGAATGTTATTGTAATTGAACTGATAAGCCATGTTGATCTTACGTTAAACATAAATCTTTTGAGTTATCGGGATCAGATTGCTAATTTACAAACTAAAGCAGTATTAACATCATCAATTCATTTCCTATGATACAAGAATGAATTAAGTGAGAATAACTGTAAGATGCGACCTGCAACTTGAATGTACAAAATCTCTTACGCAACAGTCTCCAGTACTAGGCTGAATTGGGTAATTCTTGCCATGCTGTTAAGCACACCCTGCTGTAGGTGTCTACTGCCAACTCTTGAAGGCTCCAGCAAGACAAATGACACACACCCTGGTCCTATCACTAACTGTTACTGATTCACCCAATTGGTTTTGCAATATGCTATGCAAATTAATATGACAAAGTGACAAGATACCATTGCACCCTCCCTCCTTCAACCATTGACCACCCTTTATAAATTCAGATTGCTCCATTAAGGTAGCCTCCGTAAAGCTAACTGCATCAGTTAGCTATGGGTCATCTGAAAATAATATGCATTTTAACCTGGATAAGCTATACTGTGGGAAACACTGACCATAGGTAAGTTTCTGAAACAAATTGATTAGATAACTTCTAGGGATGTTTTATTAATAAATTATTTGTTAATATTAGTCTAATATAGCTTGCGATACTGATACAGATGTACTGAACAGATCTTGTCATTTTAGTTATACAGTGGATGATGCGCTGTCATATCTAATATGTGAATTTAACAATAAATACGTAGAATCACATCACAAAAAATCATCCTTGTAACTTCTCATGAAGGGAGTCAGCATATTTGGATTTTTCTCTTTCAAAGTAAAATGGAGCTGCATTTAATGACATCAAGGTTTACGCTTGAATGAGTAATAATTTTTTAATGAAGTAGGCCCATTGTCAAATTGCCTCATTGTCATCACCACTGTCAAATTTTAGTTGAATCATTTATAGCAGACTTAATACTTCTGAATTTATTTTACTTCTGAATATTTATTTAAATCAAGTTCCATAATAAGTTCTGAAAGTATTTTCCTTCTCCTGTAAAATATGTGGTGTGTGTGTGTGTGTGTGTGTGTGTGTGTGTGTGCAGCACCTCGTAGTGTATTACTTTGTGTTATATGAAGTGTTGAATATGAATATGATTGACAAATATGACCTATACTGATGGCAAATGCATAAGTGTATATTTCACAAATTTAGAATAGTGAATCATAACAATAATGGTAATTATTTACTGATAAAATGATTTTTCCCCCATAGATCTGATTTAACAGAACGTGCTGCTGGTAAGTTTTGCTGTGCTCCAATGTATTACAAACACTTATCATAGAGAATGAGACACATCATTTGCCGGTTTTCTAGTCATTTGTTTAATTATTTTAAAATTAATAAATGAATTCAGTATTGCATTTAATGTTCTGCTCTGTCTTGTAATAACCCATTCTTTGTATGAGATGAACTTTACCCTTTTCTAAACCATAACTTCAAAGTTCTTATCCATCGTCACAGCATGTTTATCACAGTACGAGTGCTTACATACACAATTCCTGTGTAACAGCACATAACATAGTAGTTATAGTTAAGGGTTGTAAAAGGGTGGAGTACAGTAGGGTCCATAAATCTTATCTTTGATCCACGTCAATTTAAAACACATTAACAGAAAATCTGGGGTTTGTAGAATGAGAAAAAAGGAAGAGGAAATAACTCTTTGATAATTCTGACAATAATCTTAAAGAAAACACAGCAAATTGGTTTATGACGTCATGGCAGTGGAAAAAAGCTAAAATCATGAGAGGAGTTTTCTGCATCTACTTTCTGAGTAACTGAAAGATGAATGTTGATGAAAGTGCTGTACCTCATCAAAGAATGAACTTAACCCCCCAACTCCACTCTGAAACAGCTGTTATAGCCTCCTGTGACTTCAACAATGATGCAGAGCCCTTCTGTAACTTCCGGCAAGACACTGCAGATGACAGTGACTGGATTCGCCATAAGGGCCCCACCCCAACGTCTGGCACTGGACCCAGTGGAGACTATCCTGATGGCAGTAAGTTTAGTGTTCAGAAGGCCTTTTCCATAAAGTTGGATGAGAAGTTAATGTTAAGCAGTGAAAAAAAAGGAAAGGGAAAGGAATGGAAGATAACAATCGTTCTTATATCTATCCCTTTTTCCATCTATCCCAGCTGGCTTTTATATCTACCATGAGGCTGACAATGTTGCCAATGGCCAGAAAGCGCGACTGCTCAGTCCTGTGATCAACACTGCCCCAACTCAGATCTGTGTGCAGTTTCGGTACTACATGTACGGGATCGACACCGGCAACACCTTGACTGTGCTGGCTAAGCGACCTACCTCAGAGGAACAGCTATGGCAAAAAGTTGGGATTCAGAGTCCATCATGGCTTGGAGCAGCAATTACTGTGGCAAAACCAGCTGGACAATCTGTTGAGGTGGGTACACCAGTGGTCAGTTCAGAAACACATTTTTTCTTTCCTGCTCTGTCTCTCTCATGTTAGAGCAATGAAAACACAAAAATGAGAGGTGGGTTATGTTCTAGTGTTCTAGAGTTAAACTTTAACTGGGCAAAACATGTGCTTATGCAGGCTTGGTCTATATTTCTTGCTCAATATTAAAATGGATCATCTTCACAGTGATACTCTTTAAGCCATATAACAATAAATTGCTACATATCCATCGTACTTCTCAAGTTTTGGTATTCCCTTTGTCAATAGTGAGTCCGTATTGGTGTGTTTGTAATAGATCAGAACCAGTACACTTTATTGATCCTGTAGGAAATTGCTTGTGTAATGACTGCATAGACAAGAACAATATAAAATATAAAGTCTAAATAAAATCTATATGAAAATCAGTAGAAAAAAGTCAATATGAAATACACTATGCTATATACATGAACGACGAGACACAGAGCAGTCATAACACGATGTAGCAGGCTCTCGCCTGCGCAATTAAGGTGACCACACAATCTTTATGGACATAATCTGTATGACTGATAAGTACGTTTATGATTTAAAGTATGTAGCTATAAACATTTTAGCTTCTGCTGTGATTGTGGTATCATTAATACTTGCAAGAAAATAAAAGAATGAGTATGATTTTATTGCATCTCTGATTTTATTTTCTCATTGTCCCATTTCTCAGATTGTGTTTGAAGCAATGCGTGGGTTCTCTTCATCATGTGACAGCGCCCTAGATAACATTGACATCACAGAGGGAGCTTGCCCTGGTACATTCATTCTTCATTAAAATCCTGATTCACTAAATTACATGCAGTGGTGAGTCTAACACATGTCTTCCCTTCTCTTTCTCCAGAGTGTATAACTGGTTGTGATTTTGATGAAATGGATAACCTCTGTGGCTGGACAACTGAGGTGTCAGATCCAGCCATCATGGGCTGGGAGTTCTGGACAGGACAAACTGAAACGCCTGGTACAGGTCCTGATGATGATTTCTCCAAACCTGGCTGTAAGTCAAATCCCTTTGACATTCATCATGGACTTTCCGTCTCTTCTAGGTCTCTGTTTAAGTTTTAGCAAATTAGTGTGTCAAGAACAATCGATGTTTTATGCCTACATTTCTGTCTGTACAGTGGGATTTTACCTGCTGATGGATTCCTTCTCCAGTGTCCCAGGGGCCTCAGCGCAGCTATGGAGTCCATCTATGGCAGCTTCTTCTTCTAATTGCTTCCAGCTAAACTTCCATTATTACATGTACGGCACAGCATCGAACATGGAGCTTAATGTTCATACTGTCACCAGTGGTAAGAACTTCCTCTAAAAGTGCAGTTGACTGACTAGGTCTTAATTTATCCAGTATTATGTGGTGGCCTCGTGGTAAGAGAGAGAATCCCAGGACTAACTGTGTTATACCTTGTTTTGCCCTCCAGCAAGACACATAGCAGAGTGGGCATAACTAAGCACCAAAATGATACATTTCCCTTGCAGGATTGTTAGAAGTATAATTGCCTTTTCCCTCAAACTGTAACAATGAAACTAAGATGTTTTTAGTAGTAAACCAGTCAAGCATATAATAATAATTATCAAGAAACTTAATTTCTTTAATAAATGCTGTGACAATCTTCAGGTGGAGCACTGGGACCTCATATCTTCCATATCAAAGGAAACCAAGGACAGGGGTGGAAACCAGCCGAGGTTCGCCATACTGGCACAGGAAACGTTCAGGTGTGGATGTGGATTTTGATTGCTAATTTTGCTGATTAGCTAATTATATCCTATATCCTGCAAAATCATTTAGTCAAATACACTCAATGAAGCAAATTAAATATCTTAATTAACAATCCATTATAATCACTATAAGAGATTAAGGATGAATTTTTGTTTTGTTTTGAGGTGGTTAATCAGAAAAAACTGAAAAAAGCTCTGGGTTTTTAAACTGTCCCTTTGAGAAGGGGGAATGCATGCTCCCTAAAGGTTTTGTATCTACAACACAGTCGTCATATCCATAGTCCAACAGATTATTAAAATGTTTCCACACTGCTCGCTTGAACTTGGATATTATTC